>CM076577.1:268665324-269094786 GCA_034641835.2 Pinus albicaulis
TCAATGCGCTCCCCCACTAAACCCTTTTGTTTGAGATTTATCAATTGGCTAAAGAAGGTGTTTATCTTTGTATCCTCGTAATGTGCTATCATTTCCTCCGTAAAAATTGACCAAGTGACAATTTTTTTACGGGAGCAAAGCCATCGATACCATACAAATGTATTTTGTTCTAAATGTAAAGTTGCAATGTGTACCTTTTGTGTGTTTTGTACATTATGGAGATCAAAATATTGCTCCATCTGTAGTATCCATGTTACAGGATCCTTTCCATCAAACTTCCTCATATCCATTTTTGGAATATGGTGGTTCTTCCCACCAACATTAGATTTTATGAAATCATGATTAACATTTATTTTGTTATCATCATGAGTTTCCTCTACTATCTTTTCACCATTAGGAAACATTTCTTGTATCAACTTTGTCAAACCTTCCATGTCTGCTTTTAGATCATTCTTCATGTTTTCCATGTTGTCTTTCATTTTTCATCGATCTTAGCTTCCATGTCATCCATCTTAGATTCCATGCCAGCTTCCATGCCATCTATCTTAGATTCCACGCCTTTCTTCAAACCATCCATATTATTCTTCACACCATCCATCTTTTCTTCCACGCCTTTCTTCAAAACTTCCATTTCATTTTTTGCTGCTCTTTGCGAGAGCGAAATTTGGTGCACTTGCTCTTGTAATTTTGATAGATCATGTTGCAATTCTTCATCTTCATGAGTCATAGTAAAGCCTTCTGAAGGCTTAATGGGTGTTGAATTATTTTTACGGGGAATTTTTTAGAACCCAATACTGATATCTATTCTACAATATGCCCTTGGAATCAATTCAAATTGATTCTTCAAACAAGACTTATGCAATTCGTAAAACAAATACACACCTTTTTCTTGCTTTTGAGGAGCTCGATATTGAAATTGGATTATCTCTGTGATTGTCACTCTTCAATATCTGAAATTCGGCACTGAGGTATCCTTCTAAATTATCTTTCGAATGCCACAGGTTTGACTTGATTTGGATTCTCCAGAGCAAAGTTATGTCCAATCTCCCACAATGACCTAATTATGGACTGGTTTAGTAGAGAAAACATTTACAACTTGCCGCATGTCACTGTTTTGTATTTTAGCTTTGAAATTGATAGAAAAGAAACTACATTCCATTTACTTGCGACCAATTTTTACGTCACTCCAATCCGATGCCCAGAGAGAGAGCTATGAATATTTTCCCATGATCATCTCTTTGAGATGAAATTCAGGAGCCTGAAAAAGCACTACCTTCCACAGATCATATCTCCGAAAATATTGTGAACCAAGCTCTAAAATTTTGTGACGAGTTTTCTGAGGATTTCATCTTAGCGCCCTAAAAATTTCAGATTCAGAACCTTCATAGAAAATAAGTTATAGCACAAATTCCACGATGACCTGTTTAGATTAAATTGAGGAGGCTACAAAAATACCTAACTTCCACAGATCATATCTCTAAAAATGTTGCGAACCAAGCTCTGAAATGTTGCGACGATGTTCCTCAGAATTTCGGCTTCACACCCTAAAATAATTAGTTCAGAAACTTTGTAGAAAAAAAGTTATAGCGAAAATTCCACAATGACCTGTTTGGAGCAACGAAACCCTAGAATCCAAACCTCTGATACCAAATGTTGTGAAACCAGCTCCAAAAATATAAGAAAGGAGATATAAACGCCTTAGAAATAAGCCACTTCGAGGGGGAAACCTCCAATACATTACATAAATGAACAATTCTTGGATCATACAAATTAAAAAACCTCCTTTCTATATATAGGAGTCCATGGGGCCACAATTTAATCCTAGCCGACCTAACAATAATAATTTAAGGGCACAAAAATAACAATATGGGGGTTACAGGGGTACAATAATAACAATAAGGGGGTTACACTAACAACAATAAGGGACTATACTAGTAATATAGGGACCTAACAGTATCATGGCATCCCGATGACTCTATAGTTTCACATTGGAAATTTTCTATAAATACAATTGGTAGTTATGTTCCCTTTAACCTCTATCTCAACTTGGTATTCCTTAGAATTGACATGCATGCAACTATTAATAGTGAATTATCAATTACCTGATTGATCAATACTTTTGAATTAAATCTAATTTAATTCACTGGACCTCTCACTAGCTCATCACTCAGTTAGAAATAGTTAAACTAATTTTAACTCAATCGATTGAGTTAACTAATTCACACTTGCACCCCACCGATGCATCAACTATAACTGGAACCCAAAAATATTATAATCCCACTGCATGCCTCATCTTAGACCCTCAACTCTAATTTCTTGAGCTAACTTAGTCATCATGAATTAGTTAACTGATACAAGTTGTTATGAGATGAAATTACAATTTAATGTCCAATTTATTTAAGGGAAAAATAAATTAGATGCCCCATATTCCTCACCAGTGTGCATCAAAATTTCCTCACTAATATGCATTAGAAATTCCTCACCAATGTGGGTGCAAATTTTGTCCTTTCTGGTTACTAATTTCACTATTTCTTGTTTCAAATTTCATCAGGTTATAGACTCCCAACTGCATGCATGAAATTAGGAAGTAAAAAAATTGAAAAAGAGTTCCAACTCAAGGATTGATCACCTTGGGTGGTTGGTAGGTTCTTAAGTGATCTGTAGTCAATAAGGGATGTCATTTTGGTTTCGGTTTTTGGTCCCCACTTCCATAATTGAAACTTGGAGGTAGGGTCATCTCATAGTGATAGTTAGTTCATGTTTACCTTGTAGAGCTTGTAAAAGTGGGTAAATGTGGGAGGAGGAATTACAGGGTGGTATCAGAGCAAGGTTGCAGCACTGGACCTTGAGGTAGATTTTATTGTTATGTATGCATGTCAATTATTTGTGATTTTATCAGGTATGCATGTTAACTAATTACTGTTATAGATATCATGAACTTATTTATGTATGAGTTAATATGATTTTGAAGTAATATTGTGCTAATCTGGACTAAATTTTGCATATGTGAAAGCCTCCCCTAACATAAACTGAGGTATGATTTGATTATGCCTATATTTGGTTTATATAACATGGTATGTTTTCAGGAAAGAGAGGATCAGAGATGAAGAGAATAATGAAGGACTACAGTTCACATGACTCCCCTCAGACCCGATGAGAATTCAATGGAATGGGATAACTCAGTTGAGTAACAAGGAGAATAATATTCTCCATATATAGAAAATACACTCAAAATTTTGAAGGAAAAAATTATAAGTTGTAAGGAAGATAATAGCAGGTTAATTGAGGCATAGGAAAATCTTTCCAGAGATAATGAAAAGAAATTAGAGGTTAATGTAGTCATCCTTCAAAGTATTTGAGATCTATAGAGATAAGGAAAATTGAGGATCAATCATGGACATGAGGAGAGGAATAATGGGGCATATGGTAGTACGTATCGATCAGAATACAGGTTGGATAGAGATGATACAATCCAAGGTGGCAGATCATTGGATACACTTGAAACGAGGGTTAGTGCTCATGTGTTCTATTATAGTTCTAGTTTTGAGATAAATCAAACCCATCACCACCATCATCCTTATAGGAGGAGTGACAATCAGTATTTTATAGAGGAGTTTAAGAAATCCAAGCATCCTACATTTGATGGAGAAATGAAGAGATCAAAAGATGAATAAAAATGGTTGCTCGGAATGAATAAATTCTTTAGATTGCATGAATATTAAGAGAACGTGAAATCCAAGATAGCTACCTTCAACCTAAAAATGAAAATCAGATATTTGGTGGGAAGATTTGCATAAATTCATAGGCATTAGAGAATAGGAGATGATTTAGGATGAGTCTGTGAGATTCTTCAAGAAGAAGTACATATCTGAAAGATACTATGATTACAAGGATAAGGAATTATATGAGTTGAAGAGGTGTTTTATCACAGATGATGAGTACACTATTATATTCCTGGACTTGTTGAGATATGTGCCCTATCTTAAGGATGAGAAAGAAAATATTCAAAGGCTCATCAATGGGTTTTCAGTAGCATTCAAGGATTGGATTGAGTTTGATGAGACTTCTTGGGATAAGGTCCCCTAGGGTCATGTTTTTGGGTAAAAATTTGGGTAAATTTTGTCAATATGCATTGCGTGTAGAATTCAAGGGGTTTTGGGGCAAGTCAAAGCTCCTTAATGATTTCAATAGGTGAAAATGGAAACCATGAGTCTCAAACCATGGTTTGAGACCATGTTATGTGTGCGCCTGAGTCATATAAATATGTATGAGTTGAGTCGAGTAAGAATATAGATATAATATGTGTTATTTTTCTTTGATGATAATGTTTTGATATAAATTTTGGGAAATTTTGTGTTCGGTCTGGGTAGAAAGGCTGCTTCTGGCTAGGTGTGTAGATACTTGAGTCATGAGCTATGTGCAAGGACCCTGTTACTATGTGCGCAGGTGGAAAGGATTTTACTGAATTGAAGATCTATTAATAAAGAAGAATATTTGGAAAACTCTATTCGATTGTGATTTCTATATTTATGCATGAATATATTGGTTTAATTATATGTTGATTACTGCAAGTTATAGATTTGTTTATGTTCCTGGTTGAATGTGAATTTATCTGAGTTAAGTATATGTTAAAGATCTCTGTATTCACACAAGGGTTTCATCTGTGTTAAATATTTTATAGAAGACCTATCTATGTGATTGTGTAAGTGTTATTTCCACTCTTATAAGCTAGATCCGACTGAGGTATAATAATTTGTTTTACACATATTTGTATTAAAGTTAAGGATTTTATCTGCAATTAAATCTAGGTTTCTATGAAGTCTCGCATAGGATGATAAGCATTAGATATGAAAATTAGGGTTAAGGACCACATCATGAATTCCTTTAGGTTGCGAAAACTTGGTTCCAACACCCCCCTATACTGCTTCGGGTGAGACTTTGGTCTGCACAAGAAGATCACTGCCGAAAGGGCCAATTGCTAGAGGGTTTTTTTGGTTGCACAGAACACTCTGAACCTGGGTCAGGACCCCTCAAGCCAAAAAATGGTTCTGTTGTCGGGGCCAGGATCTATTTGAGGGAAGTTTGATATGGCATCTGATGAATAATGAAATGCAATATTGTCTTGATAAGAAGGTGTGCAAATTTTCAATCCAAGAAAACCAAAACCCTAAGTTGTCTACTGAATATTGGGAGAAAAGGTATATCTATACAGAGACCCACATAATTTTCTTTGATTCCTTTGAAACATAATTAAAAGATTTGTTATATTGGCTTTCTAAGTTTCATACCTATGAAAAGGATGAAATGATCACCAGGTGGACTCTTGAGATGGTTCAGTAGTTGGAGAAATCTAGAAAAAAATTTACCTGCACAATAGATTATTGGATTGATAGCATTCTGAGTGCGTTTGTGACTGAATTTTCTATTGATACTTTTGTGTAATATTCTGAAGCTAGAAGGATATTTTTCAAAGGCCCTAGAGGTAATTTTCTACACTCACTAAAAATTTGGATTAAAATGCTTTTATGTGAAAAGGGTACTCTGTACAACCACATTGAGTGAATGTCCTGAAGAGGCCCATCTAGCTCCACACGTAGAGGTTTTGGTAGTTCTACATGCATCAGGAAAACTTACAGAGTAGACCTAGAAGAATATTTTTTCTACAACCCCCTCAAAGGTAAATCTGACAGCGACGAGGAGTCTCAAACAAGTAGCTCTCGTGAATCTGTGCACTCAAAAGAAGAGAACTTGATCATAGTTCATATCACATCCACTCTACTTCCAAACTCATCTCACACTAACAATTATCCACTCCACCTCCATCGCAAGGAGTCAATATGGCTAATTCCATAAAGCTACATAATTTCAGGGGTGTTGGAAATGAATATGTTGACCAATTCTGGTTCGTTGCAAATGATGTGTGGACAACACAACACATCAATAATGATAATGTTAAGAAATCACAAATTTCTACTGCATTTCAAGAATGCACATTGGATTGGTACATGAGGTATGTAGAAACAAACCCTATTGAAACAATTGATGAGCTTAAAGCCGCATTAAAGGAATAGCTCAAAAAGCCAAAACCATATGCTCAATGTGTAACTAAATTAAACAAGATCTACCAAGAAGTGAATGAATATGTAGGGTAGGCAGATAAACGGTTGAAGTGCACCATCATGGATGGAGGGATGATACACAACACAAATAATAGTTCATTTCCGTGATGTTGTCGCATCTATGCTAGTCCTTAAGCCAAAAAAAGATTCTGACATAGGCTGAAGTTGTGGAGATCGCCATGAAGTTAGAATCCTCACCTATACTAGCTACACACGTTGGGGCTCAGCAAATCCAAATCTAGTTAGCTTCATTACACTTAGAGATACAAATTTTTCGAAAATAAAAAGGAAAGGATGTGTGCATAGGAGTATGGTGCACACACTGTAAATTTTAAGGGCATCATAAGGATCAGTTTCCTGTATATAATAACTATCTAGAAGCTGGAGGACCATGTCCAATTAAGGGTGCAAAAGGGCCTAGTGAAGTTCCCACCCTATGGTGCAAGATTTTTCAAGAAAATGGGCTGCACACAACAGAATTATGCCCTAATATTTGTAAATATGTTCCAAAGCTCAGGCAAACTTACTGCACATTTTTTTGATCTACGGGACATGATGAGAAGAGTTTCCGTAGCTTTGATCTAATAATTGAGCAAGTTGCTTCCTATAGGATGCAGGTTGAGGTTCAAGGGTCATATTCACGTGAATCTCCGTCTGGGTACAATGGATTTCAAGGCAAAGGATGAGGAAGCGGAGGAGGATCTGGTCAAGGAAGAGGCCAAATAATTTGATATAATTGTGGGGATGTTGGCCATTATGTGCATGATTTCCCGAACCCAATGGAAAAATATTTTAGGTATTGTATACAGCTTGATCATGTTATTGAATATTTCCTTGTGTTTTTGCAAAAATGATGGAAAAGAAAATGCAGACACTCACACATAATGTTCAAATGATGAGAGTAGAAATGAGTGGTGAAGAAACTAGCATGAATATTGTGACCAGAAGTGGTGTAGAAATTGGTGAAGAACCTAGCATGAATATTGTGACCAGAATTAGTGTAGTAATTGGTGAAGATAAAGTAGAAGGTAAGAGACCTACCACCGATGTTCAGGTTCGAAAAGATCCTAAGAAAAAGGAGAGGTTTAACTTACAGAGGGAAAATGAAATATTTGTCTAAGAAAATAAGGACTTTGTGGATCCCAGCACATCAACCTCTAAAGTACCACGCAAGCCTGCCATGGATACCAGCGAAGGAGCCGAAATCGCCGAGATGAAACCCTTTTTGCAGGCTTGTATCAAGCTTCTGAACAATAAGAAGGTAGTTGAGAATATTTAAGCTCTGATTCATAGCTACACTGAGAAACAACAACCTCATAAGGAGGAAAGTGTTGTCAACAAAATTTACAGGAACAAACGAATAACGGGTCGAGAGATGTACTTAACTGCTCAAATAGGTGAGTTTTAAATGGAGAAGGTTATTTTGGATCTGGGATATGATGCAAATGTACTACCAAAGAAGACTTGGAAGAGAATGGGAGAACCTAAGTTGGAATGGTCCACAATTAAAATGCACATGGAAAATAAATATAATATTATTCCAATGGGTAGACACTCTAGGGGGGGAGTTGACATTGGTGGAGTTAGGACACTAGCTGACTTTGAATTTATTCAAATTGTTGATGTTACAGATCCATACCCTGGACTTTTGGTTCTTGATTGGCTATTGACATGGATTTTATGATCAACGTTAAGGACATAAGTATGGTGTTTGAAAACTATGGAGCCAGGTTCGTGGTCGCTCTAGACCCTACAAAGGGAGAAAGATGCACAGACCCGACACGTGCAGAAGAGGATGTTGATCATATCTACAAGCTCACTACAAGGGATGACGATTGGATAAATCCTACAAAATATGGTAGGCTTAGTTGGGAGAGGGATATTCCATGCCAATCAGACTCAGATGAGGAGTTGGAGAATTGGAAAAACTGTTTGCATGAAGTCTCTACACTACGCTGCAACCAAGTAATCAGATATCTATGATGTATATCCTCTGAGGTTCATGTATTACCCTACTATGATGGCATAGGCAGTGTCAATTTATTTTTAGAAGAAATTGAAAAGGATTTTCTAGAAGCATAATGGTTCCATGTGCTTGATCTAGTTTTGTGCTCAACCCCAGTGCACTGGTGGGAGATGCACAAGGAAAATTTGTTGATTGGGAAGAATGTACCCAACATGATGCGATTGTGATCTAGACACCCCTATACCCAGTTGGAAGGAACATATACAGGTGAAGAGGATCAGTTCATTCATTTAGATAGGTGGACTGGAGCTTGGGGAGAAGAGCTAAAGCCAAGATGGGTGCATACATTCATTCATACTTTAAGTAAGATACCCACAAACTTGTATTTGGAGATTGAGCTACGACATGGTATGATGAAATGGGATGCACTAATGGAAAGCTTCATTTTAAATTTCAACTTTGAGAGCATATTCCAATGCATTAATACTGCATTACATGTGATTCAATATGTGGTCTTTAACATGCCCAAGAAATCAAAAGACGAGCCTTATCAGCATGGGATTCGCAGATGAAGGATATAGTTGAATGTTAGAATATGAAAATTGAAGATAATGAGGAGGAGCCATAGAACATAAGTATCCCTAAGTCTGAAGGTAAGCGCGTAGTTTTTGGGCAAGAGGTTGAATTTACAAATGTTATTGGACCTATGAATATTAGGAAATTCAATATTGGAACAAAAGAAAAACCTTAGATTGCAAAAATAGGGGATTATTGGGATGAAGATATAGTGGCTAAGGTTGCAGAGCTACTCACTGAATATCAGGACTTATTTCTCACAAAGTTTTCAGAGTTAAAAGGGATTGTCAAGGATCTTGGGGTAATGAAGACCACCTTGAAACTAGACGCTAGACTTGTCAAGCAACACCCTTACAGGTTGAATCCCAAGTATAAGTGGAAGATCAGGGAGGAGCTAGAGAAAATGGTTGCTAAAGGGATCATTGAAATAGTAGAGGAATCAAATTGGATAAGCCCCATGTTGTTCCAATAAAAGAAGACCAAAGGAGAAATCAGGATTTGTGTGGATATGCAAAAGTTGAGGATGCATATGTGAATGACCCTTTTCCAAGTCCATTTTCTGATGAAGTATTGAACAAAGTGGGTGGGCAGGAGGCCTACTCATTCACTGATGGATTTTCTGGATACCACCAGTTTAGAATCGTGCCCGAAGACATAAATAAGATTACCTTTGTGAAAGAATGGGGATTATTCCAATGCATAGTACTGCCATTCGGTCTGAAGAATGCACCAACTATATTCTCGCACATGGTGGTAGTTAATTTTAAGGAGTATATACATAAGTTCTTAGAAGTATATTTTGATGTCTGGACTGTATCTGGCTTATTGAAGAAGCATGTTTCAAGCATGTTGTTGTAACATTATTTGGTTTTTATAGCTTAGTACATTAGTTTAAAAAATAAAAAATAAAATGTTAAATTAGGATATGGATGAAAAAAAAAGTCAAAAATGTTAGGACAATTATGTATGGTATAAATCCATGTCAAATAAAATGTTAGAGTTAGTTTCCCTAAAGAATGAAGGAAAAGAAAATAAAATTTTAGGGAAGAAAATAAAAATATATATAAATGTTTTATTCTTGAAAAGATAAATTTCATGGCCGCCTGTTTAAATGCGCCATTTTCCAAAAGTTTAAAATTATATAATGTTGATTAAATTCTGTAAAAATAAGTTTAAATTTTCATTAATTATTTGAATTGACAAATAAATTTAATATGGCGCATTATTGTTTTTTAACTAAGTCGAAAAATGACAAAGGGTATTATCGTGCTCAGTAAATAGACCGCAAGTTGCAACAGTAGATCTTTCTCCCGCTTGAGATCAACAACTGAGGTTGAATTTTCACCCCCTGACCATTTCTCATTAACGCAAGGCTGAGGGGTGGTCCAAAAAATGGTTTTAATGGCCACTGTCGCATCATATGTGTCACCACCATATGATTTCACAACCCCTCCGCTCAAAACCACAAACTACTAGGTACCCGCTCTGAAATCTGCTAGCGGTAAACTTTTGAAATGATTCTTCTTTCCCGCGCCTTAACCACTGTCCTTTTAGCCAATTAAATATTGCCACGTCATATGGTCGTTTTTCACCTGCACATCCACTCCCTAACCATTTGTACTCGCTCCACTTTCTCATTAAAGTCCTCTCCCAAGGTGTTAAAGCACTATGGTCATAATCAAATCGTTAGCACATTCATGACTTATACAACAAATTGTAGCCTACCTTTACCAGATTACCTCATTTTCACTATTGATTACAATTCATTATCTTCACACACAATTCCTTGTCGGAAGATCATCCTGCCACAATTTTTACTGTCACCCAACAATCATATTTTCATCTTTCATTCCATCTCTCTGTTTAAAATGGCCCCGAAGGAAAAATCCAAGAAGCAGCTTAGTCTTCTAAAAAATAGGTTGCAAAAGAGACAAAATCCACAAAACAATTTGCAGAGGAAAGCTCTGCTCCCACATCTCAACTCAACCTAGACTTAATTCATTTCACGGACGCTTTCTTCAAGATCAAGGATGCCCAGTATGAATTTGATTTTTATGAACTACATTTGTGGCTCAAAAAGAAACACATAGATAAACAAGACCTCATCATGTTTTTGGAATCATTGTTACCCCTTTTTTATTTTCCACAAACCCATCAGTTTCCTAACCTCATCTCTTGGTGCCAAGCCTAATATGATCTTGTAAAGAGAGCAGTGGTGGCTCAGAATGGGAACATTATGATCACCATCTCTCCTGAAAACATTAATCAAATGCTTCTTATCCCTCAATCTGATTCTCTGAGTCACTTTTCACTAGCTTCACTTATGGATCTCTATCATAAGTTGACTTTCCCATAGAGAGCCTATATTTTCAAAGTTTTCTTACCTGAGGATCCTGAATTGCCTAAAAAGAATCCACCATACTCATCCTCCATCTTCCCTGAATCTTCTAGACATTGTATTTCCCTTATCTCTTACCTATTAGGATACTCAGATGACCAAACAATTAATGAACCCATCATGGGGTTCCTTTCTATTTTTAGCAAGGATTAGTCACCATTGTTCATGTATAATTACAACCAATTATTGGCTGACAATATACATAAAAAATTCATGAATTTCAAAAATTAGAGTGTGTTTAGTTACACTTCTGTAATTATACATATTTTTCTTTTTCAACAGGGAGATCTTCTTCCTATCCAGCTCAACAAACATGATGAACAAGGAGTGAATCAATCAGTGACTCACTGGATTGAACTAGTCAGGACTACATTAGAAAAAACAACACTTTCAGATTTTATAGATTCTTTCGTACACCCAGTAAAGAAGTCGCTTACTAGTCAGACAGAACCAAGAATTGGAGAAGAAATCATAAGGATTTTACATTTGAGTGAGCAGGCTAAAACAGGGGATTGGTATTTATACCAAAATTATACAGAAATTAGAGTATATGGATGTGGACTCCCACCATACAAGCTCTCCAAATATGTTCTTGTGAGAAAATTTTCTTTAGAGTACATTCGACAAATGATAAATATGGATGACCTGCACTTTGTGTCAGGGAAAAGGAAAGTGCAATTCAAGCTCAAGACAAGTATTGGATCTTTCATTTGCAATACCAGATCAGCTAGTGTTGAAGTTGATACACTGTTGATAAAAATGGGTTTCCAACCAAGTTTTACTTGGTCTTGTGACCCACAAGGTATCATTTATTCTCTGAGAATTGAACTAAAAACAAATTCATATAATCATAACTCCAGACTAGAAATAGAAAAACTTATGAATCAAGACCAATGGGTTGAGGGAACCCTTCAAGAGGCAGATGAACAGGTTTTGTCAACTTCTAATGTGCAGACCCTAGTCTCTGAGAGAAATCAACAACAAATAATGAGAGAAGAGCATCCACCTACTAAAGAGATCATGAAATAATTCATTTTGCAAAAAAAGAAGCTGAAGATTGGCTCAACTATACTTACAAAAGGAGGAAAACTAGAGGTAATTGATCTTGGAGATTCTCAAGTTTCTACATTTGCAAATGTCTCAATTATTCCTCCTCCATCATCACTTGCTAGATAACCTCTGGAAATCATCCAACACTCAGAAGTGAGTTCTTCTGATGAACAAAAAAATTTCTCTAGTTTCCTAGACATCAAACATAAGCATGAAGCTTTAATGTCTAATGTGTACATCCAATTTTGGAAACAAACATCAAATTCTCAACACAGGATTCTTACTGAATTTGACAGTGAGAAAGGAAGAATGAAAATGGCCTTTTCGTAGGCAACAATTCCTTTTCCTAAGTCTCATTCAGAATATAAAAAAATGGTGTTTGCATTGTATGCAATTCATATCCATCCCATTGATCAGATGGACATGCACAGGAAATATAGTGAAATTCTCTTTTCAACTATGAAAACTACAGCTATGTCACTCTCCAAACTAAAAACTTCATTGTAAAATTTTCAATCCGAGTTCAAGATTGAAAAGTTGTCTTCATTGGACAAAGATAACATACTTAAATATTTGGAGGATATTGTAGTCAAGGTTGGATATGATCCAAAGGACTGCAAAGTAGTTGAAGAAATCATTAAGAAGAAAAATGTATACATATATGCTCTGTAAAAAACAATCAAGTTACCTTCAAATGAAGATCCACAGACAAAATAAATTGAATAAAATAAATATAACAAGCATTAAATGCTTAAATTGATCATTGAGCAAAATATACAAATAAGGAAAATGGAGGAACATATTAAAGAGTTGTTAAAAGAAAAACAATCAGCATGTGTGGCTATTTCTCCAATCACAATAGTTCAAATTTCTTCTACATGTATAGAGCCTTCATCATCATCGAAAACAACGGATACATAAAATTTAACACAAGATTTTTCCATTCAAAAAAAGGAAAATGAAAAGTTGTAGCAGATATTTTAGATTTTGGACTCATAGAAAATTAGGAATGACACTCTATACATGGAAGAGATGAAAAATTCCCACAAGCTGGGACTTAAGGTTAAAGAATTGGAAAGTGAATCCTTAATGGCAGAGACATTGGCTGAAGCCAAGGAAAACATTTGGGAATACATCAACAAATACATGACAGAGGTATGGCCATATATATAGGTAACTTTTGAACAGCAAGAGCTCATTAACAAGTGAAAAGAAACAATAAAAGAACATAAATAAATTCTAAATAAAAATCTAAGTGAAGCTACTGATATGATCAAGGTGTTAACCTCAAAGAAAAAGGAATAATTGGAAGGGATAAATACACTTGATAGGACTGCAACAATCTTAGAAATCAAGAAAGTCTTACAAAAGAGGAATTTAATCAATGAACTGCAAACAAAATGTGAAGCTTTGGATACTGTTAGCCAATGATTTCATACAAATTTTAATGTTTTGAATCATAAAGGACTACCAGGATTGGTAGGTCTAGATGACAAATTTATTAAATTAGAGGATTATTGTAAGAAACTATATACTATTGTAGTGGATAAGTCTAAATTTGCAGGTATCATGAGACAGATTACAGGGAAGGAATTTTTAGAGGTTTTGCAGTTTGATTTGATCATTCAACATCAAATCAAGCATTTGTTCATTCAAAAGCCTACTTTCGAGAGATACACAGAGGTGGATGGAATATGTAGAAAGGTGATGAATGTAGAAATCCCAAGTGAAGAAAAATGGGATAAATTTCTTGAAACTATTGAGTAACATTTTGATATTAACAACATGCTAGCACATCAGATTTTCAAGGGCCAAGTCACCAACAACTTCTATCAAAAAGGGCACAGTCATCAACAGCTTCCACCAAAACAGATGTTGGGCCACTAAATTTTCATTACTATTACCACTTTCTAACATCTATTTGATCCATTTCTACCATTATTTATCATAATTTATCATTTAATCCCATTTTATAATAATTTATGCTCTTATGGATAGGTAATACTTATTCTCATTTATTTATAATAAATTGATAATTATTATGCATTATTTTTTCAAATATCGTTTATTAATCTATTATAACATCACTCACACTTTTATCCTCCAAGATCTCTTCCAGATTGGAAATTCGATCTCCGACTATTCCAACTCAGAAATTCATTAGAATAAAAAGTGATGGTTCTGTGTTGGCTATTTCAAACAAATGGAGATGAATCCTAAAAATATGATACATGGGTTTTTTTGCAGGACGGATCAATTCAGTTTTTTAATGATATTTTTTCCAAAATTTGATTTGGATTGAGAGAAATGGAAGGTTCTCTGACGGTGATTTTCTCAGATTTGCTATTGTGGTCGTTTTCCAAATTATTCCAATTGCAATACCAGATTCGACTTGTTCCAAGTGAGTCATGATATTTCATATCTGATCTTGATAATCAATTTGTTGTAGATATTATCCAATTTTAATGGTAAATCATTTTGTAATCAAGTTAGTTGTAATTTTCCTCTGCTCGCTGTGTATTTAAATGAAAATAGATATCAAAGAGAGGGAATGAACAAATGAACAATTGTTGGATGAACAAATAAACAATTCCTAAATATGAGATGAATAATTGTTGAATTTGAGACAAAGCCAAGAGCTTCATTCTGATGCAATTATTTCTCTCATATATTTTAATGAAGGAAGTTACCCATCGAGTTCTACATCTGTTACTTGTAAACTGATCTGAATTATTTCTCAAGGCAGAACTAAGCCTTCATCAGTTTGACCCACTACCTTGGACGAGGTGTTGCCTTGAACATCTCAAGTAGTTTAGTCGTGTGCTTGTTTATTTGAATTTCAATTTTTTTTTCTTTAAATTATATTTCCTTTCTTTAAAATTAATTTTTTGTTTGCTGCATTTTCCATTTTTGTGGTTTCCTGCAATTTCTATATTTCATTTAATTTATTGTTCTAGATTAATATTTGAATTATGTTGGGTGAAATAGGTTAAAATTACAATTCAGCAATGTGTGGTTTAATTTAGTATTGATTCAAGTTGTGTGATTAGCATAATTATTTTTCTGTCATTTATTTTATGTTTTTGAGATTTAGTATTGTTTTTCAAGTGTTGCATTTTATTTCTTTTTGAATGAGCTTGATAGTGTAGAACATAATCATGTAGAACTAGTGCTAGATGTTGGTATTTTCTATGCATATATTTTTTTGATTGCCTTGAAATAAAAATATGTTACTTGGTTGATAATTAATGATTAGGTGATAAGTTTTTTTTATTAAAAGATTAATTTTACCCAACATTTTGGCACCATTGCCAGGGAGGAAATAAAATAACATTACCACACTAATATCTGGTTGTAGATGCATTACTGACTCCGAGAGGATTGGATATTGCCAAAGACGGAAGGTAAGAACCTACACATGCACCCTAGCTAACTTGTGGTAAGGTCTACCCTCAATAGTCAGGCTTAGGTCATGTAGCATGCATGGATAAAAGTAGGAACCTTAGAGGTACAAATTTGAACAAATCTTATCATTTCACTTAAGTGGTAATGTAAGCACCACCCATTTCACTAACCTATTGACAGGAAAATTTGAAAAAGGAACCTCAAAGTAGCACATGAAGAACATCTTCTATTTTGGCAAGAAATGACACACACTACTACTTTTGAATTTCCTATGAAAGACCTAGGAGGAGTGACACAAATGCACATAATTCCCCCATCTACTCTACCAAAATTTCATGGTTTGGAAAATGAAGATCCAAATACATTTTTATTTTTAGTTTAAAGTACTTTTTAGAGCATATGATTGTTATACTAATGATCAAAGGTTGAAGGTGTTTCCTCTTACTCCAAAAGGAGTAGCTCTCCGATGGTTCATGAGCCTTGGTGGGAACTGCATTCAAACATGGGAGGACATGAAGAATGTAGTCTTGAAGAAGTACCAAGACTATTGCAAGTCCAGTGAAGACATTTTTAGTATGATACAGGGGGAAGTTGAAAGCTTGGAGGACTATGTAGAGTGATTTAAATACAAACTTCAAAAATCAAAGCATAAGCATTTGGAAAAAGAGATATTGAAAACACTCCCACTCAAAGGAATCAAAGATGAATTATTAGAAATCTTAAATCTGATAGGAAAAGGTGATGTTTTTCAGCTATAATATGATGATGTTTGTGATTTATGCATTGGCATCCAAGAAGAATCTCCAAGGTTGGTAAGAATTCTAGAGAATTTTCTTCTTTCATTTCCAAATCTACTACAAGAGCAGGAGATATAAGAGCTGAAATCAATGATTTATTTGAATGTTTTAAAATTGATTTTATTAGCTCTCTAAATTCACAATTGCATGTTTTGCAGGTAAATAAAAACCAGGAAAAAATTGAAGAAGTGTTTTTCCCTCATTACCAAAAGGAGTATCCCATTCATAGTTTCTCTTTCTTACCTAGGATGAAAGCAACATAACAAAGAGATCGAGAAGCTACAAGCTCACAATCATGGAAACCATGACCTACATGTATGATTCAAAACACTTCCTCTGTTGAGATTCAACAAGATGATGGGCTTAGTGAAAATCAAGCACCTTCACTAAGTGGGGCCTGTAGGCTATTTTTAGGTGTATGTCTATTTTTAGACATGGTGAGCATATTCTATAAGTAGCAAGAGGCTATTTGTAGATGGTTGGTCAAGTTGGAAAAATAGATGAGATTCAATTTTTAGAAGATTGGGCGAAGTCTATTTATAAATCGCTAATCTAAAAATAGATGCACGTTGATTATTATTAGCCCTTAATAATAATCCGACAATAAATATCAACTTATTCTCTTGGAGCACTTTATTTCAGTGAACAGATTTGGAAAATCAGTGGGCTAAAGGAATTGCGCAATTCCTAGGGTGGTTCGTGACTCATGCATGGAGAACTTAGTTATAACTGATAGTGGAAAGTTGTGACAGAGTTGGAAGAGTAGTTATGTGAGCTATTATTTAGTTTAAATCAGTTAAGTGAGTTAAACTCAGTTTTGCTAGTTGTATCTAGTTCTAACTAAAGATACACTAGTGAGAGTTTAGTGAAATAATTATTTAATTAATTCACAACTAGAGACTCACTTGCAACTAAAAAAATACAGCAGTTAACTACTTGCAGGTTAGTTCTAGTGGAGACCCAGTGGAGAGATAGGTGAAAGGGTGAGATGGATTATCTGTTGTGAATATAGTGATGCATTCAATGCATCTAATACACATTAGAGATGCCAATGAGGATTGCGCAGTCAAGGCAAGGCCATATCGAATTGATTCAGGGGTCTTCTTCAGCAGGGATTGCACAGTGGAGGTAGGCTGTTAGGAGGCAAGAAATTGGTGCATAGATATAAAACTTTCTGCATGAAAGTGTGTAATGCTTGTTGATTGTACTTAGAGCTTGATGTACCAAGCTTTGTATGAGATTTTTACATGATTCCATTGATATACATAATATATGATATTTGGGGTTTTTAGCTTTAATATTTCTCGTTAAACAATTATGTTTATGTGCGATTGATTTGATTCATATGTGTTTGCAATTGGCGATTTAATTTCTGCAAAGAATTAAGTGGAAGGATTATGTATTTAACATAAGATTAATTTGTTAGATCAGGGGAGTCCAGTAATATAGATGCATCTTGTATAATTTCTACATGGTATCATAAAGTGTTAATCACTGGAGATTGCAACCTTGAAGCAGTGACGAGTTTTGTGTTGGTGGACAATTCAAATTTGCTTCAAGAATTTCTTGGTGTGACAGTTGATTATTCATTGAAATGGATTTCAATGGGTTGCGGTTGGAGTATGCCCTTGAGGGTAGCTTGAAATATATATCCTGGAAGGACACGATGGAGGCGGTGCTTGAAGATAATTATCTGAAGGAATTCATCGATAACGATGTTCCTAAGCCTACTTCTTGTGATGCTACATTACTTGACGCCTGGAAAAAGAAGGTAGTGAAGACAAGAAGAATTACGTTGGAAGGTGTGAAAGACCATATTGTTTCAAGCCTTCATGGGAAAGCCACTCCATTTTCAATGTGGAAGGCTTTGAAAAATCTTTTCCAAAGCAGCAACGACCATAGGAAGTTGGCACTGAAAGATAAGCTCAGAAAAATCAAAATGGAGAAGGGCGATAGTATTCAAAAATATCTCACGAAGTTTGTCCAATGTAGGGATGACTTGGGGAGTGTGGGAATCACAGTTGCGGATGATGACTTGGTGATTTTTTCTCTCCTTGGGCTTCCAAAGAGTTGGCACAGTTATCAGGACTCTGTCAATGGATGGGAGAAACTGCCAAATTGGGAGTGACTTTGGTTGGACCTAGTGCAGGAGGAGATAAGGCGAAGTACCAGGGATGGCTCTTCATCGAAGAATGATGATGAAGAGAATTACGCTTCGGTTTCTAAATCAAGGAAAGGGAAGGGGAATAAATCCCATCCAAAATCCGAGGCTAAAGGCAAGAAGCTAGATTTGTCCAAGGTGAAGTGTTTTCACCATCACAAACATGGGCATCTCGCCACTAACTACCCACAGCAAAAGAAGAACAAGAAGGCTGTTGGAGCTGTAGCTAGTGAGACCCTTGCCTCACAATTGAACTTGAATTGACTTTGATCGCATTATTGGTTTCAAGTGCAATGGGATTGGTGTGGTATCTTGATAGTGGTTCTTCCTTCCACATAACGGGAGACAAGGAGTTGTTTAGTGGCTCGAAGGAGAAAGATCTCCAAATGCATATAGAGATGGGTGATGATTGTAGATACAGTGTGACCGGAATTGAAACCATTACATTTGAGAGGGAGTCAGGTAAACCATTTCTGTTGAAATATGTTATGCATGTTCCAGGTCTGAAGAAGAACTTAGTCTCGGTCGTGATGTTGGAGGATAGAGGTTATGACGTTGTTTTAAGCGAGGGAAAAGCTTTCTTGTGACATAAAACAATGGGCCAAAGCAAGAGGATAGGGATTCGAGTTAAGAATATATACAAGCTAGAGGTAGATGGCTGTGTTGCAATTATGGGCAAAACAGAAGAAGTGGTGAGCCAGGATGAGGGAAAATTATGGCACAGAAGATTGGGCCATTTTCACCATGGCGCCTTGAATATTTTACAACAGATTTATATTTGACTTCCCAAGGGTACTCTTGCACAATAAAATCAATGCAAGGGATGTACTATGGATAATTTTGTGAATACCATCTTTCATGAGAAGGAGAATCGTGCTTCGATGATCCTGGATAGAATTCACACAAACGTGTGTGGGCCTTTCTCGGTTTCTTCAACAGCAAAACACAAGTATTATGTTATATTTTTTGATGACTATTCTCATAGATGTTGGATCTTCTTCATGCAGAAGAAGAGTGAAACATTCTCAAAGTTCTATGAGTTTGAAGCATTGGTGGAGAAGGAGTTGGGGAAGAAAGTGAAGGCTTTGTGGGGCGATAATGGTGGTGAATATATCTCAAATGAATTCAAATACTTCTATAGCAAAGAAGGAATTCAAAGAGAAGTCATAGTGCCTCATAACCCACAACAGAAGGGGGTCGCGGAGAGGAAGAAAATAACGATCGTGGGTGCTGCACGAGCTATGCTATATGACTAGGGCCTACCAATGCACTTGTGGGTGGAAGCATGCAACACTACAGTTTATGTGCAAAACCATTGTCCCCATAGAGTACTGGGCATGCATACACCTGAAGAAGATTTTACTGGTAAGAAGCCCAATATTTCTCATTTGAAGATTTTTGGCTCATCTATTTACATTCATGTGACAAAGGATGCTAGGAAGAAGCTGGAGCTGACTGCAGAAGTTGGGATATTTATGGGGTACAGAGAAACACCGCATAATTATCATGTGTATTTGCAAACAGTCGGATGACTGTGGTGTGACGAGATATAAAATTCAATGAGGAGAAAGCCATGAAGTTGTCGCTTGAGAGGGAGCTACACTTACATGCAGAGGAGGAACTTCTTGTTACCAAAGATGAGCCTCAAGATGTGGATCAGCCACAGGAGGAGGATCATGGAGTGGAGGAGTTCACTCACACAGAGCCAAACATTAGAACAGGCATAAGGCGTACCACAGAAGCTGAGAGGCTGAAGCTTGATGCGGCACAGAATGTAGGAGTCCCTACATCACAACACAGACAAAGACAGTCACCTGACCGATTCACTGGATACATGGCTCTCATGAGAAAGCATATCATGATAGAACCATCTTCCCTTGAGGAAACAGCGCAAGAGCCCACATGGGTATATGCCATGGTGGAGGAGTATGACTCCATTGTCATAAACAATGCTTGGGAGATTGTTCCAAGGACGGTTGGTAAATCAGTGGTAGGTTCAAGATGGATCTACAAGGTAAAGCAAGCTGCTAATGGGAGCGTCGAGAATTATAAGGCAAGATTTGTTTCCCAGGGCTTCTCATAGATCAAGGGGATTGATTATGAATAAAGCTTTACACCTGTTGCATGGTATTCTTCCATAAGGACCATCCTTGCTCTATCAACGCAGATGGGTTGGCACATTCATCAGATGGATGTGAAGACTACGTTCCTTAATGGGATCATTGAGGAAGAAGTTTAAATTGAGCAGCATGAAGGATTTTATATCTTCAGCAGTGAGTCACATGTGTGCAGACTCAAAAGAGAGTTTTATGGGCTGAAGCAAGCACATTGTGCTCGGTAAACACAGATCGACAACTATTTCACTAGACTTGGCTTCACCAAGAGTGAGGCGGATGCAAACCTATACCAAATTGTGGTGGAGGGTAATATTTTAATAATTTTTCTTTATGTTGATGATTTAATACTATCGGGTGATGAGCAGTTGATACACTCATGCAAGTAAGACCTTGCAAAGGAGTTTGAGATGAAGGATTTGGGCCTCCTTCATTATTTCCTTGGATTGGAAATATGGCAGCGAGAAGGTGAATTGTTTATATCTCAAGGAAAGTATGCTCAGGAGATACTTGGTAAGTTTCACATGCAAGACTGCAAGCCCATGGATACTCCTCTTCCAAGAAGTTTTAGGAAAGAGGATGCTACATCAGCAGAGGTAGTGGATGCTACTGTCTATCGACAGTTGGTGGGTTCGCTCATATATTTAGTTAATACAACACCAGACATATGGTATGTGGTGAAATAGCTTAGTCAAGAGATGACTAAGCCTACCAAACTCTTTTTGAAGGTAGGCAAGCATGTCCTGAGATATCTTAGGGGCACATCTGAGTATGGCTTATGGTACAGATAGATGGATGAGGTGAAGTTGCATGGCTTCACTGATGCATATTGGGAAGGCAACCCAACAGACAGAAAGAGCACATCAAGAGGGGTTTTTATTATCGGATCTACAACAGTTTCTTGGTATAGCAGGAAACAAAGATTCGTGGCACTCAGTTTAGTAGAAATAGAATACATGGTATCAAGTCAAGCTGCATGTGAGGCTCTCTAGATGAGGAAGATCCTGGTCAGTTTTTTTGGTTCTCATTTAGATCATACAGTGACACATTTTAATAATCAGAGTTGCATTAAACTCTCGATTAATCATGTGTTTCATGATAGATATAAGAATATAGATATTCGGTATGATCATATCAGATATTGTGTGTAGCAGAAGATCATGTTGCTTCAGTACATTTCTATGAAAGATCATGATGCAGATATGCTGACGAAGACGCTCACCAGGAGCAAATTCAAATACCATAGAGATAGGATCGGGGTGAAGGATAATCCCTATCTTGTTTAGAGGGAGTGTTGAGATTCAACAAGATGATGAATAGTGAAAATTAAGCACCTTCACTAAGTGGGGCCCGTAGGGTATTTTTAGGTGTATGTCTATTTTTAGACATGGTGAGCATATTCTATAAGTAGCAGGAGGCTATTTGTAGATGGTTGATCAAGTTGGAAAAATAGATGAGATTCTATTTTTAGAAGATTGGGAAAAGTCTATTTATAGATCGCTAATCTAAAAATAGATGCATGTCAATTATTATTAGCCCTTAATAATAATCTGAAAATAAATATCAACATATTATCTTGGAGCACTTTACAGTGAACAGATTTGGAAAATCAGTGGGCTGAAGGAACTACACAATTCCTAGGGTGGTTGGTGACTCATGCATGGATGACTCAGTTGTAACTGATAGTGGCAAGTTGTGACAAAGTTGGAAGAGTAGTTATGTGAGCTATTATTTATTTTAACTCAGTTAAGTGAGTTAAACTCAGTTGTGCTAGTTGTATCTAGTCCTAACTTAAGATACACTAGTGAGACTTTAGTGAATTAATTATTTAATTAATTCACAACTAGAGACTCACTTGCAACTGAAAAAATACAATAGTTAAATACTTGCATGTCAGTTCCAGTGGAGACCCAGTGGAGAGATAGGTGAAAAGGTGAGATGGACTATCTATTGTGACTATAGTGATGCATTCAATGCATCGAACACACATTGGAGATGCCAATGAGGATTGCACATTCAAGTCAAGGCCATATCGAATTCATTCAAGGGTCTTCTTCAACAGGGATTGTGCAGTGGAGGTAGGCTGTTAGGAGGCAAGAAATTGGTGCATAGATATGCAAATTTCTGCATGATAGTGTGTAATGATTGTTGATTGTATTGAGAGCTTGAAGTACCAATATTTTTATGAGATTTTTACATGATTACATTGATATAGATAATATACGATAGTTGGGGTTTTTAGCTTTAAGATTTCCGATTAAACAACTATGTTTATGTGAGATTGATTTGCTTCATATGTGTTTGAAATTAGTGATTTAATTTCCCCAAAGAATTAAGTGGAAGGATTATGTATTTAACATAAGATTAATTTGTTAGATCAGGGGAGTCCAGTAATATACATGCATCTTGTATAATTTCTACATCCTCTCCATTTTTTTACTTGCATAATACATTATGGAATACTGCTTTGTTAGGGCAGCCATGTCAATCTCAATATAACCACCACCAATATTGTCCACAAGTTTGGCAGGGTTCATCTTATGATTACATGACTACTCTCCCTCATCTTGTAGTAGAAACATATCATCCATATTCTTTACCATCTTTTCAACATCATCTTACTTGTCTATCAAAATCATCCACACAATCCAATCAACTACATCATAAAAATCATCCATGCCCTACACAATTTCCTGCTCAATCCATTCCACGCCCTCACAATAATAAACCAGTATAACATGCTTACAGTGTTGATCTGTAAAATTTACCCACTCTTCCCACCCATTCTATCTCACATGCACCATTTCAGAAAACTTACATTGGGATTGGGAAGGCTTCAAATCCAAAAATTGCAAAATTCATGGAAGAAATTCACGATATGAAAACCATGGGAAATCAAGAGATTCAAGGCTATATTGAAGATTGGTTTCACTCCATCATTTGTTTGCAGCATCACTCTATACTCTAGCAATTTTTGGCACCATATTTTCAAGGTAACTTGGTCTCTCCTACCCTAGTATTTATTAATGTATATTTTTGTAATTTGGGTATGTATATACTTGAGGCCTTATTTTGAAAATGGTTCCATTGTAAGTACTCTTATACGTATATATATTTCATCTTTTTCAAACTAAGTAGGTTAGTGTAGAAAATAAAATAAATAAATTTCTTTATATGTAAAAAGAGTTATGTTTGCTGCAAAACGCTATGTAAATTGATATTGGTGGTATATATTTGAATTTATATGTGTATGTAGACATATTATATTTAAAATCACATTTGTACAAACATCCATCACCATTTTGAAAAAAAAAATTATCATATTTTATGGCTTGCAGACTTCATGAAATTTTTGGAAAAATAGTTGGGAAAGTCATGTTTTGAGGGGCCAAATGGGCATATTTTTAAAACATGTTTCTATATTAATTATCTATTGATGTCTACTTCACAACACAATTTTAATCATTCCATTTTGATTTGAAACTAAAAATTTATAACTAAAACATTGACAAGATGTCTAATAGGCACCTTAGGAATAGAATTGGGACAATCCCTTTTTGGAGGCCCAAATGACTAGATATTGCAAACTTGTTTCTATAGTATATTCCCTTATGAATCTAGTTTATAAGGAAATTTGAATCACTCTATTTAAATATCATATGAGAAAGTTATGGCCAAAATACTGACTGCCTATCGTAAATCAGCATTCTTAAAACTATATTTTTTCGGTTGTCCACTAGCATATTTGACCTATAAATTCTTCTTGCCTCAAAAACATATTTCTATTGGAGACAGATATATGAAAATAATTTAATCTCCAATTTGAATCAATTCAATCCGTCATCAAACGAAAAATTTATGCTTAAAATATTAATTTTTGGTCTAAGTTGGGAAATTGAAAATGACTTTGTTATGCAGGTTGTTCTAAGTAAATTTGACATATCATATCATGGAATTTTTATAACCTATTTCGATTAGTGATATATCTTTGAAAAAAATTTCATTTGGATTTGGAATCACTGAAATTGGATGAAAAATAAATAATTTATGATTAAAACACTGCTGGTTAGTATGGTTGACGAATGCTCTCCCGCAGGTGACATATAAATTATGTTTTGTTTATCTTTCTGTGGATTTGTTTTACAGAGTAACTACTTGTTAATTTTTTTCATATTTCTTGGATTAATAGAGCCCGTACGCCTCTCTTCTTCCATTATTTTATGTTTTATTGCAGGTAGATGTTCATTTTTTGCAAGTCCGAGGAGAATAAAAGAAGTCCATTTATGAAAAATTGATTCTTGAAGACATCGCTAATGAAATAAGGGAATTCCATCCAAATATCTATTAAGAAGTTTAATATCATATGATGTTAAGTTTTTTTAGGTGTCATGGTCTAAAATGTTTTATAAGATCTTTCCACAAATGTCCTGCTAATACCTTCCAATAAGAAAATGGCGTGAAGATATTTTCATTACTTGACGGATTCATAACAAGAAAAATGAAGAATTGAAAATTCAAGTCATTTCCATCAAAGCATTTTTTTTCAAAAGATTGTTTTTTCCATTCATTCACCATTGACAAATTGTTGTTCCTGGAAACAGATTGTTGTTCTCTTAGGAAACAACATTACTGCAACTGAAATCACAATTGTGGTAACTTAACTTATATATTTATTTACTCTTTTTAATAAAGTGTTTTTTTTTTTTTTTTTTTGTGTTTCAGGTGTTGTTTCCTTCAAAGTTGTGGTTGCCATTCCGTTAGTGAATGCGCAGTTTCTATAAATGAAATTTTTTTGTTTCGTCCAATGAACAATTGTTGTTCTATCAAAAGAAAAGTTGTTGCTCCATTCTCGACTGCACATTTGTTGTCCCGTCTTTGGCTGTGTAGTTGTTATTCGGTAGAATGAAAATATCCAATTTCATTTGTGTGCATTTAATAGTTATTATTCAATCAAATGGACAGTCGTGTTTCTTTGCATGTGTTTAAAAATTGTTGTTCAATCAATTGAATGACTGTTGTTCAGTCAACTGAACAACTGTTGTTAAGAAACCTGAATGACTACATTTTCTTTTCTTTTGTGTGTTTAATAATTGTTGTTCGATCAATCGAACAACTGTTATTCATAAAAATGAACAGCCGCAATTTTTTTTTGTGTGTTTTTGTTGTTCAATCAATTGAATAGTTGTTGTTCAATTAATTGAACAACAGATGTTCATTAAAATGAACAGCCGCAATTTTTTTGTATGTTTTGTTTTTCAATCAATTAAACAGTAGTTGTTTAATCAATTGAACAACTGTTGTTCATAAAAAAGAATAGCAGCAATTTTTTTGGTGTGTTTTTGTTGTTCAATCAATTGAACATCCGCAAATTTTTTTGGTGTGTTTTTGTTGTTCAATCAATTGAACAACCACAATTTTTTTGGTGTGTTTTTGTTGTTCAATCAATTGAACAACTGCAATGTTTTTGGGTGTTTTTTTGTTGTTCAATCAATAGAACAATCACAATTTTTTTGGTATGTTTTGACTGTTCAATCAATTGAACAACCACAATTTTTTTGGGGATGTTTTTGTTGTTCAATCAATTGAATAGCTGTTGTTCAATCAGTTGAAAAGCTAGAATTTTTTCTATGTGTTTTGGTTGCTCAATCAATTGAATAGCTGCAGTTTTTTTGGTGTGTTTTTGTTGTTCAATCAATTAAACAATTGTTTTTTAATCAATTAAACAACTGCAATTTTTTCTTATGTGCTTTTGCTATTCAATTAATTGAATAGTTGTTTTCCAATCAATTAAATAGCTACTGTTCAATCAATTGAACAACCGGAAATTTTTTTGGTTTTTTTTGTTGTTCAATAAATTGAACAACTGCAATTTTTTTGGTGTGTTTTCGTTGTTCAATCAATTGAACAACCACAATTTTTTTATTTTATTTTTATTTTTTTATTTTTTATTATTTTTTTATTTTTTTTCTGTTTTTTAATTATTCAATCAATTAAACAATTGTTGTTCAATCAATTGAACAACTTCTATTTAGAAAAATTAACAGATGCGGTTTTTTTTGTGTTTAATAATTGTTGTTCAATTAATTGAACATCTATTATTCCATAGATTGAACAACTGTTGTTCAATAAAATGAACTTTTGGGATTTTTGATGTCATTTGATCTCAATCAAATAACCATTTTTCCTTCATACATTTTTCCATGAAAACCATATTTTTTATTGGAAATTTGTACGAAATATAAAGGAAAATTAGTAATATTAACAACATTATGACTTTTAAAAACTTTTATGGTTATCTTTATTCCGAAATTTACATGGTTCCTCGATATAATGACTTGCTGAAATCTCCTCTTTGGACATATCATAAAATGATTCACTATCTCAATACCATGTTGGTTTCTATTTCACACTTTCATTTGATAATTCCCTTTGGTATGATGATATGGGGATAAAAGCACAACTTTCACTGGAATTCTTTTACTTCGCACGTCATCCCTAGCTCTCAAGGAGTTAATGAGCCTCCCTCCATTTATAATAAAAATATAAAAATGTAATATAAATCTTCTTAGAGAGGATAGGGGGTCTCAGAACGAGCCAGCCTACCATGATCATAAGGATGTAACAAGTGAAATTGCCATTATGGCCACCACACCAGGGTAATGGCCTTCTAGATAGTCGAAACTGTTAGAGAGACCAGGTCTCATCACGAGCTGACCTGATCACTTTGTTATATCCTGGTGAATAGCACTATGATTATCTGGTTACTATGTCTGTGCAGTGATCTCTTTATAAAAATAAATAATTATCTAAATACCAAATAGAGGATCCTGGCTCATTTTTGGGTTTAAAAGCAACCCTGTCAAGACTATGGACGCCTACTGGCAGCAGTGTCTTTGCTTATCGTATTGAAGTTCTATGTTACATTGCCAATTATTATATATCCCAATATTTCCCACTGATTCATTTCCAAAGACGAATATACCATTTGAACATAATTTATATATATGTTAACCAATGTGCATGGTAAACTATACTTTTATATGAATTATATTAAAAACCGTCTGATCAAATGATATCAATAGTCGTCATCATACTTTTCCTGTCATGATTTCATCATATCTTGCCACCAAAGGAAAAATATTTTCTCATAATGCTTAAACCTTTGTTTTACTCTTTTTGGTCAATTCCTAATCATATTTACAATTTGTACTGCTCTGGCCATTTCTACCATATGTACGCTACTCTCATTATTTTTTTGCTACATTCATGAATCCACAACGTTCTTTCCTCTTTTTCTGTGCTTTATGGTCATGGATGCCTAGGGGAACAAAACCATGCCACACTTTGTACTTACTTTCAGCTTGCATGGCTTCCACCTTTTGCATCACTTTAACCATCAGCTCAGCCTACATCAACTTCAAAAAATTACAGTCCATACATGCCATTCCACATTTCTACGGAGGTAAAACTTGAGGTAACATAGCATAAATTTCTGATTTATTAAAAATTTAGCAAAATTTCATGAAAATCCATTGAGCATCCTTTATCTTCATTCGTTCCACTTCTTTACCACTTCCCATTTTTTAGAAACACAAAAGCTTTTAGTTTGGGGGAGTGTTACTTTCATTCGTTTCTTTATTATGACCATGCCATCATCCATCAATCTCCTTATTCATTCTCAAAACCTCCGTTATTCCATGTTGTTGTACACCAAGCATAACAATTGTAGCAACTAACTCAATTTGTCTTCAAATATAGCATAAGGACATGCTAATTCTCCAGTTTGGGGGAGGAATTGCTACACATGATGGATGCTTTCTACTTTTTTTCTCATTTAAGGCATACAATTTCATTTTTATATAGTGTCGAAATTGATTTGCGCATATCTTTAAAACTAAGAACTGAATTCTTGTGATTTTTGGATAGAAAAGAGGTATCTTCAAAATACACAAACCCAAAAAGTTTCAAGCTAAATTATTTTGTAAAATTTCAAAAATCCTGCACTATTACCTACAACCATTTTTCTTATATCTCATGATCCATGCATCAAAACGATCTGGTTTTTAGATTAGAGAAGCATTAATATACTTGCAAAATTTTAGCAAAAGCTGGTTTGTAGTTTTTGAGAAAATTGTTAATGAAGTTTGTAGTTCCTTGTATCATATTTTTTTGTAACTTGATCTACATATGGTTGAAATTCAATGCGAAAATTGTTATGCCTTCACCAACATCGCTAAAATTGAATATTTATTATTTGAGGAAGAATTCATTTGTTCCATCAATATAATGACTTTGGGTGAATATTTTGTTTATTGTATTACAGCTTGGTTAATACGGAGGCTTTGTGTTGCATGAGGACATGCAACATCTTCAGTTTGGGGGTACGTTGGGCCATTAAATTGTCATTATTATTACCACTTTCTATCATCTATTTCATCAATTTCTACCATTCTTTATTGCATTATTTATCATAATTTATCATTTAATTCCATTTTATAATAATTTATTCTCTTATGGATAAGTAATACATGTTATCCTTTATTTCTAATAAATTGATAATTATTATGCAAGATTGTGTCAAATATTTTTTATTAATATGTTATAACATCACTCATGCTTTTAGCCTCTAAGATCTCTTCCAGATTGGAAATTTGATCTCCCACTATTCCAACTTAGAAATTTGTTGGGATAAAAAGTGACAATTTTGCGTAGCTATTTCAGAGAAATGAAGATGAATCTCGAGAATCCAAGGCATGGGTTTTGTGCAGAACGGACCAATTCAGTTTTCTACAAAGCGGTTTTCCCAAATTCGGTTTGGATTGAGAGAAACAGAAGGTTCTATGAAGGAAATTTTCTCAGATTTGTTGTTGTGTCATTTTCTAAATTCTTCCAATTGCAATACCAAACTTCACTTGTTCCAACTGAGTCATGATATTTCAGATCTGATATTGCTAATCAATTTGTTGTAGAAAATCTCCAATTGTAATGATAAATAATTTTGGAATCAAGGTAGTTGTAATTTCCCTTTACTCTTTGTCTATTTAAATGAAAACAGAGATCAAAGGGAGGGAATGAACAAATGAACAATTTCTGCATGAACGAATAAACAATTGCTGAATACGAGATGAATAATTATTGAATTTGAGACAAAGCCAAGAGCTTCATTCTGATGTAATTATTTCTCTCATATATTTTAATGAAGGAAGTTATCTATTAAGTTCTACATCTGTTACTTGTATCTAATTTGAATTATTGCTCAAGGAAGAACTGAGTCTTGGGAAGTTAGGCCCACTACCTTGGACGAGGTGCTGCTTTGAACATCTCAAGTTGTTTAGTCACGTTCTTGTTTATTTGAATTTCAATTATTTTTCTTTAAAGTAGATTTCCTTTCTTTAAAATTAATTTGTTGTTTGCTGCATTTTCCATATTTGTGGTTTCCTACAATTTCTAGATTTCATTTAATTTATTGTTTTAGATTAATATTTGAATTATGTTTGCTGAAATAGGTCAAACTTACAATTTAGCAATGTGTGGTTTAATTTAGTATTGATTCAATTCGTGTGATTAGCATAATTATTTTCCTGTCATTTACTTTATGTTTTTGAGATTTAGTATTGTTTTTCAAGTCTTGCATTTTATTTATTTTCGAATGAGCTTGATAGTGTAGAACATAATCATTTAGAACCAATGTTAGCTATTGGTATTTTATATGCATATATTTTTCCAATTTACTTGAAATAAAAAAGACATTCCTTGGTTGATAATTAATGATTATGTGATTAGTTGTTTTTATTAAGAAATTAATTTTACCCAACAACAGAGACACACCGTCTATCTGTTTCCTTCTTCCTACTATTTTATTCTATTATTGTAATCAATTTAAGATATTTCTCAATTTTATAAATTAGTATAAATAACTCTCATTATGAGTTATTAAGGGTTTCACGCTTGGATAGAAATTTTTTGTAAGCGGCATTGTACAAGTTTTTTGATCATCAATAATAGAAGAAGGATTCTGAGTTTGTCTCATACAACTTTGTTTCTTCTGTAAGTTTTTTTTGTTTTCATTACACTTTTTTTCCACATATGTTTAATTGTTATCAAGATAACCAAGTGAGATTAACTGAGTCTCTGTCATCTTATAATTCCTCCTGAAATTATTATTTATATAAAGAATGATTTATTAAATAACATGTTTGTGTAACTCCCTTTCATCTATAAACATTCAGCATCTTGATAATGTTAAATGTATTCTATTGAAATTTTAAATGTTGTTTAAAGGTTTTCAAACTTATGATTAATTAAAACATTCAATCTGAATATCTTGTTATCATATCTTCTTACATAAGTCTACTTAACCATTTACAAAATCTTAAATCACTGTGTGAGATAAACAAGTAGCCCTTAGTCTTATTTTATGATATTATCTGAAAGATTTAAGCACAATTATTTGCAAAAATTATTTTTTACATTTGTCATCCAAAATTTCAAAAAAAATTATAAATTATTTGGCATCATGATTGACCTTAATTATCTCAAAGGAAAACATCAATCTGAAGTCATTTTTGGGGATCGAATTTGTTTTGTTTTCCCCGGGACAACGGTAAAATCCTATTCCTTTAAAGGTGATTAAAAGTCTATTTAGGTCAAATTTTTTCACCTGCCAACTTCACTGAACCCAAGCTAGCTCCTTCAAAGCATACTAGGTCTCATTTTGACTCTGAAATTGTCTTACCTTTATCAGATCTAGAGAGACTGGTAAGACAAGCTTCTTCCAGAAGGCGACATGAAACCCCTTTTTCTGTCCCTCAACAGGAGACCACATCAGTTCCCGATCCTTTCAGATCTGAACCTATTCCTCTAGAATCAGGAGATATACCTCTTAGAGCACAAGAATTAGTATCCAAAGGAGTGGATTTTCAATCTGCCTTTTTAGTTCATTCTTTGGAGTTCTATAAATTACCTCAGGCACCATTTGAATCTCCTATATCAGAACATGATTTGGATCTAAATTTACTTGGATTCAAACCTACTGATTTCATTTCCCTGTCACATACACTGCACCATCTACTTCTTCACAACCACAGGACCTATTTTCTCTTTATTCCAATCCTTTATTCGAACACAAATAAGGAGAAGAAGAGGTTTAAAAGTTGTTCATTCGAAATAATTTAAGATCCATAAGCAGGTATTCAATTCCATTTCAATATCCACATCGTTCTTCACCTCCTTCTTCCCCATCTTCATCTTCAAATTCTACTTTTTCTTCTTCTTCAACCACCACTACTTAATCTTATTCATCCACATCTTCAAGTATGGTTGTTTTAAAACCCATTATACAAGAAAGATATGATTCCCTATTACTCCCTAATCTCATCAATGATTTTCCTGCTAGATATATAAAACATCTCCACAGATTTAATGGAGAAATTGGTTTTTCAGTTGAATATCATCTAGCAACATTTCTAGATTTTGTTGATAACATGAACATAGAACATGAAAATGTTTATATGAGATTTTTTGTAAAATATCTAGAAGGAAATGTTAGGATTTGGTTTAGAGAGTTACCATATCATTCTATTATATCCCGGGAGGAATTGACAACTATATTTAAAAATCAATCGGGTGTGAAAAAGGATCCAGTTTATTTCTTAATAGATTTTGAAGAAATCAAAAGAAATTATGGTGAACCAGTAGCTGATTTTATCAAAATATTTAATAAACTTTATCACAAGATGCCTCCTAATTGTAAACCTCTTGTAGCAGTAACGAAGGTTAGATTTTCAAAATCGTATGAAGATGATTTTATTGTCATGTCAAGAGAGAGAACAACTCACACATTAGAGGATATGCAAACAAATGCTATAGAGGTTGAAGAAAATAGGTTTGCCTTAGCTAAGCTAAAAGCCAAAGTTGTAAAATCCCAAATAAAATTAAAATCAAATTAGGAAGCTTCTTCTTCCTCTAAATCTAAAAGTGAAGACTCAGAAATATATCAAATCACATCACTTCTTAGAAATATTTCAAATCTAAGATTGAACCACAACCTAGAACAGTCGAACAAATTGTTTCTGGACCCCAAACACAGATTCAAGGTTAGTTCAAAAAGGCTCCTCCATTACAAATTATTTAGAGAATAAACAATGATCAAAAAATACCTACATCGTTGTTGATTGATGACCAAAAACCTCATGATAATACTTTATCAATCACTGAAGATATTAATAACATAGACAATAAATCTATTCATAATTCCATTCTCCCTGTCCCTCAAAATCAAATTTCTCAAGAAGACCAAGAGACTTCTCAAGACTCTAAATATCAAGCCTTTTCTGAGTTTTTGATTGCAGAACTTAACAAAAGGTATGACTTAAGACCTAGAGTAGGTCCCAATAGACCTCCTAAAAATCTTGTCATAATTGAGCCTCAAGTGAAAACTGTTGAAACTCAAACTACTTCTATTCAACCTCTAAATCAGCCAAATGATACTACACAAATTGATAAAACTATATTGACTGCTTTTAATGTTGAAAAAGAGATAGAAAGAGTTAAAATCCCTATTCCACTTTCATAACTTTCTAAAAACCCTGGATATAAGTGTCAAGTTTCAAAATGGATCCAAAACTCTAGTGTGGATGCTGAAGGGGATATTATTAGTCTACAAAATGAAAGACCCACAATAGCTTTTGGTCCTAGTTCAAACATGATTGATGAATCCATACCACCTTTCTATGTGACTTTGAAAGTACATGACTCTTTACTATACATTTGTATGTTGGATTTTAGAGCTTCACACAATCTAATTCCAAGGGTTATTATGGAGCAACTTAATTTGGAAATCACTCAAACTTATCATGACCTATATACTTGTGACTCTAAAAGAGTGCAATGTTTAGGACTTATAAAAGACCTAGTGGTAACCTTACACCAAATACTAGTCAAAAGTGTTTTATTAGACATAGTAGTCACTGATATTCCCCGTAAGTTTGGAATTCTTTTATCAAGATCATGTTGTGCCAAACTAGGAGAGAGTCTCCAAATGGATATGTATTTTGCCACTATTCCTGTATATGGGGGGGAAAAACTTAAGTTATACAGGGAATTCAGATTCTTAAACACTGTCTGAAAATTAGATCAAGCTAGAAACCATCCCATTTATTCAGTTGACCAAGAATTTAGTTGTTTCCAACTATCTTCGAATACTTCATAGAATTATCAACTTAATATTGAGGATGTAGTTGAAAATCCTAATTCTGTTCAATATTTGGAAAATTTTATTTGATGGATCTTGTACCAAATATGGAGCTGGAGCAGGTATTGTTTTAATTTCACCTGAGAAAGAGAATATCACTCAATCAAGCAAGTTAGATTTTGAGGTCACAAATAATGTTGTTGAATATGAATCTTTTATTATACGATTACAATTTTCTAAAAGTTAATGGTGCAAAATTTAAGTGTCTTTACTGATTCAGAAATTATAGTAAGATAGGTTAGGAATATTTGTCGAACAAAGCATCCTAGGCTCAGGTATTACAGAAATGAATTTTGGGATACAATTGAAAAATCCTTTAATGTTTTTAATATAACTTTTATTCCTAGAAATGAAAACATTCATGTAGATTCCTTAGCTATTTCTACCAGTTATTTTAGAATACCAGGCAGAATTCAGATACAATACCAAATTCAAGTCAAATATAGGCCATCCATTCCAGATATTCTAAATTATTGGAAAATATTTTAAGATGAACAATTGAAATCCTTTCTTCAAGTTATTGATGAATTTTCTGTCTTACAAATTGAAGAAGATAAATAAGACGTAAATGAAGCTACTAAAGAAAAATAAAATTTAGATCTAAGTAGAAAAGTAGTTGACCATGATATTATACAACTATTAAATAATTTTATTCCTAAATGCCTTGTTCCTTTAGAAAATATATTTGATCAAAATGGTGTTCCTAGAAATCCACTCTCTACTTCTCCAGAATATGATATTGAAGAAACTAATATTGGGACTAATGAAGAGATTAAAAATATTAAAATTTGTGCATGTTTAATTCCTTAAGTTAAAACTGAATACATCAAACTTCTTAATAATTACAAAGATGTTTTTGCTTGGTATTATGTTGTTATGATAACTTATGGAACATCTCTGATACAACATAAAATTCCATTAAAACCTAAAGTAAAACCTTATTAGAAAAAAGTAAGAAGAATTAATCCAGTTTTACTTCCTACCATAGAAAATAACTCAAGAACCTTTTAGATTCCCAGATAATTGTTCCTTTAAGATACTTTGATTGGGTAGCCAATTTGGTTCCTGTCAGAAAAAATAATGGTGAAATTATGCTTTGTGTGGAATTCAAAAACCTTAATAAATCATCTCTAAAAGATAACTATCCATTACCAAATATGGACTAGTTACTTCAAATGGTTTCGGGTGCTAATAGACTTTCCATGCTTGATGGATTCTCTGGTTATAATCGGATAATGGTAAATCTAGAAGACAGAGAGAAGACGACCTTTACTACACACTGGGGTACATTTATGGATGTCTGGATGCCTTTTGGCCTATTAAATGTAGGAGAAACATTCCAAAAATCTACGGACTTAGACTTTGCTGGAAAGGTAAATAAATTTTTTATTATTTATCTTGATGATCTAACTGTTTTTTCTGATTCATATCAGAAACATTTAAAACACTTGATGAAGGTTTTTGACAGGTGCAGAAAGTTTGGAATATCTCTAAATCCTAAGAAGTCCTTGTTTTTCATCAAAGAAGGAAATTTATTAGGCTATATCATTTCAAAGGATGGAGTAGTTAGAGCTCCCAAATGGGTCTCTGATATTCAATTGTTATCATTACTTAGAAATAAGAAATAAATTCAAGCCCTTTTAGGAAAAATTAAATTCTTGAGAAGATTCATCCCTAACTATGTTGAAATAGTTAAAGACATTACAAATATGCTAAAAGGGAATCACGAAGTTAAATAGGCCATTCCTGCTATATATTATTTTGATAAAATAAAGAAATCCATCTATGAAGCTCCTACCTTAGCCAACCCAAACTACTCTCAACCTTTCAGTATATTCTCCTTTGCTTCTAAAAACACCCTTGCTGCTATCCTTTTGTAAAAAAATGAAGATTTTAATGATCAGCCAATAGCATTTTTTAGCAAGGTCATGCGAGATGTTCAACTCAAGTATGATATTATTGAAAAAAAAGCCTATGCCTTAGTTCAAGCCGTAAAATATTTTAGAATGTATGCCCTCCATTCTACCATTATTTATTATGTCCCTAACAGTGTTGTAAAAATGGTTCTTACACAACCAGACACTGATGGAAGAAGAGGAAGGTGGATCACTCAAATCCTTGAGTTTACCTCACTATTAAAACCACTAATTTAGTAAAAGGAAAAGGTTTAGCTAAATTTTTAGTTTAATCGAATTGAAAAGTGTTAGGGATAAATTTTGTTTTTGAAGTCTCTAAGAAGTATACACAAGAACCTTGTTCAAATTTAGAAGGGAGAATCCACAAGAACCTTGTTCAAATTTAGAAGGGAGAATCCACAAGAACCTTCCTTAAATGTAGAAGGGGGGAACCCACAATAACCTTCCCAAGATTCTCAAGGAAAGAACCCACAAGAACCTTCTCCTTCAAATCAAACAGTTCCTGTTCACATTGATGAAAATTTTGTACTATCAGATTGGTATACAGATATTTTAAATTTTTTGATCAATTTTGAGTGTCCTACTTAATATTAAAAGAGCCAATGAAAAACACTTAAATTGAAATATATCAAATACTGCATTATCAATGCCAACTTATACTGGAAGGATCCTCTCAACATTCTGTTACTCTACTTAACAGAAACAGAAACCGAAAGAATCATTGATCAGTTTCATGTCAAGATGATATGTGGGGGGCATTATGCTTAGAGAGCCACATCATAAAAAATACTAAGGGCATGATTCTATTGGCCCACTCTATTTTCACAAATGGGATAAAAGGTTATAGCCTACTTTCCATGTCATTTTTTTTCTGGTAAGCAAAAAATAGTAGCCCTTCCATTAGTTCCACTGGTTGTCTCAGCACCATTCCTTCAGTAGGGATCAAACTTTATAGGGGAAATTCACCCAACTTAAAGTAATAAATAGAGATGGATTTTAAGTCCCATAGACTATTTCACCAAGTGGGTGGAGGCCATTCTAGTCAGAAATGTTACATATTTTGTAGTAATCAAATTTATTGAAGAAAACATTCTCTCTAGATTTGGTTGCCCTCAACAAATAGTGACTAACAATGCTACAACATTTAGTATTATAAATATGATTGAATTTTGCAAAAAATATCATATTTTATTACATCATTCAACCCCTTATTATCCGCAAGGAAATGGTCTTACTGAACCATATAACAAGAGCCTAGTTAAAGTGATCAAGAAAAATTTAGAAGATCATAAGAAAAATTGGGACAGAGATCTTATCTATGCAGTTTGGGAAAACAAGATTTCTCTTAAAAGATCAACAAGTATATCTCCATTTAAACTGTTTTATGGAAAATATGTCGTTTTTCCCACAAATTTGGCTTTCCCTGTGCTTAAGTTTTTACGAGAATATACTGATGAACCTAATGATTTATCTAGAAGAATAGATCAGATTATTGAATTAAATGAAAATGGAGTTGAGATTCAATAAAAATTGAGAAAGTATCAAAATAATATGAAGAGTATTTTTGACAAAAAGGCTAGGGAAAGAGATTTCAGGGAAGGAGATTCAATTTTAAGATGGGATGCTAGGAGTGAAGACTAGGGTAAACATGGAAAATTTGACAGTCTCTAGTTTGGACCACTTAGCATTGTAGAGGTAAAGGGGAACAACACATTTGCTCTACAAAATTTGGAAGGACAGTTCAATACACTTCCTGCCAATGGAAGATTTCTGAAACATACTATATACAATACTGAAGGAGATCCTAGATCATCATTGTACATTATCATTTTTCCTTATCATTTCAAGTTTGTTTTGTTTTTCAGACTCCATAGCCCAAGGAGAAGGCACCTGGATCTGCTTGTTCTCTGCATCCCACAGGGGGAAGCAGTCCCTAGCTGGAGCTGATGTTGTAACATTATTTGCTTTTGATAAGTTAGCATATTAGTTTAAAAAATAAAATAAAAAATGTTAAGTTAGGATATGGATGCAAAAAAAATAAAAAAATGTTAGGACAAGTATGTATTTTTATACATCCATGTCAAATAAAATGTTAGAGCTAGTTGTCCTAAAGAATTCAGGTAAAGAAAATAAAATTTTAGGGAAGCAAATAAAAATATATATAAATTCTTTAGTCTTGAAAGATAAATTTCATGGCCACCTATTAAAATGGGCCATTTTCAAAAAGTTTAAAATTAATTAATGTTGATTAAATTTTGTAAAAATAAGTTTAAATTTTCATTAATTATTTGACAAAGAAATATCATGTGGTGCATTATTATTTTTTTCCTTAGTCACAAATGAAAAAGGGTCTTATCGCGCTTAATAAATAGACTGCAAGTTGCAATGGTGTATCTTTCTCCTACTCGAGATCAATGGTGGAGGTTGACTTCAGACTGCCGCCGCCACCCCCCCCGGCCCCCGACTGTCTCTTGTTAATGCAAGGGACGGGGTCCAAAAAGTGATTTTAATAGCCGTCGCCGCATCATATGTGTCACCACCATATGATTTTGCAACCCCTCCACTCAAAACCACAAACTATTAGTTACCTCCTCCAAAATCCGCCAGTGGTAAACTTTTGCAATGATTCTTCTTTCCCGCACCTTAATTGTTGTCATTTCAACCAATTAAATCCTACCACATCATATGATTGTTCTTCCCTTGCGCATCCTCTCCCTAACCATTTTTACTCGCTGCACTTTATCATTAAATTCCACTCCCAAGCCGTTAAACCGCTATGGTCATAATCAAACTGTTAGCACATTCATAAAACAAATTGTAGCCTACCTTTACCAGTTTACCTCATTTTCGTTGTTGATTACAAGTCATTATATTCGTGCACCATTCCTTGTCAGCATATCATTATTTCACCATTTTTACTGTCGACCAACCATCATATTTTCATCTTTCATTCCATATCTCTATTTAAAATGGCCCTGAAGGAAAAATAAAAGAAGCAGCTTGCTCAAGAGGCAAAGTTTAAAAAACAGGTTGCAGAAGAGACAAAATCCACGAAACAAGTTGTAGAGGAAATCTATGCTCCCAGATCTCAGCTCAACCTAGACTTAATTCCTCTAATAGATGCTTTCTTCAAGATCACAGATGCCCAGTGCGAATTTTACTTTTATGAACTAAATTTATGGCTCAAATAGAAACACATAGATAAACAGGACCTCATCAGGTTTTGGGAATCATTTTTACCCCTTTTCGCTTTTCCACAAACCCATAATTTTCCTGACCTCATATCCTGGTGCCAAGCCCAATATGATCTTGTAAAGAGAGCAGTGATGGCTAAGAATGGAAACATTATGATCACCATCTCTGATTAAAACATTAATCAAATGCTTCTTATCCCTTAATTCAATTCCCTGAGTCAATTTTCACCAGTTTCACTTATGGATCTCTACCATAAGTTGACTTTCCCATAGAGAGCCCAGATTTTCAAATTTTTCTTACTTGAGGATGATGAATTTCCTAAAAATAATCCACTTTATTATTCCTCCATCTTCCCTGAATCTTCTAGACATTGTATTTCCCTTCTCTCTTAAATATTAGGATATTCATATGACCAGAAAGTTGATGCACCCATTATGGGTTTCCTTTCTATTTTTAGCAAGGATCAGTCACAATTTTTCATGTATAATTACAACCAATTCTTGGCTGAAAATATACATGAAAAATTCATGAATTTCACAATTCAGGGTGTGTTTAGTTACACTTATGTAATTATAGATATGTTTCTTTTTCAACAGGGAGATCTTCTTCCTATCCAGCTCAACAAACAGGATGAACAAGGAGTGAAAGAATCAGTGATTCACTGGACTGAACTAGTTAGGACTACATCTGTAAAAACAACATTTTCAGAGTTTATATATTCTTTCATACTCCCAGTAAAGTAGTTGCTTACTAGTAAGATAGAACAAAGAATTGGAGAAGAAATCACAAGGATTTTACATTTGAGTGAGAAAGCTAAAACAGGGGATTGGTATTTATACCAAAATTATACAGAAATTAGAGTATATGGATGTGAACTCCCACCATACAAGCTCTCCAAATATGTTCCTATGAGAATATTTTCTCTAGAGTACATTCAAAAAATGATAAATATGGATGACCTGCACTTTGTGTCAGGGAAAAGGAAAGCACAATTCAAGCTCAAGGAAATTATTGGACCTTTCATTTGCAATACTAGATCAGTTGGTGTTGAAGTTGATACACTGTTGAAAAAAATGGGTTTCCAACCAAGTTTCACCTGGTCTTATGACCCACATGGTATCATTTCTACTCTGAGATTTGAACTAAAAAAAACTTCATATAATCATACCTCCAGGCGAGAAATATAAAAATTTATGAATCAATACCAATGGGTTGAGGGAACACTTCAAAATGCAGATGAACATGTTTTTTCAACTTCTAATGCATAGACCCCATTCTCTGAGATCAAGCAATAGAAAATAATGAGAAAAGAGCCTCCACCTACTAAATGGATCATGAAAGAATTCATTTTGCAACACAAGAAGCCGAAGATTGGCTCAACTATACTTACAAAAGGAGGACAACCAGAGGTAATTGATCTTGGAGATACTCAAGTTTCTACATCAGCAAATGTCTCAATTATTCCTCCATCATCGTCACCTGCTAGAGAACCTATGGAAATCATCCAGAACTCAAAATCCAATTCTTTTGATGAAAAAAAAAAATCTCCAGGTTCCTACACATAAAACATAAGAATAAAGCTTTAAATTCTAATGTGTACATCCAGTTTTGGAAACAAAAATTAACTTCTCAGCACAGGCTTCTTACTGCCTTTGACAGTGAGAAAGGAAGAATGCAAATGGCCTTTTTGCAGGAAACAAATAATTTTCCTAAGTCTCATTCACAAGATAAAAAGACCGTGTTTTCATTTGATGCAAGTCAGATCCATTCCATTGATCAGATGGAAATGCACATGAAATATGGTGAAATTATATTTTCAACTATGACAACTACATCTATGTCACTCTCCAAAATCAAAACTGCATTTTCAAACGTTCAATCCCAGCTCAATATTGGAAATTTGTCTTCATTGGCCAAAGATAACAGACTTAAATATTTGGAGGATATTGTAGTCAAGGTTGGATATAATCTAAAGGAATACAAAGCAGTTTAAGAAATCATTAAGAATAAAAATGCATACATCTATGATCTGCGTAAACAACTAAAATTTCCTTCAATTGAAGAGCCACAGACAAAATAAATTGCAGAAAATGAATATAACAAGGAGTAAATGATTAAATTTATCATTGAGAAAAATATACAAATAAGGAAAATGGAGGAATTGATTGAAGAGTTGTTAAAAGAGAAACAATTAGAATTGGTGGCTATTTATCCAATCACAATAGTTCAAATGTATTTTACGGGTATATATCCTTCATCATCATCGACAATAACTGATACAATAAAGTTAACACAGGATTTAGCTATTTAGAAAAAGGAAAATGAAAAGTTGCAGCAGATATTTCAGATTCTGGAATCACAGAAAATTAGGAATGACACTCTATACATGGAACAAATGAAAAAGTACCACAAGCTAGGACTTAAGGTTAAAGAATTGTAAAGTGAATCATTAATGGTAGAGACATTGGTTGAAGCCAAGAAAAACATTTGGGAAGACATTAACAAATCCATGAGAGGTATGGCCATCCATAAAAATAATTTTTGAATAGCAAGAGCTCATTACCAAGTGCAAAGCAGCCATAGAAGAATAGAAATAAATTCTAAATAAAAATCCAAGTGAAGCTACTAATATGATCAAGGTGTTAAACTCAAAGAAAAAAGAAGAATTGGAAGAGATAGACATACTTGACATGATTGCAACAATCTTAGAAATCAAGAAATTCTTACAAAAGAGGAATTTAATCAATCAACTGAAAAAAAAATGTGAAGCTCTGGATACTGTTATCAAATGGTTTCATACAAAATTTAATGTTTTGAATCATAAAGGACTACCATGATTCATAGGTTTAGATGAAAAATTTATTAAATTAGAGGATTATTGTAAGAAACTATCTACTATTGCAGTGGATAAGTCTAAATTTGCAGGTATCAAGAGAGAGATTATAGGGAAGGAATATTTAGAGGCTTTGCAGTTTGATTTGATCATTCAACATCTAGTCAAGCATTTGTTCATTCACAAGCCTACTTTCGAGATATACACAAAGGTGGATGAAATCTTTAGAAAGATGATGAATGTAGAAATCACAAGTGAAGAAAAATGGGATAAATTTTGTGAAACTATTGAGTAAAATTTTTGATATTAACAGCATGCAAACAAAACATATTTTCAAGGGCCTAGTCACCAACATCTTCCATAGAAAAGGGCACAGTCATCAATAGCTTCCACCAAAACAGAGACACATCATCTATTTGTTTCTTTCTTCCTACTATTCTATTATATTATTGTAATCAGTTTAAGATATTTCTCAATTTTAGAAATTAGTATACATAACTCTCATTACGAGTTATTAAGGGTTTCACCCTTAGATAAGAAAATTTTTGTAAGTAGCATTGTACATATTTTTCGATCATCAATAATAGAATAAGGATTCTGAATTTGTCTCATATAACTTTGTTTCTTTTGTACGTTTTTATTGTTTTCATTACACTCTATTTCCATATATGTTTAATTGTTATCAATATAACCAGATGAGATTAACTAAGTCTCAGTCATCTTGTAATTCCTCCTGAAGTTATTATTTATATAAAGAATGATTTACTAAACAACATGTTTGCGTAATTCCCTTTCATATATAAACTGTCAGCACCTTGATAATGTTAAATGTATTCTATTCAACTTTTAGACATTGTTTAAATATTTTCAAACTTATGATTAATTAAAACATTCAATCTGAATATTTTGTTATCATATCTTCTTACATAAGTCTACTTAACCATTTATAAAATCTTAAATCATTGTGTGAGATAAACAAGCATCCCTTAGTCTTATTGTCTGATATTATCTAAAATATTTAAGCATAACTATTTGCAAAAGTTATTTTATACATTGGTCATCCAAAATTTCAAAGTAAATTAAAACATTATAGATGCTTTGGCATAATTATTGACCCCAATTATCTCAAATGAAAACACCTGTGCTTTATGTTGGATACTTGTCAAAAGTATCAGATCTCATTGAATATAAAGAAGTGTAGATTTTGCGTCCCTTTTGGGATTTAAGTAGGTCATATTGTCTATCAATAGGGATTAATGGTCGATCCATCAAGATTTTTGTTATTTTTAACTTGGAGGCTCCAACAAATGTGAATCATTTGCGCTCAATTCTGCGGCATACTGGCTATTATAGGAAATTTATTCAAGGGTATGTGTTTATTAATGTGTCGATGGAGAATTTGTTGAAGAAGGACACCTCTTTCTGCTAGGAAAAATAATGCCAAAAGAGTTTAGAGATGCTTAAGGAGAAAATCGTGACTGCACCCATATTGGTATTCCAGGAATGGACAAAGGAATTCCATATGCACATTGAGACTTTATGTATCATGTTAGGATCCATATTAATGGAGCCAGGAGATGGAGATATTGATCACCCAATTTCATTTGTGAGTAGAAAATTGTTAAGTACTAAGCGTAATTACTCAACAACGGAGAGAGAAGGGTTATCTATGGTTTATGAATTGCAGAAGTTTCGCCACTATTTTCTTGGAGGCCATTTTAAGATGTTCACTGATCACTTTGCTTTGAATTACCTAGACAATAATTTTGTGTTGGGGGGAATATCTTTAGATGCCTCCTATTGTTTTAAGAGTATGATTTTGAGGTGATTGTAAAGCCAAGAATATTGAATGGAAGTCCAAACCATTTGTCGCACATTGAAAGTGGATATGATAAATCTAATCTGGAAGAAGGATTACAATACGAGCATTTGTTCACCATTAAAGTAGTTTATGACCAATTCGCATATATCATCCACTTCCTGAACAGTGGAAGTGAACCTACAAATTATACAGTTAAGAAAAAGAAAGAGTTGGTCTCGTGCGCAACAGACTTTACTTTGATTTTTGGCTAGTTATATAAGATGGGAGTTGATGAGGTATTGAGGCGAGAGGTATTGAGGCAATATGTGTCGGAGCTCAAAAGGTAGAGCATATTAATGGAAGCACATGCAGGGGTTGTAAGAGGTCACTATGCGGGTAAACCTATTGCACAAAATATTTTAAGGGTTGTTTTGTGGTGGCCTATGATGCAAAGTGATGCAAAACAATATTATCATGCTTGTGATGTATGTCATAGAACGGGGAGACCCTCACGTAGAGATGAAATGGCACTACAACCACAAGTGACTTTGTAGCCTTTTGATAAATGGTCCATTGATTTTGTAGGATCGATTAACCCTCCAGGGATAAAGACTGGTGCATGCTATATCATCACTGCAACAAACTATTTGACCAGCTAGGCAGAGGCTACGAATGTGAAGGATTGAAACGCAGAAATGGTTGCACACTTAATTTTTGAGAATATCTTCATAAGGTTTAGGTGTCCTAATATTTTTATGGGTGACTAGGGTACACATTTTGTGAATGAGACCATTCAATCCTTGAAAATGGAGTTCAAGATACACCATCATAAGAGTACACTATATCATCCACGTGCAAATGGTACAATAGAATCCTTTAATAAGATTTTGGAGAATGCGCTCACAAAGATCTGCATGCTAATCGTAACGATTTGGATGTGCGAGTACCTGCATTTTTGTGGGCATAAAGGACTACAAGCAAGAAATTGACAAGAATTACTCCTTTCAGGCTGGTGTATGGATAGGAGGCTATTATGCTGATGTATTATATTGTTCCTAGTCTACACATCGAAGCGATAACTAACATGGCTGATCGAGATATTATGGAAGAGCAACTGGCACAAATAATTGTGCTAGAGGAGGAAAAATTCATTGTTGGTTTCCATTAGTAGTTGCAAAAGGCACGTAAAAAGTCTTACCACGACTCACACATCAAGTAGAAGATTTTTAAGGAGAATGGTTTGGTTTTTCTATATGACAGCAATTTTGCGCGCCAGCCAGGAAAGTTCAAAATTCATTGGCTTGGACCTTATATTTTCAAGGATATCATAGAAGGAGGTGGGGTACATTGGCTACCTTAAGTGTTTAAGTCCTTCCTGGGTATGTGAATGGAAGTTTGTTAAAACCATACAGTGATGATCCCATCCCTGTGTGTGCCAAATGACTACATGGTTGGAGATGTGTCTTAGCACCCCGAATAGTTGTGAGAGGGTACATGACCATAAATAATTCTATCAAGCCTTGGAGAAGTGTTTATGTGCGACTAAGGTTGAGAAAGCGTAGGTATTTGTGACAACCTCATAGAGGCTGCACCAGGAGATTTAAACAGTTGCAGAGGTGCTAGAATCTAGCCATTGGAACAATTAATTTGGATAAGACAACTTTATTACCATTTGGAAGAGTGGGTAACCTACATTTATGGAGGAGATTATGCTAGATTTGGAGCCGTTTTAGCATTTATGAGGCTACATCAATGGACATAAGTTCGTTTAGGCTGTGCCATTGCTATAAATATGGCAGGAAAGGTTCGCATTAGTTTCCTTTGATTTCCAAGGGATCTATGCCAATTAATATCACCATGCTTGGTTGAGTGTATGTCTGAGCACTCGGAAACCTTTTTTGAAATGTTGCACCAAAGAGGGTGAGGTCATTTAATCCCTAAGAGTATGGCTACTATGGATCCCACCTCCTCTTCAACGCACACTGCTGAAACACATATGTTGGAACCTCAACCTCAGAAGGAAAATAAAGGACAGACATTAGAGACTTGAAAATATCTACGCAAGAAGACCCATAATCCTAAGTTTACCCAAGTATAACAACAAAAGAGGCCAATGGTCGAAGAGCCAGAAGTGATTGTAGAGGAAGACATTATTGAGGAAGTAGACCCAATGTCATGATTTCGCAAGTACCTGGTGCCACGTAAGCCATATTTTGAAGTAAAGAAGGACCTGGATAAGGTCAAGTCGCATATAACCACATCACTGATCTTGGAGAATGTGCCTTTTGAAGGGGACATGTTTGCAAAAGTACCTTTGCTAAAGTTAAAACTTAGAAAATTGGGACCTGGCTGACCGCGCGAATTTCCCCAAACTTGGGCCATTAGAATAGTTGGAGGAGGTTCCCTATGAGGGAGGAGCCATCAAGGTTGAACCAAGGACATGGGAATTGGGATTAAAAAATTCTAAGCTACTGAAATTTCTGAATGTTCCACACTTTGGGTGCAACACGATAAATGATATTTTCTGCACCAGGTTCTCACCCTGGTGCGTGATAATTGTCTTTGACTAGGAGATCCCATCCCGATTGATGACATTTTGATTTATCAAATTATCATACCATGGATAGGATCCATGGGTGGCTTTCGGAGGAAAGGGACAAGAGAAAAAGGTCATCGAAGATGTTAAGAAGTCATATGGAGTGAACAGGAATACCAAAGGATTTTTAGTCCAAGAAATTAATTCTATGGTGGTTAAAATTTCTACCCTGATCCTTGCATGAAAAATGATGAGGAAGTTCCATGCAAAAGAAGTACATGTTCCTGTGATTAAATTAGTTGGGTAGTGCTTGAAAGGGGTGCAATAAAATTGGGAAAATTACCTTTACAATGAGTTTTTGGAGAATGTTTGAGAAGCACAAGAGGATGGAAAGAATTTAAATTATTCTTGGTTGCTGCTACTGGTTGTGTTGATTGCTTGGAGACTTCCGATGTAGTCCTAGTTGCCATAGATTGAGCCAGATCTATGCGAAGCCACAAACTATGCATCATTGTGGAACTCAAAGCTTCCTTGTAGGATAACAAAAAATAATATATTCTAGGTTCTATTTGATATAGAGTTATTTCAAGCAGTGCAGTCCAAGCTACGACTGTCACCTACACTGTATAAGCAGTATAAACACAATGTAGACTTCAAGGCCACCTTTCACAATGTGCATATCCACACAAAGAGGGACATGGGAGGCATCTAGTATGAGTTGCCATATATGGTTATGGAGTATGACCTTGCGCGCACTATGACAAAGTGGCCCCCCTTATGGTTAGAAGCAAGTACAATTGGTGGTGTGTTGTCATCATCACTACCTAAGACTCCTGTGAAGTTGTGCACGCTGACAGACCAACCAAACGATGCATAGAAGGACCAAGAGCCAACCACTATGGCGGAGACAGTTGACCTGCAGAGCGATGACGACATGGAAGATAAGGAAGGAAACATTGTTGATGCACCTTCGACATAGCCAGACATGTGATGAGGGAACAAGAGAGGGCCTCAGACCCCACTAGGCTTGCGCACAAAATGTAAGGCATCTAAGAAGATTGGGAATGACCCATTGATGCTGATAGAGGGACAATATGAAAATATTGGCGACACAATTCAAGTGGTGATTGAAGGTGTATGGATAAAAGTAGAGTCACAATACAATTCAATCCTTAACGATGTGCAAAAAGGACTCCAAAAACTCAGAGAGAAAGCAAGCACGATACAAGTGAGCGTGGCACAAACGAGTGCACTACGACTCAACACTATCTTGGCATCTCCCTCAGATAGTAGAATGTTCCAAATTCTAGGAGTTGTGATTCATCCTGAAGATTCGACCTTGCGCACATTCGTCCAGGCTCAGCAAGAGGTGGGAGTTGACTTGGCCATCCTTCGCAATGGCAAGTTACATGCCATGCGTATGATGATCATGGATGAGCTACAATACATAGAGTAAAAGGCATTGCAGGACACAAATGAGGCTTAGCAGCAAGCCGAAATAATGCATACAAGATAGCAGATAGCAGAGGATGTGCGCCGCACTGCTGAAATCCAATGCACCACTTTGGAATCCATTATTGATCAGTTGTGCTTTGGCTCCTCGAAATAATCGTGCCGACTACTGCAATGACCACCGTCAAATTGGAAATTTTGGTAGCCACCCTGAAAGCATCAAGGTTGGAAGTATCAATAGTGTGTGCCAATCTCAAGTAGAAGATAAAATACTTGCAGACAAAGTTGTAGCCAGAGACGCCTCCATAAGTTTGCGTGCAATGTGCCGTAGTAGTTCAAGAATAAACTACTAGCATCACTACTATTTTGGATGCTTGCAACAAATTGTTGGAGGAGGCCATGGGAATTTTGACCTCCATCCAAGACGACCCCATCATGCAAAAACTGAAGGAAAATATATGAGCCAAGGAGCATTAGTTAAATAATATTTGGGTCGCTACACCGACCTTGGTGCCGACCCAAATATTAGCCCAACTACAGGAAAACCTAACCATTTGGGAATAAATCAATACCCTACATCGAAGGGAGACGTTACTTGAAAATAGAATGAAGCCTTGGGCTGAGGAGGCCTGCAGTAGACTCAAAGAAGCATCAACTTGGCAACCGAGGGGTCAATGATAGAGAAACTAGTTGAAGAAGCGCAGAGCACCACAGCATAGAGTACAGACATCATTAAGCCATTCAAAGCTTCCATTCAGGTGTTGAAAGACAAGATGCAAGAACTTGGACCAAACTGACTCGGGATGAGTTACTAGATTGTGTTGGGGGCCTGTTGGGATAGGGTCCCCTAGATTCAAGTTTTTGGGTACAATTTTGGGTAAATTTTGTCAATACACACTGTGCGTAGAAGTCAAGGGGATTTGGGGCGGGTCAAAGCACCTTAATGATTGTAATGGGTGAAAAAGGAAACCATGAGTCTCAAACCATGGTTTGAGACCATGGTATGTGTGAATCTGATTCATATAAATATGTAAGAGTTGATTCAAGTAAGAATATAGATATAATAGATGTTATGTTTCTCTGATGATAATGTTTTGATTTAAGTTTTGGGAAAGTTTGTGTTCGGTCTAGGTAGAAAGGCTCTTGTTGGCTGTGTGCGCGGAGACCTAAGTCTTGAGCTGTGTGCAAGGACCCTACTGCTGTGTGCCTAGGCAGAAAGGACTGTACTAAATTGAAGATCTATTAATAAGGAAGAAGATTTTTCAAACTCTATTACATTGTGATTTCTATGTTTATGCATGAATATGTTGGTTTAATTATCTATTGATTTCTACAAGTTATAGATTTATTTCTATTCCTGGTTCAATGCACATTTATTTGAGTTAATTATATGTTAAAGATCTCTACATTCGTGCAAGGGTTGCATATGTGTTAAAGATTTTACAGAAGACCTATCTATGTGATTGTGCAAGTGTTATTTACTCTCTGATAAGCTAGATCTAAATGAAGTATAATAATATGTTTTACACATATATGTATTGAAGTTAAGGATTTTATTTAAAATTAGATCCGGGTTTCTGTGAAGTCTCGTGCAAGATGATAAGCATTAGATCTGATAAATAGGGTTAAGGACCACATCATACATTCCCTCAAGGTGCAGAAACCTGGTTCCATCACCCCCCCATACTGCTTCGGGTGAGACTTTGGTCTGCACAAGCATATCATTACCAAAAGGGTGAATAGTTGGAGGGTTTTCTTGTTTGCATAGAATACTTTGAACCTGGGTCAGGACCCGTCAAGAAAACAAGCCTCAATCATTGGAGGAATTCATTAGAAATCTAAAGCATTGTTATGAATAGTCAAAGTGTAAGTTTGATCCTAAGAAATATTGGAAATGGAATGAGAATACTAAAGGAAAGTGGGCTAAGAAGCGAGAAAGACTCCAAGATATAGGTGACAAGGAGAATGTAGTGTTGTACAAGAAGTTCAATGTAGTTGATAGAAGAGATGGGTCTAAGCCTGAGGAGTAGAATAAAGGTAATGGAAGGATACCTTTGAGATGTTAGACTTGTGGTGGAGATATTTGTCAGAGTGAGTTCCCATCACATTAGGGTGGAAGGTCTCATATTTATAGTGCTTAGGAGGCACAAATAGTTGGAGATGCTGGGAAAAATATTCTGGGATTTATGTAGTAGTGGATAGTAGGAAATAAGATCACCAAGCATCCATTATTGAGATGGAAGGTAAGCTTCATGATCAAGTTGTTTCCATTTTTATTAATCCCAAATCTACCTATAGTTATTCCAATCCCGACCTAGTGGATAAGTGTGGCTTGAGTAAAGAAGTGCATGCAGAATATTCGTTGGTGCGGTTGGATACAGAGACCAAGAAAATGGTTCATCATTGGGTGAGATCTTGTGAATTTCATCTGAATGGTATGCCTACTATTGTGTTGCACAACATCCTCCCATTTATTTTTTATAAATAGGGACCCTTTAGAAATAAATAGGAAATTATTTTTATAATTTCCTAAAATAAAAAAAAATAGAAAATAAAATTTTCTATTCTTCCCTTAAAATCGTAATGCATATTACATATCTTATTTCAAAAAGAATTATAAAAACATAAGATATGTGAATTGCGAAATGCGCTCTAAGCCTTTCCAAGCAAATAATCAAAAAACCTTAAAAAAACATCAAAATCATCATTTTATTCTTCCTTTTTTCCCATTGCACTTTATTTAATCAATAAATCTTTAAGAAACAAATGATATAAGTTGTGATACCCGTGGACCTGACAAGTAAATAAACTAGGAAATATAAATTCTTTCGCGATCGTGTCCACTTTAATTTTTTTGAAATTCGCATTGCACTGAACTTATAATATACACTCAAACGCTATCCTATAAAATTTGTGATCTGCGATTTGCGGAGATCGCATTTCACAGAATTTAAAGATTAAGAATCACAAAATATTATAAGGAATGATTGTGATTTGTGTATTAAATTAATTCAACGTGTGAAAATAGTTTGTGTCATATCAAATAGAATTTAAGATCTTAACGGCTTTAAAATGATTGATAGGTATTACGTGCGAGGCCATGTGATATATTAAATTAGGATTTATGAAAGATGATTGATAGATTGACATATTCTCGTATGCATTAGAAGTAAATGATTGATTTACTCTTATAAGACTCCTTATTTTCTCATTACTTGGTTGAAGAAGTTCAAAATGAGCAAAACAGGCAAGGAAATATCTCAAACATCATCCACAGAAGACGCAGATATGTATTCATTATTTTCAAACACCATCTACAACAAAGACTATGGAAGCTCGTCATGGGAGGAAATGTACAAACTCTTTGAAGATGAAGGACCAAGGGTGATAGACAAAGTTTTTGCTACATGCACTAATTCTACCTCTGATGCAACTCTTTTTGACGTTGCATGCTTGCACATTCACAGAATAGAAACGAGACCAAAGATTCTTCCTTATACAGACATGGTTAAGTGGGCAATTGACCACTTAAACATTGAAGATAGAATTTTCAAGAATTCGATAGGAAAGATTATGGGTTCCTTCAAAGCAGAGGATTTAGCAGCAATGTATGATCTACCAACCCCGCAGCAGAAATACGACAATAAGTATGTGTATACTTTCAAATCAAAACATCCAAATCTTATCAAATTCATCCATGAATGGAAGGACAATGAAGGGAAATTGAAGCAAGATAAGTCTGGTACGTACCCAATTTCACGAATTCCTAATGCTTATTGTTATGTCACTAGTATGTTGTGTAGAATATTTTCCAAGCCTGATAGTACTATATTTTGAAGAGACTGGGTTCCCCTAATTGATGCAATCATAAATTCATCTATTCTAAATTGGGCAGACATTCTATGCAATTACTTAGCCAAGCATATCACTGAATATAGGAATAAAAGAAGTGTTTCGATCATAGAAATACCTCTGTTTTATATGTCTGCCTATGTCATGAACGCCATTTGTTTTAATTCTAATTTTCCTACCATGGGTTGGAAATGGACCACCAAAAACCCTACCCCGATTCATATTTACCATAGAGAACTCTGGGATTCCGAGTTCCACTTGCACTTCTATAAAATTTGCTACGGATTCATATTGCCCATCCATCAGATGATTTTCAACAAAAAGGCTCCTAGGGTTCCTGAAGAAGCCAATGTAGATATTCTTCCCATAGCAAGATGGTTTGATGAAGAAAATTTCACATATATTAAAGTATTTGGGAGTCATGCTTCTCCCCGTGTTTTACCTTACTATGTTCCAGATAAATTACTTGTAAAATAAATATCATATCAGCTTGTCAACGATGTCACAAAGTAGTTAAAGAATGGTAAAAATGCTATTTGGCCTACTTTCCCTCTACAATGTGGCACATTTTCTCTGGCTAAAATTGGCCATACATACAAATAGGTTCCCAAGATTCAGTTGTTGAGATTGGCATTTATTCCAGGAAGATTATATGATCCCAATGATGTGACTAAAAATTACATCACAGAGCTAAAAATGAAGCCTTTTGTAAAGGAAGAAGACAAATTTGATGATTTCTTCCAGGGCATGGAAAATTTCTCTGATATTACCAAATACATTTCTAGTCAATTAAGTCAAGAAGATGCTAAAGCTTTTCAAGCATATAGAAACAAGAGACTAGAAAAGGTTCCTTTGAATTTGTTGACAATGGAAGATGAAAAACACACTCCAAGTGTTAGTCTAGATGATGAAATGAAAAATATATATGAAAATGAATCAGGTCAATCACAGCAGCAGTCTGATAATTCAGATCAATCTGAGGAATATGAATCTAAGAAAGAAAATTCAGAAATTGACCAAATTCTTCAAGAGATAGAAGTGCTGGAGAAACAAAGAACAATGGGACAAAATCAGATTCAGAAACAATTCAACAAAGTCATAGCATGTTAGATCAATCCAAGCCATTTCAAATAAAATATCTGATGAATGAATGAGAATAATTTTCTGAAGCAATAAAGACTCCCAAAGAAAATCCCAATATTGATCAAACATCAAGTTTTCAAACACCAAAACCTTCATAGAAAATAGTTGAGACTATCAATTTGCTACAAATAGTTCTAGCAGTGCATGACAAAGAGATCATACTGGCCTACCCTACAGATCAGATAGTTTTGCAGATTGAAGATATTCTGTCATTAGAAATTTTCTATATTCCTAGCTACAGAGCTGTGGTTAAAAGAAATAAAAGAAGAAGGATTGATGAAACAAATCCAAAACCAACAAATGAATCAATTGATGTACTTTGGAAGGATTCCTCAAATGATCCCACTGAACATCTAACCAAGTTATCACAATATGCAGGGGCATATGCCACCGCTATTGTTGATAAAGCTACTGAGGTTAGAATATTGTTGAAACAAAAGGAAGCCAGAGTACAATAATTAGAACAATTGTTAAATGAAGAGAAAGCCCAGTCCATTGAGCAGATTAAAATAAGCACAACTCAATTTCATAAAGACATTGAAAGCCTCAAATTTAAATTTCAGATAGAGCCTAATGAAAAGAAAGCACATCTAGAAAGAGAAATGGCTGAATTACATAGTCAACCACAGTTAGAACAATTCATCAAATAAGCACTTGATGTAAACACTATGTTAAATAAAGAACAAGAAATGTTTTGTCACTAAGATTCCATGATTGATTCTTATTGTGATTCCAATAAGATATGATTAAGCAAATAGCAATTCAGAAACTGGAATGTGAAAGACTTGAAAAGAAAATCAAAGAACACATTCAGTGGAAAATTTCAGATACATGAAAAACAAGCTAATCTACCACAAATAGATAAGCTTCACAAATAATTGTTATTCGTAGAATGGAGAGCACAAATTAATCAAGCAGAGAAAGAAACAACCAAGAAATCTAAGAAATCAAATGAGAATATTCAGTCTATATATGATCAATTGTTTAAAACAGAACTTCCTAAAGAAAACATGTTAGATGTGTTTTCAGGAACAAGGGAAGTAGAAATGAAATGGAGACAAAGAGAAGATACACAAGAGGAAATGCTCAAAAAAGTTAATAAGTTTGATCAGGAAAATTACTGGAATTTTCTGATCAAACCTTACCATCAACATCAAACTCTTCAGACTCTTACAGATTTAGAAAAAAGATCTCAGTCAATAATCTCAAATGCTATTTTCAAGGGACAGATTCGGTCACGGATATCACAGCCAGCTCAGCTTAAAGCAATGCTAGATATTTGTCAACTTCGTGACCACACTCAGAAAGAAGGGCAGGATTCGCAAAATTAGGATTGTTAGTTCGAAGTTCCTAGATTATTGTTTAAGTTAAGTTTTTAGAGAAAGGTTGTTTGAAACCTCCTCTACATTTTTGTAATAATTTAATTTTAGTTTGTAGTTAGTTTAGTATTTAAACCCTTCTCATGCATTTAGAGAAGGGTCCAGAATTTTATTGAGAACATTTGCAAAGAATGCTTAATTGTAAGTAAATTTGTGAATTCCTTGATAAAGTAATGGAACACAACCTTTTCAGTTATATATCATTTTGTTGATCATTGTTGATGTACTTTTGTATCCTTTGAAAGACTTATTGATAGAGGAGTTGAATGTGGCCTATTATCGCTGATCAGATGAATATAGTAGTACACATCTGGTACTATTATCATGTATGCTAATTCTGCTTTTGAATATTAGTGATGAATCTAGCTTTCATGAATTATATATGAAATCAATTATTTTTATCTGAAATATCAGTTGCACTATTGTACGATATAAAGATAGAAATTAGTTTTTTATATATGTGATCATCAGATATATGCGATATATTTCTCATTTTTTTTTGATTAACTATTTTTTCAAGAGAATCATCTTACAAAGTAATAATTCTATTAAATCTGTGATGATATTCATCATCACAGATTGAATAGATATCATTTTAGATCGCATCAAATTAGTATTATCCCGAGTTAGATTAAATTAGGCTTAAATTCAAAAGTTTTGCATTTTAGAATAAATTTGTTTTTGTTTTTATTAATTCTTCATGCAAATCCTTTGAGAGAAACCCAATGATCAAACAAAAACCCAAATCTGGGAAACTGGTCCCATTATATCCAGTCAGAGCTACTATCCCAAATGGAAAAGGAACTGTCTTAAGGTGCGAACCGGGTGGTTATCCCTATTGTTGTTGCCACAGATTTCTGAGGCCTCAATACCTACATACATTCATATAAATTTGCTTCCATTGGATTCATATAGCATGCTTTTGGGTATGGACTTGTTATTCATTTAGAGGACCAAGGTGGATTTCTATGACAAGGTTATTGAGTGTCTGAATGATAATGGGGAAAAGAGAATATTATAGAGAAGGAAGAGCCATACATCAGTGAGAATGGTCACAGTTGTGCAAGCAAAGTGCAACCACATGAAAGGATGTTTATTATTTACAGTTCATATTTCTAGTGACAAAGGGAAGGATGTGGAGATTGAGAAATTATTGAAGAATTATCCTATTTTACAGCAGTTTCAGGAGGTGTTTCCTGCAGATATTTTATATTTATTGCCTTATAGGGAAGTGGATTTATCTATTGAGTTGATGCCAAGAGTATTACCAACATCAAAGGCGACATATAGGATGATTACTTTGAAGTTGGTGGAAAAGAAGTTGCTTCTTAATGAAATTATTGATAAGGTGCACTAGTGTTGTTTGTACGGAAGAAGGATGGTACTCTCAGATTGTGTATTGATTATAGGTAGTTAAACAAAGTGACCATCAAGAACATGGATTATTTGTTGCAGATTGATGACTTTTTTGATCAATTGAAGGGAGCATCAATGTTTTAAAATAATGATATGATATCAGGATATCATCATGTGCACATTAAAGAAGAAGACATCTACAAGACTAAATTTCACACGAGGTATGGGAATTATGAGTTTTTGGTGGTTCCTTTTGGTCTTACTAATGCTCTATCCATTTTCATGTGTTTGATGAAAAATTTATTGTGTCCTTATCTGGACAATTTTTTAATAGTATTTGTTGATGACATATTGGTATATTCCAAGAATGACGAAGAGAATGCAAAGAACCTAGCAAAAATTTTGAGATTGTTGAGATAGAATAAGTTATATGCCAGTCTCATCAAGTGAAGTTTCTTTCAGACTCAGATTCACTACTTGGGACATGTTTTTTCCAAGGAAGGGATAGGAGTGGATTCGAAAAATATTAAATATATCATGGAGTGGACAAATCCTAGGAATGTGGATGTGGTCAGATCATTCATTAAAATAATAGGTTATTATAGGAGGTTCAATAGGAAATTCTTGAATATTGGCTACCCTATCCCATCCTTACAGAGGAAAGGGAAGAATTTTGAATGGACTAAGGAGTGTGCAACTAGTTTTGAGCAGTTGAAGTATTTGCTTACAAATGCTCCAGTTCTGAATATTACAAATATTGATAAGGAGTTATTGGTTTGTACATGAGCTTACAATGAAGGACTTGGTGGGGTATTGATGTAGGAACGACAGGTGGTATGCTATGATTAAAGGAATTTGAATGAGAACGAGTAGAACTATGTGACTCATGATCTTGAGTTGGTGGTTATAATTCATGCATTGAAGATGTGAAGACATTATCTCCTTGGTAGGAGGTTTGTTTTGATGAGTGATCATAGTGGGTTGAGGTACTTATTTGACTAACTCAATTATAATGTCAGGAAACTTAGATGGTTAGCTATGCTCAGTGAGTTTTATTTTGAGATCAGATAAATCAAAGGAAAGGAGAATAAGGTTGCAGATGATCTCAGTAGGAGAGTTCAGGCAAATAAAATTTTAGCTATGAGCTCTTATGGGATATATTTATAGGAGCAAATATTACATGCATGGAAACATGATGAAAAGTACCAAAAATTGATGGATAGGTTGCAACAATAGGGTGAGGGTGATCAGGATGAGGAGTATCACCTCATGATAGATGGCTTGGTGATATTCAGGAACAAGATTTATTTGTTGGATAGCAGTGAGATGAAGAAGATTATTTTGAGGGTGTTTCATATCAAGCCATATTTAGGCCACTCGAGATACCATTAAACTTTGAAAAAATTTAATAAGTTCTATCATTGGCCAAACTTGAAGAGAATGGTTCCTGATTTTGTTTCGAGATGTTTGGATTGTAAGTAGGTGAAAGCTAGGTGTAAGCACCCAGTTGGTCTATTTTATCCTATTATGATTCTAGAATGGAATTGGGAGGTCATTTCTATGGAATTCATTATAGTTTTTCCAAGGATATCTAGAGAGCATGATTCCATCAGGTTGTGGTCGATAGGTTGAACAAGGTAGCTCACTAATTCAGCTAGTGAGGTAGCTTAGATATTTATCAGGGAGATAGTGAAATAGATATAGATTTCAAATTACTTTCAAGTTTTGGAAGGATTTTTTTTGCAGGCTTGGGGACATATTTGGCTTTCAATATAGCTTATCATATGAAAAAAAAATGGACAGACGGAGAGGGTTAACAAGATTCTTGAGGACATGTTGAGGTTGCATGTCATGCATAAACAAAGAAAGTGGGAGGAGTACCTTCCACTGGTGGAGTTTTCTTACAATAATGGATATCAAGAATCGTTAAGGATGAGTCAATTTGAGGTTCTTTATAGGTGGAGTTGTAATACTCCCATCAGATGGAGTGATACGATGAAGAGGGTGTTGATTGGACCATATATGTTGGCTGAGATGGAGCAAGAGATGAAGGTTATTAAAAGGAATTTAAAGTCAGAATAGGACAATCATAACAATTATGAAGATTAATATATAGAATTCAAGGAGTTTCAAGTTGGGGATCATGTGTACATGCGAATCAATCCCAATAGGAGTTCCTTGAGGATCGGATCATGTGGAAAATTAACACCTTGGTATTGCGAGCCTTTTGAGATCCATGAGAAGATTGGACTAGTGGCCTACAAACTTGCACTACCACCAACATTGAAAGTCCATTATGTTTTCCATGTTTCATTGCTTAAGAGATATGTCCCAAATGTTGATCATGTGATTGGTTGGTCTGTATTGCATGTAGAAACAGAGGGAGAGTTCCATCCAAAGACACAAGTGGAAATAGTTCATGCTCTGGAATCGAGCAATAGAGTAGGTTAAAGTGATGTGGAAGCACTTTGGGCTTGATGAAGCTACATGGGAGATCGTTGATCAGATGCAGGCTTTGTCTCCTTACTTATTTTCTAGTTGAGAAGATGTGTTTGGTATATGTGTTTTAGTTTATGTTATATATGCATATGTGTATTGGAAATACTACAATGAGTTGTGTTATAAATCTCCAATAAGCATAATGTTGTAAATAGTACATTGAGTTGTGTTATAAAGCTCCAATAAGCGGTATTGTGTTCATGGTTTTAGAAGTTTGGTATGATGTAAATTTTGCATCAAGTTGTGTTAAAAAGTTCCATGGGAAGCATGGTTTGCTAGTTATAAGCATTATTGAACATTGAGGATGGTATTCCCCCAAGTGGGGGGGGGGTTGAAACAACCTCCAGTTGATTTTCCATGTAAATAAAATATGAACAAGGCCATGGGACACGTATTCCAATATGAATTGTTGGAAAGCATTATAGAGTGCATCACTTGCAATGTATTAATGGCTATGGAAATTGGCAAAGGAATTGGCAAGGAAAAGAGGAAACAAACAGAATTTAATTATGATAAATAAAGGAAAATAGGAGAAAAGGAAGGTGAAGAGACAAAAATGTGCATGCAAGGGAAAATAGAGGAAAAATGAAGGAAAATGAAGAAAATGGATACATCAGTAATAAAAAGATATCAGAGAAACAATTCATTTCTTTTGATAAGTTTTGGATTTTGGTCAATTTTCACTTTGCTCTCTTACACTCTTGTACACTTAGAGTATTCTTGGAGCACTCTAATATTCACCCAAATTTTTAAGAAGACAAGAAAGAAAGATAAGGGAAAGAAAATGAGAGTAAGGAAGCGCAAGGAGACAATTGGATCAACAACTACAACAAGGATATTTTGTAGGTAGTAGGTTTCATGTGTGATTTCCTTGCTGGTTTTTTTATGCATACTACATGCATGTGGTTCCTTGGTAATGTGTTATCATTGGCATGTATATTTTCTTGGATTGAAAATGGTTTCATCATTTCCTAGCCATTTCCTAGATAGTCAGGGTGTAGTGGGTTCCCAATTTGGTTTTTTGATTGGCTCTTAGGTTCCCTATAATTGTGGGTTGGGACAAATTCTATGGAGCCCTGAAACAACTTGGGTTCCCTAGAAGTTGTGGGTTGAGATCGACGATCTCTAGATACCTGTAACAACTTGGGTTTCGTATAGGATGTGGGTTGAGTTACTAGTTCCTTTTAGCCGTGGACAACTTGGGTGGAGACAAACCCGGTTGATGTTAGTGATTTATAGACCATATAGGTGAGATCTCTATGATCGAGGGTTGATGTGGTTTGGCCTCTAGAAGAACTGGTTGGCTCTATATTGGTTTAAACCTTGTGATCCCACATTCATGCTTGGAATATGGCACCAGATTAATTGGTTGAAAAAAAGATTTTGGTTCAGCCAATCTATGTCTGGGTGGTACATGGAAGTCCCTAACTTGGTTGGAATTTTCATATGATAATATGAGTTATTTTCTTATTGTGATCTATGAGAACTTGTACTGATTATTGTGTTTATGTTATGGTTGATTTTTTATGGTTTCTATTCTGGTTATATGTTGGTTATATGCATGGTTATTTGATGTGCTCTTACTATGGATCTTGTTCATGATTTGATAATTTACTGGATGGTTGATGAATGCATGAGTTAAAAAGTGTTATTCAAGCTAGATAGAGAGGGTGTAGATCCAACTTAGTGATTCTCAGATGAATTTCAGAAGTGTATGACCAGATATACATTCATAACTTCTAGCTTCCACGCTTACTATATGTTTGAAGAAATGTATGTCTTGCATTAGGCATGTATTGGTCAAGATATTGCTCAATATTTTACTTTTTAGAATTTTTATCATCATTGTCATGATTTTGGAAAGTTACAGGTAGTTATGAGCAGTGGTCTAGAGGCTAGTCTAAAAAAGTGGCATAGATCTCACGAACGCATGCACATAATAGGGGATTTTGGGTCATAACCACATGGATATAGGCTTTTGGGTGCGGTTATTGCCTCCCAACCACATGCATGAAGTGTTATGGGTACGGTTGGGGAGTAAAACTTGTGAAAAGAGTTCCATCTAAGGGATTGATCGCCCAAGGTGGTCGGTAGGCTCCTAGGTGATATGTAGTCTCTGAGGGATGTTAATTTATTTTTTTATTTGTAGGCCCCACTTCCATAACTAGAAATTGGATTTTGAGTCATATCATAGTGAAACTTAGCTCATGTTTACCCTGGAGAGCTTGTAAAAGTGGGTTAATGTGGGAGGAGGTCTTACAAGAAGGAAGAATATGTCATTGATTATTGTTATTTCAGGAATTTTCTTTTGGTTTTATTGTGAAGCATAGGCGAACCAATGTGGGAAAATATAATTTTATCACTTGAAGTTGAGAGAATATGGAGGCTCTATTTTTTATCAACTCCCTAATGTTGAATTATTCCAATTTGAAGTTTCTCCCAACTATCTAGAAGAAATTGCACTTTTCTTTATTATTGGTACTTGTCTTGAAAACTATTCTAGAACAAGAAAAGGAATCTGGTAGTTACACTACCAGATTATCAACTTGTTGCAGGTATATTATATAAATTATGCCTTGATATTATTTTACACGGGTGTGTTTTTAGCCTTGAAAGAGATGATACTATGTAGAAGTGTCATAGTGGAATTGTGGGGTGGAGATGTTGGAGAAAACACTTCTTCATAAAAAGTACCACAAGGATGATTATGGTGGGAATTTTTTTTTAAGGATGCCAAGGAGTTTTATAAAACATATTATTTTTTTCAAAGGGTGGGAAACCCTTTCAGAAAGATGAACTTTCATTGAATCTAGTTCGAGCATTGCAACATTTTGAGAAGTGGGAAGTTGAATTCGTTTGAGCCATCTACCCTCTTGCATGACATTCACAAGTCAGATATATTATTACTACAACTGACTATCTCACAATATGGAAAGACATTTCTCTTGTCAAATATTATACCACCACTATTACAACTTGCTTCATTTTTGAAAATATTATTAACAGGTTTGGCTACCTGAAAAGTTTGACTAGTGACCAAGGAACTCCTTTTATCAATGGTACTATCACAACACTAACTCAAGAGTTCCTTATTCAACATCATATGATAACCCCCTACCATCCTCAAGATAATGGTACCGTGGAAGCCTTCAATAATATTCTAGAGAAGAGTCTCACCAAGTTTTGTTATGCAAATATAGACCATTATGATGAAAGAGTTTCCGCAACACTTTTGGAATACATGAATGCTTCCAAGAGGTTGTGTAGGCATACACCAATTAAACTAGTGTATGGGAAGAATGTTTAGTTCCTAAAGAATTTACAAATCCCAAATTATCCATTGCATAAGCTACCAAAGTTATAGATGATGATTTAGTTGTGGAATAAACTGAATCAATAATTATGAGAATTGGATGAGCATATATTTGTAGCAAATTTTCTTTGAAGTGTGTAGAAGTAGAGGAAATATACATGGCATGATTTTCATATTAAGAATAAGTCTTTTTTTGTTGGAGATCAATTCCTTATGAGAAAAATTACCTAAAAAATTTGGTGAATCTTCGAATGTATTGGCTAGGACCATTTATAGTTGTGGATATCAAAGATTCAAGAGATGTCAAACCTGTGTAAATTGATGGTAATATTCGGCTTGGTTGGGTGAATGGTGATTGCCTGAAACCCTACTATAATCCTTAATTCATATACTTTTACTACTCTCTATTTGGGAGAATAACATACATTTTAAGTTAGATTTAATTATTCTTTTAAGTTATGGTCGTTTATTTTTAGTTTATTAAAAGTTATGTTAGTCGATTCTCATTTTTCTATTGCATTATAACGCAACCGATTATGGTTGGGGAGGTAGATTCTATTTCATTTAATAATTATTCCAATTCCTTTAATAATGTGTCTATTATGTTGAGTCATACTTTCTATAATGGTTAAATGCATTGAGTTGGCAATCACGTTTTGGGTTCCATCCACTATACTACCACCATTTTGATCCTATCTTGTCTAGTTTTCAGGTCATTGATATGTCATCTTGAGATATGGGTATCTATCATAATCAATTTTCTCCATTTAGCTTAATTTGTTCAGTCCTTTCATCACCTACCTCATTCAAGGCTTAAATGGGAAACTAACAATCGATATTTGATATGAATGTTTATATGTATTAGGTGTCACATCCATTTCATTCATTTTCTTTCGATTTCTTTCTTAAGTCTTCACCTTGATGGCTAAGTATGAGTTTGATGTTCCCCATTTCCACCAGCGTCCTCCTATTCACCAATTCTATTACCAAAGGAGTCTCAATATGGATCATGATCTCAAGTTTTCTATTCCATATGAGCTATCTGAACCTTGTGTCCATCCCCTTGAATACTTTCATGTAAAATATTAAAAGACTATGCTAGTTGATAATGATTTCATCGATGGTGCCCATTTTATAGCTTTGAAGAATGAGGTCTACATGGATTTCACCTTGATGATGTCCAAAAATTTTGTTCCATAGGTCAAACCATCATTCAAATTACTATAGGAATCTACCCTACATATGATTCACGAGTTGCCAATGTTTGGGAATATGGGAGAAGTTTCTCATTGTACAAAGCTTTTTATCAACCAAATTCATAAGGGTTCACTTTGGATGGAAAAAGAATAATCTATTTGTTGGGAAAAATACTTAGAGGGGGGTGAATCAGTATTTAGGGCATACTCAGAAATTTTTACTTTTTCTTACTTCAAAACCCATACGCTACTTTTCTTAACCAGACTCGCGTATATACGCGGATACCCTTCACAAAACTTGTGTATATACAGAGATATTATTATGCCATTAATTCTTTACTTAGATATATGCAACATTCATTCTTCTGATGATTAGATAACAGTAAGCATGTGCAGTAATAACAGAATAAACCATCACACATAAGTATCACACAAGAACACCAGGATTTTAGGTGGAAACCCAAGTCGGGAGAAAACCACCACTGTCATTATCTCAGCCTTCAATATTTTATTATAAAGAAAACATCTTACAACTATGTGATGGCGCAGACTCATACCAGCACGCAGGCACCCACCTACAAAAGGCTACAACCTTCTCTCGTTTACCAGCCTCTCCTGGAAGGGAGCTACGACCCCTTGCTCTCATTTACCAGCCTCTCCTGGAAGGGAGCTATAACCCCCTGACTGAAGGCTACAACCTTCAGCACCACCACGGACCACGTTTCATCAATTTTCAGACTGGATCCAACAGCTTCAATAGAGCACAACTTGCAGGCCACTTTTTATCATATTTTCAGACTGGACCCACTCCACACATTTAAGCTTAATCATACATCAAACTGATACTAATAACTCATTGACAGATAGCAGTAACACAACAGAACAAATCAGACATTCCATACTTCATACTTCAGCAAACCCTAGTTTTCATACGCGCTTTCCTTTCATTGATACCGCGTATATACGCGCTTCCATTCACATGAACCCGCGTATACATCTGCACATTACAAAACAACCCATACGCGCTTCCGCTGCGAAAATCTTGCGTATAGATCTTCAGACATTATAGGGCAGTATACTTCTTCAGATCAGATATTCAGTTCAGATTTAACTCTTCACTTCAGACAGATGTTTGCCTCATCTCAGATTTAAACATTCCACAAACAGATCTAGAAGATACAAATACATTTCAGATCTAGATAACCTTCTTCATCATTTTCTTCATAGGTGCATCAAAGATTCAGATTTATCATCAAACTGTTACCCTTTCCATTCAGACATACTTCAGAGCGAAGTATCCATTCAAACCCCAACACTTGCACCCTTTTGCACTATGATTTTCTTCTCCTTATATAGATTTGTCTTTTTCAATACCATGAGTCAAAACCACGAACCGTTAATGGTATTCCTGGATGGGGTCACAATAGATAATCCAGTGTATTAAAAATCGAGCCAATTTAAATTGAAAACCCCAACCTTCATTCTTCCATGCATGAATCATCCCAAAGGTAGTCTTTTATCTCCGCCATATAATATTATAACTATAACCCCGATGGTTATTTTAAGACTTTACACTGCCCCCGTAACATTACTTTTAATTAAATTTAATGAACTTTTAACCTGGACTTCAATCTTTGAAACAAACTGGATTTCAATCCTTGACCCTAGGCCCACATCGCAGTCAGCCATTTGCGATGTGCGATATGCAATGGCGCGACATCGCATCACATCTTACAACCAATGGAAACATATGACGGAAATAACAAATATGCGATATTGCGATATATGCGATATTGGCAGATCAAACAAAGTGCGATGGTGGGATATGCGATGGCACGATGATCGCACATCACAAACAATGGAACTTGCGATGGCGGAGATATCAAATATGCGATATTGCGATATTGCGATATCGCGATAACGCGACGATCGCACATCGCAAACTTCCACATCAACAAGACATTTAAACTTCAAAACTTGCGATCTTGTGATTTGCGCTAAAGTTGTGGGGACCACTTGTCCTCCCTTTTTAGAAACTTTAAGTCTTTCCGCTGTTTTAATCAATTTCCTTCATACTTGGTTGTTTAAGGCTTTGAAAGCTCAAAATGACTATCTTTAAATAAAATCTGCTCCTCCGTAGTCTGGAACTACGAATGTCTTCATTACTTCTGCAAAAAGACTTCCCCCATAACAAAACTTTCTCCTCTGCACTACTTAGCTGCGGCCCATGACAATTCATTCATCCTTACATTTCTCCCATCCTTCTTGAATGCGAGTTTTTGTTCACCAAAACTCTGATGTGCCTTTTTACTCTTTTCTCCCATTCTCTCTCTGCTCCTTCTGATCTTCCTCTGTTAACCTTTGCCAACAATCTCCTCCTTAAACAACACACTGCACCATTGTGGATTTACTTCATTAATAAGTAGGATTCTATCAAGCACAACTTCATCAAATAGATTGCCATCAACTTTATCAAGTAGGTTGCTATTTTCATCAAGTAGGTTGCCATCTTCATCAAGTAGGTTGCCATCAAGGAAAACACATTGCATCATATTGCCAACAATCTCCCCCTTTGGACTTGATGGCAACCATGATGGTGTTTGATCACCACAACAGATAGATACATCAAATAACATGATACTCTCCCCCTATTCAAACACCATGATAATCTCCCCCTTTGACATCAAGGGCAAAGTGCGGATCAAAACCAAAACAAGGTTTTTCTTCACATGTAGAAAGAAGAGCTCTTGTAGATCTGATGTGTACTGAAGGTACCATGCTCCCCCTGAGTTCATGCTGAATTTTCAAGCATATTCTTCAATGAAGTACATGACTCTATGACCTTTCCTATCACCAAGGACTTATACTTACATCAAGGATCCAACCAAGTGGATTTACATATATGACTCAACTACCCAACCAAGTGGGTTTACAAATTTTAACAAGCTCTTACAAGAATGAATATAACAATTTACATCATAGGTCTCATCATGACCCTTTTCATCAAAATACAGAAATGACTTATACAATCAAGACCAAAGATTCTCAAGCATGAGTTCAGGCCACAGCAAATAATTAGAATGCCAAGAATGCATCCTTTCCTTATGACCAAAGCTCCCCATTAGCTTGTGCATCCTGAACACTTTCAATAGCAAATCGTTAAGGCATCTTCATCCAATATCAGAGAATGAAACAAAAATATGAGAGCTGAAACATCACCAGAGATACCAAACAGCACTGCAGTTGTGTTTTTAGATGTCATCCAATAATTGTAGCATAAGCACGTCAGTAACCAAGCCTTCCAACTAATGTTTAACCCTTCGGACTTTATAAAATATCCAACACTTTTAAACAAATTAACCTTTGATCTGGGGGCCCATAAATATAATCAAGTCCGCTTTCCAGATCGACGGTATATATCGCTTTTAGCCATATTTAATTTAAACCATCTCGGTTGAGCCCGCAAACATTAAAGTGAAAAGGACCATTTAAAATAATTCGAACTGGGCCCACATATATGATCAGTGACCCAATCACATTTCCGCTCGTACCTTGGTTAATATTTGCGCCTTTTCATTATCGTCCGTGCCTCTTCATCAAGCGATCATCGTCTGATGGCTTCTTTTTAGATCGACGGCACAAAAGCAATTTCGCTGGCCATCCTGGGTCGATTGTTAACGTGCGAAGGACTATCGTTATCATGCGCTTGGCGGTTTTAGAGGGACGCATGTCAAAACCTCTATGGATTCACTACCAATCCACGAAATACCACATATCAATGAAAGGTGGTGTGAAGAAACCCACGGTTTCGCTCCAACCCGCCGTCACTGTTCCTCTTGGTCACAGTTCCATTCTCCATTCCAGGTTTCGTTTGCGTGTATATATGTGAATTCTTCCCTTTATGTGTAATTAACCAACTGCTCCATATCTAAAGCAAAACTTTGATTTAAGTATTCTTCCTCCGGTTATATATATATATATATAATGTGTCCTATATATACAGAGCGCGTCCGAGGCACACTGTACCGTCAACCCGATATCGTATACAACAGCACGAATCTATCCGTTCTTACCACTGCATCTTTAGACCTTCCATACTCTCAGTCACCGAGGTTCATATCATATATTCAACGATTATATATATAACTCCACTGTCGATCGTATTAACATTGATTCTTCGAACAACTTACAGAACTAGAGCATCATTAATCCCATCCATTATGCAGATTCACTTTTCTGAGCCGTGACTAAATTATATACAGTATTTAACACAGGGACGGAGTACATAACTGTAGAGTCAAACATTCTTGCACATGCACAGGGACAGAGTATCACCAGAACTCAATCATACACAGGATTTCTAATCTCTTTGTCCATGTTTCTTTGACAGATACTGCAGCTCTATAGCTCAAACTTTAGATGCATTGTTTCATCTGCTGCCTCTGCTACCTCTCTGTCTCTTCTGCCTTATGGATTGTTTAGGTGCTGCTCCTATCTTCTTTACATCAGATGCACTGTTAGAAATAAACACAACTCGAAATATCTACCATGGGAATCATCATACATTGCTCCCCCTGTGATGATACATTACTAATCTCTATAATGTATCTCACATCATTCGCGCAGTCATTATGAGAAGTAAGATTTAGAAGCGGATGACTGCAGTAGGGTCAATATTCCCTACGTTTCTGACCGGTCCTTCTTTTTCCAACTTTGCTTGAACTTTCTTATTGTGTGCTGGAAGTTCTTCAATTTTTCAGATCTATTCATCCTGCATTCTTTTTCTACATGTCCATACTTGTTACAAGTATAGCATCTTATGTGACCAGAAAAGTTAGCATAAGAATCATAATGTGTTGTTCTATTCTTCCTTCTATTGCAATCAACTGCTTTATGACCATACTTGCTGCATGAAAAACAATATCCCTTGAAGAAACCAGAGTACCTTTCTATGTAGAATCTGTTTGTTTGTGACTGAAACAATCTATTTCTGAAATTGGCTGCAACATGCCCATAATTATGAAATTTGAAGCATTCAACATTTTTGAATGATTTCCTTTGAGAATTCATGATTGTAGGTTGACCTTTAGTTTCTTTCAACACTTCAGGTTTTTCTTTGACATCCTTTGAATCTTTAGCACTTCCTTGCGAACTAGATTCTCCTTTAACCGTTTCATGAAAACCCAGACCAAGTTTGATAGATGGAGATCTTTGACTACTAAGAATATTGTCTAGAATCTTAGTACTATCTTGAAACCTCAAGAATTTATCCTTTTCTTCTAATTTACCTTTGAGAATGTTTACCTCAACCTCCAATTTTTGGCATTGCTTCTTCATGCTTTCTTCGACCCTTTTTCCTTCTTCTACTTGATCATTTAATTTTAATATTTCTTCCTTCAACCAATTTTCTTGATCTTCACATGTTTGTAGCAGTTCTTCAATCTTCTTATTTGATTTTTCCAGATCTTCTTTGAGAGAGATGATTTCTGCTTCAAGTCCTTCCTTTTCAAATGATTGTAGCAGTTCTTTATTCTTCTTATTTGATGCTTCAAGATCTACTCTCAGAGAGATGATTTCTACTTCAAGTCCTTCATTCTTCTTATTTGATTTTTCCAGATCTTCATTTAGATCATTGATTTCTACTTCAAGTCTTTTATTTCGATTGCTTCCATAATTGTACAACTTTTGATACTTGTCTACCTGTCCATTCAGAATTTCTATCTGTCCTTTCAGTTGAGAGATCATCTCATTGTCGATACCGTCTCTTTCTTTAAATGATCTCTGTTGATCTTCAACTTTAATCTTGAGAGCTTCTTCTAGATCCATAACATTACTTTCACTATCTTTATCATTGCATGCACAAGAAAGTGAATCACAAGAACCACATTCAATACCTGTTTTAGTTTCCTCATTTTCTGCTGCACATGTTTTCTGAGAAATATCCTTTTGACTAGCCTTCTTCTTTTGCTTCCTTGCCATGAGCACTAGTAGATCTTGGTTAGAATCTTCTTCATCTTCACTTGACATTTCATTATTATCTTCATTTTCATAATAACTCTTTCCCTTTATAAATTGTTTCCCTTTATCATGATTTTCTTTATAAGGACATTTAGCAGCATAATGACCAACTCTTCCACAATCAAAAAATTTGAAGGGAAGCTTACCTTTGAATCTTCCAGTACCTGGTTGGAGTCTTCTCACAAAATTTGCTTCTTCTTCTTCTGATGTATAATTTGATTCCATGACATCTTCATTTTCTTTTCCTTTTGCGCACACCTTAAAAGCAACTTCTTTGATTTGAGAGGGACCTCCTTGTCTCATTTCATAAGCAGTCAGAATACCATGTAGTTGAACAATAGTAAGAGTTTGCAGATCTTGCATTTCTTCAATAGCTGATACTTTTGACTCAAATTTTGAAGTCAGAGATCTTAAGACTTTTTCCACCAGAGTAGTATCGGTTATGGTTTCACCCAAACTTCTCATACGATTTACAATATCATCTAGATGTAAAAAGAAATTGGCAATACTCTCATCACTATGCATCCTTAAATTTTCATATTCAATTCTGAGAGTTTGGAGTTTTGCACTTTTTACCTTTGTATCTCCTTCATAACTCAGAATGATTTTGTCCCATATTTCTTTTGCTGAATTTAGCTGCATCACTTTAGCAAATTCTGGTTCAGACATGCTTCCTAATAAGACATTGACTGCTTTGGCATTGATTTCATATTTCTTCCTTTCTGCTGCATCAGTAGGAATACTTGTTGGATACTGATAACCTCCTTCCAAGATTGCCCATACTTCTGCACCAAGACTTTGCAGATATGCTTTTGTTCGTATCTTCCAGAATAACATATTATTTCCATTGAATAGAGGTGGCCTTATCGACATTATCCCTTCATGACTTCCCATTGCGACGGATCTTCTTCGAGCGATCAAGCTTCTGCAGAAGGACCTGCTCTGATACCAATTGTTGGGAAAAATACTGAGAGGGGGGTGAATCAGTATTTAAGGCACACTCAGAAATTTTTACTTTTTCTTACTTCAAAACCCATACGCTACTTTTCTTAACCAGACTCGCGTATATACGCGGATACCCTTCACAAAACTTGTGTATATACAGAGATCTTATTATGCCATTAATTCTTTACTTAGATCTATGCAAAATTCATTCTTCTGATGATTAGATAACATTAAGAATGTGCAGTAATAACAGAATAAACCATCACACATAAGTATCACACAAGAACACTAAGATTTTAGGTGGAAACCCAAGTCGGGAGAAAACCACCGCTGTCATTGTCTCAGCCTTCAATATTTTATTATAAAGAAAACATCTTACAACTATGTGCTGGCGCAGACTCATACCAGCACACAGGCACCCACCTGCAAAAGGCTACAACCTTCTCTCGTTTACTAGCCTCTCCTGGAAGGGAGCTACGACCCCCTGCTCTCATTTACCAGCCTCTCCTGGAAGGGAGCTACAACCCCTTGACTGAAGGCTACAACCCTCAGCACCACCACGGACCACGTTTCATCAATTTTCAGACTGGATCCAACAACTTCAATAGAGCACAACTTGCAGGCCACTTTTTATCATATTTTCAGACTGGACCCACTCCACACATTTAAGCTTAATCATACATCAAACTGATACTAATAACTCATTGACAGATAGCAGTAACACAACAGAACAAATCATACATTCCATACTTCATACTTCAGCAAACCCTAGTTTTCATACGCGCTTTCCTTTCATTGATAACGCGTATATACGTGCTTCCATTCACATAAACTCGCGTATACATCTGCACATTACAGAAAAACCCATACGCGCTTCCACTGCGACAATCTTGCGTATAGATCTTCAGACATTATAGGGCAGCATACTTCTTCAGATCAGATATTCAGTTCAGATTTAACTCTTCACTTCAGACAAATGTTTGCCTCATCTCAGATTTAAACATTCCACAAACAGATCTAGAAGATACAAATACATTTCAGATCTAGATAAACTTCTTCATCATTTTCTTCATAGGTGCATCACAGATTCATATTTATCATCAAACTGTTACCCTTTCCATTCAGACATACTTCAGAGCGAAGTATCCATTCAAACCCCGACACTTGCACCCTTTTGCACTATGATTTTCTTCTCCTTATATAGATTTTGTCTTTTTCAATACCATGAGTCAAAACCACAAACCGTTAATGGTATTCCTGGACGGGGTCACAATAGATAATCCAATGTATTAAAAATCGAGCCAATTTAAATTGAAAACCCCAACCTTCGTTCTTCCATGCATGAATCGTCCCAAAGGTAGTCTTTTATCTCCGCCATATAATATTATAACTATAACCCCGATGGTTATTTTAAGACTTTACACTGCCCCCGTAACTTTACTTTTAATTAAATTTAATGAACTTTTAACCTGGACTTCAATCTTTGAAATAAACTGGATTTCAATCTTTGACACTTGGCCCACATCGCAGTCAGCCATTTGCGATGTGAGATATGCAATGGCGCGACATCACATCGCATCTTACAACCAATGGAAACATATGACGGAAATAACAAATATGCGATATTGCGATATTGCAATGGTGCGATCTTGCGATATTGGCAGATCAAAAAAAGTGCGATGGTGTGATATGCGATGGTGCGATGATCGCACATCGCAAACAACGGAACTTGTGATGGCGGAGATATAAAATATGCGATATTGTGATATCGCAATAGCGCGACGATCGCACATCGAAAACTTCCACATCAACAAGACATTTAAACTTCAAAACTTGTGATCTTGTGATTTGTGCGAAAGTGGTGGGGACCACTTGTCCTCCCTTTTCAGAAACTTTAAGTCTTTCCTCTGTTTTAATCAATTTCCTTCATACTTGGTTGTTGAAGGCTTTGAAAGCTCGAAATGACTATCTTTAAATAAAATTTGCTCCTCCGTAGTCTGGAACTACGAATGTCTTCATTCCTTCTGCAAAAAGACTTCGCCCATAACAAAAATTTCTCCTCTGCAATACTTAGCTGCGGCCCATGACAATTCATTCATCCTTACATTTCTCCCATCCTTCTTGAATGCGATTTTTTGTTCACCAAAACTCGGATGCGCCTTTTTACTCTTTTCTCCCATTCTGTCTCTACTCCTTCTGATCTTCCTCTGTTAACCTTTGCCAACAATCTCCTCCTTAAACAACACACTACGCCATTGTGGATTTACTTCATTAATAAGTAGGATTCTATCAAGCACAACTTCATCAAATAGATTGCCATCAACTTTATCAAGTAGGTTGCTATTTTCATCAAGTAGGTTGCCATCTTCATCAAGTAGGTTTCCATCAAGGACAACACATTGCATCATATTGCCAACACTATTCATTTTAATTAAATCCATAGTTTGACAAGATTTTTGATGGAGGGCCAAGATGTTTGTAATATTCCTAAATTATCATGCAGCTAATAGGAATATTAATTTTGCCTTTAAAATCTCGCTGAATGAATAAATGGGCAAGGAGGCTCATAAGTTTCTTAAGTATGAATAAAAATCCCTCCTAGTGTGAAAAGGGATCATGAAATAACCAGATCAAGCACCCACATGTGTGACCAAGGTCTAAAATATGTGGACAAGGTCAAGTTTGACCAAGTCAACATGATTTATTCTCAAAGAGTGGATCGTAAATAAAACCAGCTCAATGTGAATAGAGATCAATCCAGCTAGTCAAAATGAAGGCACCTTGAGTGTGAAAAGGGATAGGGCATGAAGATTCAGTCAAGGTTGAATAAATAAAACAACACTGTAAAAGGATGTGCAAGACACATGGGTACAACGTAAATATGGTGTACGAGCCTTTGCATGGAAGAAACCTAATAGTGGGTGGGACCCTTGGTGAGGAAGCTCATCAATTATATAATGGAGGAGATGGAAAGCATATCGACAGATTGGAGATTATATTTTTATGTTTTCTTCTTATAATTCTTGCATACTTGGTTGTTTAGCTAAGTTTCTGCACTATTTAGTGCAAGGGTTTTCTCAGGTGGGGATTCCCTACTCTTTCTTGGAGATCTTGTCTAATAAATCTAAGAGGAGATTTTTGAACTTAATTTTACACTACCTAGTGTTGGGCTAGGCACTTACCTTCAAAAAAAATGTATTCCCTTCAGAAAAATGCGTTATTTCTTAAGGTGTGCAGTGGGAGGGGTCAAAACCCCATTTTGAGGAGTTACTTTCCCAAGAGGAGGATCATCCTTTCTTTGGGAAAGCTAGAGGAAGCATCTACAACAATTTCTTTGCATGTTCAGCCATTTTTATGCAGTGCTTCAGCTACACAACATGATTCAGCCACAGATCTGCAAAAACTCTTTCATGTATACCATTTCTATCAAGAAACCGTCGCTGGGTCTTCTTGGATCTATATAAAAGAGATTAGATCGTTGTTTTTATGCCTCATTGAGTAATCTAATAAGAATATCTGATTTATTTCTCTATTTTCTGAGTTTGACCTCCATTAGACTGCGCAGTCTCTTATGCAACAATTTATGTGTGTTGCAGTCTTGGGTTTTTGTCAATTTTAAGCTATTTTGAGCATGGGAGGCATGTTTAACTAGGCTAAAGCATTTGTTTCTGAAATTTTTTTGCATGCATGTCCTATATTGTCTATTATCAGGGACACAACCATTATTTTTCACTTTTATAACTCAATATTCATAAAATAACGTTTTTGGGGCCAAAACTGCTGCTTTTCCCCACTTTGTGACATTGTATAAAGGCATAGTTTGTTGTTGTGATTGTTCTATGGAAGCTATGTGTTTAAATACACTACATGAGTTGATTAATTTCTTCTCTCAAACTTTGGAATGCCTTAAGGTATTCTTATTTTTGTATAAAATCCCGGTTTTGGGATATTATAATGTTTCTATTGTTCTCCAATGAGGATCTAAGCATAGTAAGAAGACAGGTCCTGCTAACTTGTACCAGAAGTGTGCGACGAAGCGATAGGGATGAGGGCCTACTAACAACCCAATAAATAATTATTATATTAATTTTTCCTATCAAATTATTGCATGGACGATCACTTGGAACTATACCAAAGGATAATGTACCCTCGATATCATTTATGTTGTTGAACTCGTGTCCAAGGCATTTATCTCAACTAGTGTAAGTACTTTCTTGTTGAATTTTTTCATGCTTACAAGGAAGTATACCAAAAGGGAGGCAATTTTATTTATGGCTATTTAATTATTTCTTTCACCATGTATAAGTGGCATTCCCTTGATGGTTGTGTCCTCCATGCTGCCTTAGACAAAAAATCCCTAGCCCGCAATTTTGACCCATGGAAGAGTCATTTTGATTACAATATTATTTATTTTAATGAATTCATTTGGGTCTTGGTAAAAATAGTTAATTGAGGCCACCTAGATCATGGGAATTCCATATTCCCTCTTTTTTATATGGATTCTATGATTGCAGATAGAATGATCTTCCCTAGACTGGGTGACCTAGCCTAGAATAACATAAATACAAAGGATATAATGTTTCTCGTAAAGTAAATAGATAATGGGATGAAGCCTACCTATAATACATCATATGCTTCACTCCTCTTTTTTTTTTATGCTCGAATCCTAGCTCAGATTTCTATAACTATAACCCTCACAATCAAACAACACAAGCGAATGTTATACAACATCTATGCAACATCATCTAATCACTTCAATCAATGGATCAAAATGGCATCAAAATACATAAAATAACCAAATAATATATAGGAAAACAAACAAATCTTTGAATTAATAGAAATGGAAAGAGTTACAGCCAAATATAGGGGTTGATATTGTATAAGAGCTCCTCCAAGTTAACTTGTCCTTATTTTCCATAAAGTGTACCTCTGCATCACCCTAATGCATGGAATAATGACTCTTCATAATAGCAACATGAGGGTAGAATCTATCTCTAAAATCCAACCACTAGCTTGTGGATGGCCACAAATATATAGAAGAGAATGGTAAGTTGGGAGTTCTTATCCATTTACCAATCTACGCTTGATATCCATTCTTGATGGTAGGATGAGCTCAAGGGATAAGGGATGGAAACTCCAAGGTAGGATAGGATATGATTAGAGAGTTTTATCTAAGTTAAATAGTTGTAACAACTCTTAGAAGCTTGTGGAAGAGGAAGCTTTGGTAATATTTTTATTTTTCCAAAATTTCTAGAATAAATGCACCCCCAACATAGGGTAACCTTCCAGTGATAAAACCTCCTTAGTAAGGGACAACCTGCTGGTGAACATGGATCCAAAGGCTTATAAACTATGTTGGTCCTTAAAATGATGAAATTGAGGAAATTCAGGAAAAAACTCATGGATAAAGGAGAGTCATACTTAGGCCTTTGTGAAATGATGATTTCAAGGGGTAAAAGGATGTGGATTGATCCAATTTGTAGGCCTATTGATCATATGTGACAAAATGGCCCATAACAGATCCCCCCCTAAAGCACAAATTCAGAAATAGAAACTGATGACTGAAATTCTTTACTGTGACAAGTCATGATCAAGAACAACCGATGAGATCATCTTCTGTTACAATACATTTACATCATGACATATTTGCTCAAGGAGACATAGCCATACTCAACACATAAGCTAACATTACATGTACAATGATCAAAAGACACGTCCAATGACGGAAAAAGGTGGACCCATGACTAGATGACTATTTGTATGATAATATCCATCATACATTGTGATATTGTATTAATCATAAAATTGAAACTTGGATGGATGAAACTAGATCTGGGGTCTTCTATATCATTCACGCAACCATCCAATGTACGCTTCTAATCATGTGAATCAATGAGCTGGAGTTGAAAATGGTAGACACCATCCGATTATTGACCAATGATGTAAGTCATTAACAGACATGAGAGAAACCACCGATGATGTTAATGGCTCTCAAGGTAATGCAGTACAATCTGTATTTTTTGAATAAACGAGTTAAATTCAGACACCAAACAGAGTCTTTTGGTTAAAGCCCAAATATGTAAACATATTTCCAAGAGCAAGGAAACTTTCCATTTATTTATGTAAGCACAAAGGTACCAAAGATTTGTTTCTAAGTCTTTTTCCTAGATAATGAGCTGCTGTTGATAAGAAGCAACCCATCACAGGATGGACTTGATGTATCCCCCATAAATGACATGAAACATGTATCATGATTTGAGACAGATTGATATTGATATGGAACTAGATCAGAAATGGAAAACATGGAATGAAGGCTTAAGAGTATTGTAGTAGATATTGACTGAATGACTTCTATTCAACATAATGGTGACATTGAATGGAGTTGGAACCATTGACCCAAAACCAAAAATGGGGGCTTTGAAAATGGTATGATGAACCAAAAGACAAGAAAATTTCCCCACCCAAAAACCACAAAGATGAGGTGGAAGAGTTTCATGTTCAAGAGCGACTCAATTCCATTAACAAGTGGAGTACCCTATTTCCCAATTTCCCAAACCACGCTGGTCAGTACGTCTTTATTTTTTAACAAGCTTGAGGAGGATAACATATGCTTGATCTGTAAGTTCATTCTTCAGATGAATCTGTCTTAGTATCTTTAACGAACCTTGAGAAGGTGTGGTTTGGTCTCATCATGTTTGACAAGTCCATCATTGTTTGATGTTTTAACGAGTCCAATGAAGGTAAAACTCGACATATTTTTCATGTTTAGAGAGTTTGAAAAAGAGAAGAAAAGGAAAAATTCAGATGTTCCTTTGCATAGATAGTTCCCTGATTCCAAAAAGGCATAAAGAAATACCCAAGAGAACATCTTAGCCATGTTAGACTAAGGTATTCCTTTTTTGTAAATAATCTATCTCAGTCTAGAAAAGTGTTAAACTTACATTAAATAGATTCCTTTTCAATTAATTTAATGATCTCGAAAAAACAAGTGCTCGACAATATTTTCATATTTTGGGAGTCTGAAAAGAGCTAAAAGAGAACTCCTCTTGGAGGAACGAGTGGTATAAAAGGATACCAACTAGTTTTGGTCATGATGGAACTACTCAAAACACAAATAGGTCAAGAGGCGGGCTAATAAGAGCACTCATCGCAGTGGTTCCTTGGGAAAGTGAAAAAACAACCAAGTGAAAGTGTATGATTGACCAAGTATATGGGGACAATGGAATGAGAAAACCAAAGTTCATCTTGCATAAAAAAATCTGATAAAATGGTAATCACTAAAGGTAAAGTGGGAATGGTTTCATTTTTACACAATGTCGAAACATGGGAAACTATGATTGAAATTTATTTCATTTTTACAGCTTGAAACAAAGGAAAACTATGTTTTATATAAGTTTTCATGCCCCCAACATAATGACTCAATTAGAGGTACATGCCCCCCAAGCTTCATGTGATTCCCCTAAGTAGACCACTCTTTACCAACAGGTGGATGGGATGAAGATTCATTTATGATATCAAGGGAAATACTCGACTCGGAATTTACAAGATACAATCAAAGACTCTAATTAGAAGGGGATATGTTTCATTTTTTAACGAGTTTGACACAATAAAATAAATATTCTCATGGGACCTTGTTTCATTTTTTAATGATATTGTCACAAGATAAGGAACTTTTCTCCAAGACCTCATTTCATATTAAGGATCTTGACACAAGAAAAGGAAATTTCCTCTAGTGCTTTGATCATGACCTGCAAAAGGCCATGACTTCCAAGAGGTTCTCATCAGATGGGAGAACAACACTTTGGAAGGTATCAAAGGATCCAATGGAAAGATCATACTCCAATACCCCCAATAAATTATGCACCATATCACCTATAGGATCTAGGTCGAAAGAAGTTGAAAAAACAATGAAAGACTCATCTTCAACAATTGGTAAGGGCATGGCATAAGTTTCCACATAATTGACCTATGGTAGGGGATATACCACTTTCATATAAGGACAATTTAGGGAATATGTTTGATTGGGATTAAAATTAGGACCAACGAATGAAATTTGGTCAGTGGTCATGATTCTTCCTTCATGTGGGAAGCACATCACACGAAAGAGTGAAGAGACAAGAGCTACCATGAAAAATACATATTCAAGCCCAAGGAATAGATTAAAATCCAAAGGGACTTGGACTACCATCACATTGATATAGATAGTCTTTCCTCCCAAAGTAATAGACAACTGAGGAAGGATCCCTAACAGTCGACTAGTTCCTTTGTTAAAGGCCAACAGATTTTGGGTGACGATCACAAATTGTGGAGAACCTAAAGCTTTCCAAGAACTTGAGGAAATAATACCAATAGATGTTCCTTCATCTATGATTGTTCTAGGTATGACCACATTATAAGTGTTGGATTGAGGGGCCCTAACCCAGGTTCAGAGGTTAAGGGTTGCCAACAAACCCCTATATTATTGGCCCTTTCAGAAATGACCTACTTTCGCAGGCCAAGGTCTCACCCGAAGTAGTATGGGAGGGTGCTGGAACCAGGTTTCTGCACCCTGGGAGAGAGTAGGTAATTTAAGGTAGTTCTGCATTGCAAATTATCAGGTTCGCACAAAATGAGTCTATTCATAAGCCCTTAATAGCATAACAATAACAAAGCCACTATCACTAACAGATCTAATTAATACATTCGCATCCACGTGCACATCAGCAAATACCATCATAGAACATTATAATCGCAGCTAATTCTTAGATAATAGGTACATTCATAGCTTAAATAAATATCACAGATTCACTTCAGTAATAAACACGATCAATCCAAATACCATAAATATACTTCAAATATATTCCACATTCATTAGTATCCAAAACCCAAGTACAACTCAAAACACAACCCGCGCACACAGCTAGCAGGGTCCGGAAACAACAATACTGAAGATCTTTGTGCACACAACCTGCAGGATTCCTTACCCAAAACTACCACAAAATAGATCTCAATAGTTCACAAGTAGCATCAGTCTTATCTTACTTGCCTATGAGAACCAAATATCTATCTATTTATAACATTGTAGCCTTTGTTATCCAATGGTCCACAGACCATGGTTTGCGGACCCTAGAGCTACCCTTTAACCCATTACAAAACATTAGGGGATTTGACCCACCCCAAAACCCCTACACAAGATCAACTATTACAAAATTATATAAAAAATGTAGGTTAGGGAACCCTGTTCCAACAGGCCCCCAACACAATCTTGTGACACATCTTGAGTCACAACGACCATGTGGTTTGCATCTTTGCCTGAAGCTACTTGATCGCATCAACCAGTGGGGGTAGCACTCCTTCGCTTTGTGCAGCAGCGTTCTGAGAAATATCCACCAACTTCTGCGAAGTTGGGCCTTCTGTAGCAACAGTGATGCTTTCCAAGGTCTGGTTAAATTTATTAACTGCGACATTCACTTCCTGAGAGAGCTTGAGGGTTTCATTGGCCCATGGCTTAAGGTGGTCATTAAGAACCTTATTTTTTTGGCGGAGCTCTTCAAAATCATCTCTAAGTGCATGTTTGTTACGCAGTCATGTCAGGCGTTGAGCGGGGAACAACATGGGCATTGTAGCTACCATCTACTTGAACTATTCTTCCTTCTGACGCAGTTCTTGGGTGATTTCACGCAGGCGAGGGTCACGCTGCACTTTAGAGCATAACTGCATAGCTGTTTCTAATAATTATGCGCCCTTGGAGATCTGAGCTGTAATGGAAATGGAACCTTTTTTTGGCTTGAGGGGTCCTGACCCAGGTTCAGAGGTTAAGGGTCCCAACAAACCCCTATACTAATGGCCTTTTCAGAAATGACCTACTTTTCAAGACAAGGTCTCACCCGAAGTAGTATGGGAGGGTGTTGGAACCAGGTTTCCGCACCCTGGGAGAGATTAGGTAATTTAAGGTAGATCTTTGTTGCAACTTCTCAGGTTCACACATAATGAATGTATTCGCAAGCCCTTAACACTATAACCATAACAAAGTGTTACACAACAATTTGTCACCGTCCCTGCCATTCCCCATCCCACACATTGGAGGGCTCATTCCGTGACCTGTGAGCAGAGACAAGACTTGAAAATACTTTCATTGCATCCCTCTGAAGATGATATTTCATTTCCCTGAAGACATCTCCCTGCAAAAAACCCTAAAAATAGCTCTTTTTCCATTAGCACGGTTCCACAGTTCAACCCTCGCGCCAAGGGGGAAGATCCTCCAAAGAGGGCGCGCCAATTGGCGCTCTGTCATAGAGCCGCACCCACGCCAACCATATTAAGAGGTGTTTTTTAAAAATAAATGGTGGAAGTTTCATCCTAACAAATTCCTGGACTGATATCTATCCTGAGTTGGGAGGTTTGGCTACAGATTTCCATAGAGAGGAAGTGGTTTGCCACCTCTCATGGAAGCTTCCTTGATGATAGGGCCAATCCCATAATTATAGGGATCCCAACTCCCCTTCCTCCATCTATAAAAGCTTGACCTTCTCCTTTGCAAGCTAGTTCCCAAGACCTTTCACATCCTTATGCTGCAAGAGCCTTCTTGATTCTCTTAAGGCCAAATCCAAGCAAGGAGACTATTGTCAAGTATCCGGAGAGAGAGGCTCGTCCCATCCTTGACAGACTTTATCAAGACATGTTTTGCTGACAACCTTCCAAAGGAGAATTCGGCGTCGAAGCTATGGTTGTATTCTTCTTTTGACTCATTAATGATAAGCGACTATTGGTTATGGTTCCACTCTTGTTCTTGATTATGTTCATGAGTTATGTCCTCTTTGACTGACATATAGTTGTATATACTGGATTTTATGCATGCGTTTCTGTTGTTTCTTGCATGTGTAGGTGTCCGATCACGGAGATCGTGAGGATTGTGATCTGCCAGGGCGAAGGAACGGGAGCACCACATCTTCTACAAACGACAACGTTGGATCCTAGGTAAGCCTTCATCGCAAGTCGGTTCATTTATGATTAGGAACCTGCACTGTAGCGTGTTTGATTATTGCTAGACCTGATCTAGGCTAGTAGGGATCGCCTCTGTCCGCAGAGGGGATTTACCTCTTCAAAAATTTGGCGACTCCACTGGGGACTCAGCTTGTTGTTTGATTTGTAAGCTATAGACAGAGCCTGAAGTGCAACCAAATAGCCTTTGAAACGCTTTTGCTCTGCATTAGCGGAGTAGATCAACGCTGCTTCAGTCAATCTCCAGTTTAGTTTATGGACTGAACAACTTGGAGTGTTGTCTTCTCTTTTCGGTCAATTTCTTGGCCTTGCTTGCTTGGTCAGCTCTTTGGATTGGTTTTTCCTGTTTGTTTGGCTTTGTTTTAGCCTTTTCATCACTTTTCTGTGTCCGAGATTGCTTGTTTTTCATTTTCCCATAGTAAACTCGGCTGGCGCGCTTTTCAGCGTGACAGTCGTGCCCATTGGTGCAGGTTGCCTCTGTATCACCCACGCCATTGCCTTTCTGGCGCTAATTTCAAGCTCACAGTCATGCCAATCCTGTGAGCTATTAGGGTTTGTTGTGTTTCATGATTTCTGGGACTGACTTGTGATTTTGATCTTGTTTTTTCGGCTGTTTGAGTGAACTGGAGTCTAGTTTGACTGATTGTAACCTCCATCCTTTGGTTGTTTGCCTATTTCTTTCGATTTTGCATTTGAGCCCTAGGGCATCTAGGTGCTTTTGTGAGTCGAGCCTCCCTTGGGATTTTTTGGTTTTCGTTCATTCAGTCAACTTTGGGATTGCTTCCTTGCATTCGTTTGACAGTTGTCTATCATCTTATTGCACTTTTTGAGTGACTGATTTCATTTTCATTCAAATTTCACTTTGCTTCATTTTGAGCCTAGATTACACGGCTCATTGGTGTCTTTGGGACTTTTCTTGGTTTTGAGAGACTTTTGGTCAATTTGAGATCTGATTGTTTGTGCCATTGAGTGAAATCTGCTTGTTTTTTCTCTCTTATTATCATTTCTCAAATTTCTTCTCATTTTTTTTCGGTTTGTTTAGTGCATCTAGCTCTCAAACATTAAAAAAAAAAATATCTCTTTTGCTTCTGATTGATTAGTGCAAATTAAAATATTTTCGGTGTTATTAGTAATTAGTGACTTTGAAAGAAATTTTTTTAGTTTCATTAACTGCATTAGAGATATCACTGGTTGTCCTCTGATCATTTTGTTTGTGTAAAAAGCTCTTAACTCTTCTGTAACTAGCTTTCATCGAACAAAATGATATACTGTGGCATGTAGTTTTGCATTTAGAAGATTTTTGAGACATCACATTCGTTAGGGCCTGAAAACTGAAACGTAATTGAAGATAAACTTTAAAATCTACGAAATTTACACTAAGGCAGCATTGAAATCTAACAAAACACATTTAGAGGTCTAGGCTAGAGACGTGTTCCGGCGTCTTAAAACCTAGTAGCTGTCGTTCGCCTCTTGGCTTTAGACAGCACTAGTACAGACTTGTACTCCCCGTACCGTCGCGTATATAAAGGGAGACCCCACTAGGTTTCAATCCTTTTGTTACACCATTTTTTGGTCATCTAACCTTTTATCATTAGATGGACCCAAGTACACCATGTAAGACCAGTTTTACCCTAAGTAAAACTGCTTTCACTATGTTAAAACAGGAAACCCCAAAAGGAAATATTAAACAAACCTATATTGGTTTGATTTTCCTCATGGAATAATTAATTAAACCATAATTTAATTATTATTCCCACGGTCATGTTATTAAAATCAAAGAAATTAATTAGATAAGCCTTTATTTATCTTATTATTTTCTAGGAATAATTATTTAAATCTTATTTAGATAATATTCCTTGTTAAATATATGACCAAGTCACACCCACAAATAATTAAATAAATCATTATTTATTTGATTATCTTTCAACCACTTCCTTAAATAATTAAATAAATCATTATTTATTTGATTGTCTTCCAACCACTTCCTTAAAAAGATAAATAAATCATTTATTTATTTATTTTTGACTAATCAAGGGATTTGACCCAAGTCAAATACCTTTTCCCTCCAACAAATATAATAAAATATTCCATAAAAAGTGGATCTAGATCTGGTTAACATTATTTTAATCATGCACCAAGATCTAGAATGACCCAATATTTTGTTATAAATAGGAGGGTTCTTCCCACCATTCTTCACCTTTTGTTGCCTCTTAGATCACTCTGGATCTATACACTTGGTCACACATCTCCATCATTTGCCCCCATTGAGCTCTACTCTTTGCACTGGGTTTTCTACATCAACTAGAGAGAGAAATCTTAGATACGGAAATCTTGCATTGAGACTTCGAGAACCCATCCTTTGAGGGGGTGGATATCATGCGGATTTTCCTCCCAGGTGCCCCATTAATACAAAAATTCTTTCAAAAATTGTTCTTGTCTTGTTTATTGGTATATGGAGCAAACCCTTGTTTTTACTGCTTAATGTCTTTTCATGCATAGATCTGGTTGTTTGTAGCTCTTTTCTTGTTTAACTAACTGCAGATCTGAAGATATTGGCAGCCACTTTTGTTGTTAGGGCTATTAGTTATGCGTAGCTAAAGTGGTCCTTTTTCGTACACTTCGACAAAGGATTCATACTAACAATTGGCGACTCACCACGGGTTTTAAATTAGACGACACTTTGTCTTCATATTTTGCATATCAAAGCTACTTGAGACACTACTGGGTTTCTTTTGTTTATTTATTTTTCCTATTACTACATGTTATTTTTCTCCACATAAGCCTAAAACATCAAAATTTCTAACTTAGTGTGTTTACAGCTATTACGCGAGTAAGCGACACCCGGCCCATAATTTGAGACGGCAACTGCAAAATGCGCGGCAGGGCAGCACGAACGAGGGTTTGCACGCACGGCCCTAAACCCGTGAGCACGGACCTCCGGGTCACACTTTTCAACTTTGTTCTGCGACGCACGCCGAAATCGGTCGGCTTCATGACACACCTTCATATTCGGTGATTTTTCTTCGCACCTTCGCAATTTTTAAGGTTTCTTGCGGCTTACCGCGCTAAGGTCTTCCAGCCTCTGTCTCAGCCCGCATTGACCACGTTCTGATCTGTTTTTACTCATCTAAGTGGGAACCTATCCCCATAGGGCTTTAGTACCCTCCACTTTTTGTGGAAGAGTTTAGCTGTTTCAGCCGTCTGTTTTTCAGAGCTCTAGCCTCCTTTTTTCCAGATCTGTTACCTCCCTTTCAGATCCATTGTAATCAGCCTTTCTTCCTTTCAAATCACCTCTTGTCGTTTTGTTTAGACCTCTTTTTAGGGCCCCCTCCTTGCCCCCTCTGCTTTTTGCTGATTACCTCCCTTTTTCCAACCACCTTGCCTCTATCTCTTGGCTGTGATCTGCACCTCTTTCCAGCAGTTTTATCCTCTAGATCTTTGTCCTTTTTGACCCTAGATCTATTGGCCTCTTTTTATGTGTGTTTCGAATAGATTTTTGCCCTCTTTTAGAGTAGTTTTGAGAGACCCGCCTTCTTGGGTTAGATCGATGCATAGTTAGCTGTTAAATGTTCTGTTATTTCAGCAATCTCTATTGTTCTCTGCAGATTTCTTTTCAGTTACATAGCACACTTTTTCTTGCTCTCAAAACGAAAAGGGTTTTAAAATTAAAATTAACGCACATCACACACTGACCCTAAGTGAAGAAGCGCCTGGTTAACACCGCCTGGCAAAGACTCTAAAATCAATTGTCACTGCACCTTATCTGCCCTTGACATTACTTGATTCTGTCCCTTTCTGCCCTTGTCGGTTTCCTTCTTCCTGTCATCATTGCACCCCCAAGGCGCCTTTCCCGGAGACTTCTTGGCCTTCATCCTCAGTTTCCGGTCGATCGACCTGCTCCGCCCCGCCGTCGTCGAGCCAGTCCACCTTCGAGTCCGCACTCCGACTCCTCTCCTGATTCATCGGGTCCTCCTTCTCCTCCCAGTTCTCCCGCTGTCACCTTCACTATGTCTGGTCCAGGGCCTAACGCTAGCGGTTCTCCCAGCTCTAATGCCGGCCCTACTACTAGCAGAACCGCCACAGGAACTACCCCAGCCACCCCTGTGCTGCCGTACATTGCAGGCCTCAGCCTCCCCGATTTCCATCAGTTGATCAATGACCCCATTCACCATAATGCTAATTGGCCTGCTATGCCAACCAAGCTCCCCTCCGACATCCCTAAGTTTGAGGGCCTTAATGGCGAAGATCCAACCAATCATGTCCGATCTTTCCACATGTGGTGTTCCTCCAATTCCATTACCGATGACTCCATCCGTCTTCGTTTGTTCCAACGCACGCTTACCGGCAAAGCTTCTAAATGGTATGTCGAACAAGCCACCTCTACCCATACCACCTTTGAGACTCTTGCCCAAGCCTTTTTGTCGTATTTCCAGCTCCCTCTCCGATATGATACTGGCACGGAGCTCTTGACTTCCTTCAAGCAATCCTCTTCAACACGCCTTTCCGCCCATGTTCAGGAATGGCGACGAAGACGGAGCTTATGTCAAGCCCCTCCCTTTGAAGATCGGGTTTATATGGACTGGTTCCTTCGCACGCTTCCCGCTCCCATCGGCAAAGATGTCGCCTCTCACTTTCCTCAAACTGAAGAAGCCGCCCTCCAAATAGCCTTGAAATATGACCTGATCTACGCTCAATCTGGTTATGTTTATACCGTTCTTCCTAACATCCCCAGGCCCGGTGGCGCTAACGCCCCGGGGGCATCTCATTCCGCCGACGGTATCGTTGGAGCTCTTTCCCATCCATATGCTCGCCTCACAGCAGGCTATGAGCGCCCTCGAGGAGGGGCCGGCCACCTCAAGCACTCTTCTCCTCCCGGCGACGTGTATCCGAGTACGGCATGCCTCCTCCCCTTTTGCCCAACCTCACGCTTACCTCCCAAACTCAATGTTTCTCGCCCCAATCCCTTGCTTTACTTTTCTATTCTGCGCCGGCTCCTCCGCTCCAAGAACTGGCCTCTCCCTTGCCTCCTCCAAACCCGCAATGACATGGCCCCTCTGGGCGTGTTCCCTGCGAGCGAGGAGCCGCAGCTAATCCCCTTCTTCTCAAAGAAGGCGAGAGGCGCAGCCAAAACCAATGCACTTGTAGTGCAGGGACCAGATGCAGCGCGGACCACGACACGGCAACCCCGTGACGAGGACGTCGACCCAATAGGACGGTAACCGCCTGGTAAACCATGTTCGTGTTGCGGTGTTTATGGTCATTACACCCACGATTGTCCCCTTTTACCCCAGATGCGGCAGATGTGGGAGTCTCAAGCCACATTGCGCGGACAACATGCCTCCCCTCATGCCCCTCCTAATGTGGCCACTACTCAACCAGCTGTGTTTACCGATCCCTTCCCTCAGCAAGGATTCGTGGCTACCCAACCGCCTGATAACCAGGTCGCCACTCCCCCTTCCATTTCTGGTTCCTCCGATTACCAGATCCTCATGATGCACTCCGATCCTAACCCGCCCGTCGATCTTCACCTTCAAACTCAGTCTCGTCAGTACCCCAAGCCTCCTACTCAGTCTGCCCCCGAGCCTCCTTCTTCAGGTTCTACAGAGTCTCTTTCGACATCCAGCGGCCCCTTACATATCCCTCAACCCAAAGTTGAGGTCCATACCACGATTCCTAAGGGACCATTACGTCGAAATGCTGCTTCTATTCGAGCTTCTCATTCGTATAGTATAGTAGACGATTTGGCGCAATCCCCTGCTGCCATTTCCACACTAGAACTCCTCCAGTCGTGCCCTTCCCAAAAGAAGGCTCTACTATCTGCCGTGGGCATTGTAGATCCTGCTGATGACCAAATGATTGTTTTCGATGCCACTCAATCGGACCATCCCCCTCTCCCCCCTTCCGTCGCCTTCCAAATCCCAGTCAAAATCCGAAACGCCAACGTGTCCCGGTGTATCATTGATGAGGGGGCATCCACCTGCGTGATGTCCGCTTCGGTTTGGAAGCAACTCGGATCCCCTGAACTAGCCCCTTCCATGATCACCCTTCGAGCGTGGGACGGTCATGCCTCCTAGCCCATTGGCCTGTTTTGTAATTGTCCTATCACCCTCGCCGGTAAGACCGTTTGCGTTGACGTCGAAGTCATTGACGCTCCTCTAGACTACAACATTCTATTGGGACAGAGCTACACCTATGCCATGTCTGCTGTCCCATCCGCGGTTTTCCGCAAGATGTCTTTCCTGCACAATGGAAAGATAGTCACCATTGACCAGCTGTCTTATCATGAACCGCTGTCTCAAACCTCCCCTGAGACGACCATCTCTTCTGTAGACAATAAGCACACCGTTGATTCTTTGACCAGTGTCTCCCCCGTCGTCTACAAAGATTCCTCCCTGCTTGGAACTTTTCCTCATCTTCCCCCTCCTCCTGTCACTGATCCCAGCTTATCGAATGTTTGCATGATGCAATCGTCTCAGGCTGGTCTTATGCACCCTGCCTCGGCTAGTCAGTAACCTCCCCCTCACCCACCGCATCCCGCTCCTAGCCATTCATATCAGCCAGCCAGACCACCTCCTTCTGGCCCTCCCTCTTCAGCTGGTATCCCTGACCCCCTTTATCCTCCTGGATCGGTTCCCCTTGGCCTTAACCATCTCGGAGTCGTCCCTCCTGGTCACTACCCTGCTAGACAGATACCTTTCATGGCTCCCCCTCCCGGAGTATTTTCTGTCCCTGTCATGGCCACCCTCTCTCTCCCTAACCTGACCCTCGGCATCCCCATCTGGTACATTGATCCTCCAACCGCTACCCCTCTTGGTCATCCCAAATCTTACCTCGCTTTGACACCGGTTCAGCCGGTCCCCCTCGCTTCCCCCGGGCTCCCCGCACCTCCACAGGACCTTACCCCTGTGGTGTCAGCCCCCGGAAAGAAAGGCAAAGCTCGTAAGGGGGAAACTCACCAGGACCAAGATGCCCCGACAACCCCTACCCCTCTGCGACTGCCAAAGCCCGCTATCCAATGCGCTTTGTGCGATATCGTCAGTCACGCCACCCATCTGTGTCCTGAATTGCCGCACCTCAAGATTCTGGTCAACGAGACGTTTCCAGACTCTGACATCCCCAAAGTTTACGTCACTATCCTAGACTCTATCCCGAAACTCAAAACCCTGCAAACAAACCACCCTTGTGCTTTGTGCGATTTTCACGGCCATTACACCCACCTCTGTCCCTGCCTTGACGAGTATCGTTCCTCCTTGGACATGTACCGCCGATTCAAGGCCACTTCGATAGGACTAGAGGATATTCCTACTCCCATTCACATTCCTCCTCCCACTATTGAGCCAACCACTCCATCAACCACCATTTTGTACCTGCCATCATCCTTGTGAGATCATTCACCTACCCTATAGCCTACAGATACTCTTGGCACCGACTTCCGCGTCTTGAACAAAGCTTGTCCCAAAGACAACTTCCCCACACCGTTCATTGACCAAATCATTGATGAGTGTGCGGGGCATGAGGTTCTATCCTTTATGGATGGTTTTTCCGGATACAACCAAATTGCTATCCGTCCTGCTGATCAACTCAAAACCGCGTTCATTAGTCCGTGGGGAACTTTTGCATACCGTGTCATGCCTTTCGGCCTTAAAAACGCCGGCACCACTTTTCAATGGGCCATGTCTTATTGTTTCCATGAATTAGCTCATATTATCCTTGCTTATTTAGACGACCTTACTGCACGCTCTAAGCATCGGGCGCAGCACCTTCATAATCTGCGTACCATTTTTCTCCGCTGTCGCAAGTATAATATCCACCTTAACCCATTGAAATGTGTTTTTTTCATTCCTGCCGGCCGTCTCTTAGGCTTCATCGTGTCTAAGGATGGTATCACTCTTGACCCTTTGAAAGTTCAAGCCATTCTTGAACTTCCCATCCCACGTTCCCTACGCCAGCTCCAAATCCTTCAAGGCAAAGCTAATTTTCTTCATCGGTTCGTCCCTGACTATGCCACCACTGCCCATGGGTTCCTTAGACTCCTCCGATCTAATATCCCATTTGTTTGGGATACCCATGCGCATGAGTCTTTCGATGCCCTCAAGCAGGCCCTCACATCCGCTCCTTTGATACGCCCTCCCGATTTTGATCGGGACTTCATCCTGTACATCTCCGCTTCCACCTATTCGGTCGCTGGAGTCCTTATCCAGGAAGATGACAACGGTATCGAGCATGTGATTTACTACGTTAGTAAGAACCTTGTAGGACCCCCTGTTTCCTACTCGTATGAAGAAAAATTAGCACTGGCTGTCGTGTTCTCAGTCCAAAAACTTCGTCATTATATCCTCATGCGCTCCACCAAGGTTGTGACTAATTCCAACCCCATGGCCTTCCTATTGAGTCGTCGTATCCTCACTGGGAAGTACGCCCGTTGGGTCGTTATTCTGCAAGAATTCGACCTCGAGTTTGTCACACCAAAGGGTAAGAAAGGCTTAGCCCTCGCTGAGCTCATTTCTGACTTACCTACCGGATCGCCAGACCCTCCCGTTAATGATGATTTTCCTGATGAACACTTATTTTCCATCACTACCGACGACCCATGGTATGGCGATATCCTTACTTACTTGCGAACCCAAAAGTTCGCCCTCCACCTTGATCGTGAGGCTCGCCGACGTATCCGCCAGCAAGCTCCCCGATACCTTCTTATCGGTGACGACCTCTATCGTCGTGGGGTGGATATTGTCCTTCGTCGTTGTCTTACACACGCTGAAGCCGAACAGGTCCTTAATGCCTGCCATAGTGGCGCTTGCGGTGGCCACCTCTCAGGTCTTGCTACTGCCCAAAAAGTCATGCGCGCTGGGTATTTTTGGCCTTCCCTCTTCAGTGATTGCATTGAGGCAATCAAAAACTGTCCCAATTGCCAACATTTCGCCCCTAAGGCGCAAGCTCCCCCAGCTCCCCTCCATCTGGTCGTCTCCACTGGCCCCTTCTGCAAATGGGCCATCAACTTTATGGAGTGTCGCCCGCCATCCGCTGGTAGCCATAAAGATATCATCGTGGCGATCGATTATTTCACAAAATGGGCCGAGGCCATGCCTACATTCAACAATACGGCAGCTACCGCGGCCCTCTTTTTCTTTAACCACGTTATCGCTCGATTCAGAGTCCCGAAACAACTGGTCTCTGACCATGGCAAACATTTTGAAGATGAGATATGGCGCGAGCTATCCTCACTGTTGGGTTTTGAGCACCAATATTCATCCTCCTATTACCCCCAAGGTAATGGCCAAGTTGAAGCAGTCAAAAAAATTCTCAAGACCATGCTTCAACGGACGGTGAATAAGCACAAGACCAACTGGCACCTCATGCTCTTCCCCGCTTTATGGGCCTATCGGACCTCTGTCAAAACCGCCACAGGGTCTACTCCTTTCCACCTTGTTTTTGGAGAGGAGGCAGTCTTACCAATCGAGTGTGAAATCCCTTCCCTGCATCTAGCCGTCAAACTTCTCCCTGACACCCAACCTCTAGAACAACGACTTATCATGCTCGAGTGCGCTTCCGAAGACCGCCGTGTTGCCTTGCAAACCATGGAAGCGGCCAAGAAACGCACCAAAGCCCAGTATGACCGAAAAGTCCAGCCTCGCACTTTTCACGAAGGAAACCTTGTTCTAGTCTATGACCAAGCCCATGATGTCCTTGGTCATGGGAAGTTTGACTCATTATGGCTAGGCCCTTACATCATCAGTAAGGATCTTGGTAAGGGGGCATACCTCTTAGAGGATTTCGAAGGCAATCCCCTTCCTAATCCTCGCAATGCACTCTATCTTAAGAAATATTACCCTTAGCATTTCCCCTTTGAAATGCATGTTTTATTTTCTTTTAGATAGCCAGCATATTTTTTCGTCTTTTATGTTTAAACTCTTCATCAAGACACATTTTGTCCACGAAGGGTCACTTCACCTCTCATTAAAATCGAATCTCCTCACTTACGACACTTGTACCTGGGGCACCACTTTGCCTCCTTACTCGTCATTTTTCGTGTCGATTTTCGTCATGAGTTCCCCTCCTGTACTCATGTTTTCACGGTCCCCCACTCGGACCTTTTACTGTGTGGCAGCACCATCGCGTCGCCCTTGTTTAGAGTATCCCAATTGAGTCATCATCGCATTCATGGAGTCTATCCCGAGTCCCTTTGTACCCCGCTATAGCCCTCCATCTTTCATTGCTTGGTCTCTCTCTTGTGTCGCATGTTATGACCTTCAGTCCCACTGTCCCCTATCCCTTACGATATTGTGTCAGTCGCTGCCATGTCATTCCTGCCCTTTATGCTCTAACAAGGGAAGTCATCCATTCGCTACTCAGTCCTTTCTACTTCCCTATCATCATTAGTCAGTCTATCCATCGCTCTACTCTTTACTCTCGTGCCTTAGTTGAGGACCTCTCATTGCCTCACCTATGGCGGACCTCCTTCTGTCGACATCAGCTCATTCATTCCAGAAGCCAGGTCTAGAGGGCGGTGTACCTTGGTTCCAGCTTTCACTCTTGTTCGGTGCCTCGGATCAGGCAAAGGGATCTCTCCTTTCCCTTTGACTTGATTGTTTCTCCAGCTCCTTTCAGCATGATCGAGATCCGTATACCTGATGGTCCAGTGATCCAGCAGCAACTCTTGATGATTCCCGGGTGTGTGTGAGATGTCTCAACCCTCATGAGGGGGTGGCCCTGCAGGTAGCCCCCCACATTCCCGGATGACCTCCTCCTTGCAGCCTTCGATGCAGCTCCAGATATTTGATGATGTTGGCCGTCGCCACTTGCAGCGCCTCTTTTGATTTGCATGTATCAGTCAGATTTTGTGAGCCCTTCCCCATTTACGGGGGGCATTTGGGTTGTATTTATCTCATGTACTCAGATATTATTGTACTAGTCCTGGCTGTTATCCCAGGCACAGCATGTATGTGAGACTCTTCATTGTATTTTTATCTGGCCTTTGTTTATGCCAGCTGTACTCTATGGTTCGGTCCCTTGTTTATTGGATACACTATTCTTTTGTACTTTGTCACGGCGGGCATAGGTATGCCTCCCCCGCCGCCTTCAGCACAGGTACCCTCTCATAAAAAGAGACTTGTTGCACCTGCGAGTCTCGTCTCCTCAGGGTCTAGTCCTTCAGCACACTATCTACCTCACACTTCTCTCTCTGACATCCCCTTTTGATTGTCTAGTGATTGTGTTCTTACAACGTACTTCGGTCATACGATTTGCTCCTGACACTCGCACGCTGGGGGGCAATCTGTTACACCATTTTTTGGTCATCTAACCTATTATCATTAGATGGACCCAAGTACACCATGTAAGACCAGTTTTACCCTAAGTAAAACCACTTTCACTATGTTAAAACAGGAAACCCCAAAAGGAAATATTAAACAAACCTATATTTGTTTGATTTTCCTCATTGAATAATTAATTAAACCATAATTTAATTATTATTCCAGTCATGTTTAACCCAAAATCAAAGAAATTAATTAGATAAATATTTATTTATCTTATTATTTTCTAGGAATAATTATTTAAACCTTATTTAGATAATATTCCTTGTTAAATATGACCAAATCACCCACAAATAATTAAATAAATCATTATTTATTTAATTATCTTTCAACCACTTCCTTAAATAATTAAATAAATCATTATTTATTTGATTATCTTCCAACCCCTTCCTTAAAAAGATAAATAAATCATTTATTTATTTATTCTTGACTAATCAAGGGATTTGACCCAAGTCAAATACCTTTTCCCTCCAACAAATATAATAAAATATTCCATAAAAGGTGGATCTAGATCTGGTTAACATTATTTTAATCATGCACCAAGATCTAGAATGACCCAATATTTTGTTATAAATAGGAGGGTTCTTCCCACCATTCTTCACCTTTTTTTGCCTATTAGATCACTCTGGATCTATACACTTGGTCACACATCTCCATCATTTGCTCCCATTGAGCTCTACTCTTTGCATTGGGTTTTCTACATCAACTAGAGAGAGAAATCTTAGATCTGAAGTGCTGAGGATTTCCAAGAACCCATCCCACTGAGGGGAATTGGATACTCCTTCTGGTTTTCCTCCCAGGTGCCCCATTAATACAAAAATTCTTTCAAAAATTGTTCTTGTCTTGTCTATTGGTATATGGAGCAAACCCTTATTTTTACTTCTTAATGTCTTTCCATGCATAGATCTGGTGTTTTGCAGCTCTTTTCTTGTCTAACTAACCGCAGATCTGAAGATATTGGCAGCCACTTTTGTTGTTAGGGCTATTAGTTATGCGTAGCTAAATTGGTCCTTGTTCGTACACTTCGACAAAGGATTCATACTAACACCTTTATCCATAGGAAGCCGAGTCTCCCGCCCTATACCCGTGATACACTAGACACAGCATTCGGGGAGATTGCCTGCACGTACGGAAAGTCCTTGGTTGATTTCTCTTTCATTATTGGAACCAAGGTGTATATTGCAGTTCACGGCTATTTGGTACACCCTTTTGCCTAGTATTCCTGAGTAGTCATTTTATCTTTTCTAACTCCCTAAATTTGAAAGGATCACCAAGCGCTTGTCCTTTCACGCTTGTGTCAAATCTGAAAGAGATAGAGTCACCTTTTCGACCGTTTCTTGACTCTTAAAACATGAAACGGTGAAGTTTCTTATTTTTCAATGTGGTAAAAAATTAATCACCCACGATCACACGCCTTGTTAGATTCTGCTTGTTGACCGTTTGATTGTGTTTCTTGACTCTTTTTCAGCCCGTGTGTGTGTTTGATCTTTTTCTCTTGTCATTACTACCACAGTGGCGGAACCCTCGGTTTCATCTACTGGTAGTTCTTATACGGACGATTCATCAGAGGTTTCCCAATCCTCTGCTGAACCACAACAGCCCATTGTTTCTGAGAAACCCTTTGGGGGACCAGTTGAATTCAATTGGCCCTTTTCTGACCCTTTGTCTGAATTGAGATTAGGAGCTTATTTTCCTTTCTCTTACATCGGGTTCGCCTTTTATAGTTGTTGTTTTTCCTCCTAGTCCTCGCCGTCTATTACGAGATCTAGCGGCAGGCTCAAACATGAGTGATTCCAGTGAGGAAATCCCAACGTCCGGTGAAGATTACCAGTTATTTCCTTGAAGATTATTTCCAGGAGACGACTCTGAACCTGCTGTTATGTCATCATCCGGTCTCTCACTGCTAGCAGGGTATAGATCCTTGGGTCAGATCATTTCCGCCGCAACCTCTATGGGAGTGTCAGCTCCTTCTACGAGGCCGGTTGCTCCTTCATTGGGGGTGTCTCCTCGAACGCCCGTCACCTCTGTACCCTCTCGGCCCACTGTCTATGTGGCCGCCTCTGCACCCACTGTCATGGCACCCTCCGCGAGGGCTATGCTGCCTCCCGAAGACATTTATTTAGAGACTGCTATATCGGAGAACATCTCTCCGGAGGAGTATCGGTTATCCCTACAACAGCCGAACCCCGAGGTTGGACCATCCTCCCAAGATCCCAACCACTCTTATTTTTCACACTATGCACAGGATGGTACACACGTGTATGCTTTTCCAGATCAGTACGATGAGCACGGGGAAATTTTACGTCTACCCGCTCCTGAGGCTCACCTCCATGCTTAAGGTTTACCTTATAACCAGGCTTATAACCCGCAAGGGCAACCTTTCCAAGGCCAAACTTCGGGCCAACCTGGCTATCCTTATGACCCACAGAGACAGCCCGTGCAAGGCTATCCTACGGGCCAGCAAGGGCCATCGTACGGTCCGCAAGGATAGTATTACAACCCTTTCGGTTAACCTGTGCAACCTCAGCCGAGGTACCAACCGGGACTGGTCTATGGTCCTGGGGGTCAAATCCAGCCTTCTCAACCTATGCAACCGTAGTATCCTATTGTTTCCAACGTTGCATATCAGCCGGGACCATCCTATGGTCCTGCTCTAGGTCAAACCGGTTACCAGCAACCACCTGGCTCTATTCCTCCACCAGGCCAGCCAGCCCATCCGGTACAACCTAGTGTTCCGCCTCCAAGCCAACCAGCCCATCCGGCACAACCTGGGGCTCCTTTACAGCCAGGTAAACCTGCGCAACTGGCACAACCTGTCTATCTGGGTCAACCTGTTCACTCAGGGTAGCCCACTTAGCCGGGTCAACCTGTTCACTCAGGGCAGCCCTCTCATTCTATTAACCCTGCTCAGCAGCCGATTTATTCGATGTCGCAGCCAAATCAACAACTGCGCCCTAGTTATCAGGCTCCGCAGGGTTCCACTTATCAACAGCCGACTCATCCTCAGGGCGGTTATTATCCTCATGGTCAATCTCAACTGAATTATAGCTAGCCCCGAGTTTCTTAGTATTATCCTCATCCACCCGGTTCTACCTATACTCAGCAGCCAAATCCAAATGTTGCTTACACTGGGTCGACATATAATCAGGGTCCGTACTCTAGTTATAAAGCCCTGCACGCTGGTTACCAGTAGCCAAATCAGTTTGGTTATACGACCTATGCCCCCTACGGTTAGAATCCTACAGGACAGAACCCATGGGGGCAAGGATATTCCCAACTAGCGTGGAGTACAGGTACCGATCCTCATCCTAGGCCTGGCATGCTGGTCAATCCACCATTGCTATTCCTGGCCACCTTGGAGTTGCCGGATGTTTCAAAACTGACCAATGATCTGATTTTACATAACCCTTATTGGCCTCCGGTTCCTACCAAGATACCAGGTGATTGCCCCAAGTTTGATGGTAAATCTAGGGAGGACCCCAAAGCGCATGTGATGACGTATCATCTTTGGTGTTCTTCTAAATCTTGGGTCGATGATTCAATTTGTCTGCGCCTCTTCCAGCGCACTTTGACTGGAGCTGCTGCTAAGTGGTACATCGAGTTATCCCGTAGCATCTTCCAAGATTTCAATTCCTTAGCCATGGCTTTTCTGACGCACTTTCAGTTACCGGTTCGCTATGAAGCCAGGACGCACCTCCTGACTTCTTTGAAGCAGGACAAAGCCACTCACATTTATGATCAAATTCATGAGTGGCGGCACCATCGTATACTGATCAAGTTTCATATACCTGATCAAATACTAACTCACTGGTTCACCACCTCCTTCGTGAACAAAATCGCCCAAGATATTGCGATGGGAGCGTGTGTGACGGAGGAACAAGCCATTGCACATGCCCAATATCTGGATCTTATATATTCTCAGTCCGGCATGCTTTATGATATCTTGCCTGATGCTCCACGGTCCGGAACCTCTAAGGCTCCACCTACCCCCGCAGTAGATGGTGTCATTGGTTCCGTGTCTCAGAATTTGAAGAAATATTTGAATGGGAAGCAGAAGTTTAATTCTTCCAACAATACTCCTGCTCATCCCGCCCCGTCAGATTCTGGAAAAACCGCGGAGGTTAACGCCGTTCAGGCCAATCCTATGGAGAAAACCCCCAAGGGGAAAAAGAAGGGCAAAGGTAAATCCAAATCCGACGCCCCAAAGCCAGAATCCAAACCTCGCACTAAGGATGGTTCTCAACGTAAACCGAAGTATCCCTGCCTCATTTGTGAAGGAGACCATTATACCAAGGATTGTCCACGACGATCTGAGGTTAGTCAACTTCTCAAAGGCTCTAAAGGGACTCTAGAGGTTCTTAAAGAACCATTCCCATCTCAACAGACCTAGATGGTTGAACAACCTTCACCATTTGCACCATTTGGGTCCCAAGTTTTTATGATGAATGGTGCTGCACCTATCTCTGTTGCCACATGTTCGAAGGATTACAACGAATCACGGCAGGCACCCTGGAAGGCAGTTGCGGATGGACCACCTCCCCCACCTGTCTCTGGTTCATTGGAAATCGAGAAGCCTACTCCTGAACCTGTTGTGAAGCCACCTTCTAAAGGTGTTCTTTGAAGATCTTCTTACAATCCGAATGCCCGTGCCGCTCAGCACTACAGTATTGTTGAGGATTTGGCACAAGCGCCTTCTACTATGTCTGCACTAGAAGTTCTTCAAAGCTGCCCTTCGCAATGGAAGGTATTATTGTCTACCATCGGTGGCATCAATCCCGCCGATTCGAGTCTTCTCACCTTCGACTTAGAGAATTTCACCCCCCGACTTCCACATCAGATCACTCTTGTTATTCAAGTTGGGATCAATGGTCTTAACATCCATAGGGCCATTGTGGATGAAGGTGCCTCTACCTGTGTTATGTCATCCGCTTGCTGGAAGGCCATTGGCTCTCCAGCCCTGTCCTCATCTCCCAATGCCCTAGAGGCATTCGATGGTCGGGAATCTAAACCCCTGGGTGTTCTCGAGAGTTTAGCGATCACTTTACAGAGGAAGACTGTCAACGTCGAAGTAGAAGTAGTAGACGCCAGGCTCAACTACAATTTACTTCTCGGCCGCAGCTGGACTCATGCCATGCTATGTGTGCCATCCACCGTCTTTCGACTTCTTAATTTCCCTCACGAGGGCAAAATCGTTACGGTGGATCAGTTGTCCTTCTTCACCTCCACCTCCGAGAAAAACTTTCCATACATGGATCAGATCCCAAATCCCCCTGATAGTGTAAGACTTGGTCTCTTCAAGGACCCCGTCCTTATGGGTATTTTTCCCGCACCACCACCGCACACCGCTCAAGTTAACATGATTTCCAGGTCTGATGACCCCTGGCTCATCCCTACGCCTGAGCAGGTGTTTGAGTTTGGAGAATCAATGCCCTTGACTATAGTAGAGATTAGCTACTGTGAAATTGTTGCTGCATCTGATCCTCCACCTCCTCAGCATGCTCCTTTGAGCATTGCTCTAGATGTCTACTCTCAATCACCCTGGCTTGGTCAGGCCGATTCGCCTGATCCTCTCAAAGAGACTTTTCCTTCCGATGAAGCCATAATTGAAAATATGTCTCTCAAGGAGCTGCCTCGGGGTGATGGAAATCATCGTTCCTCTTTCATGCCTAGCTTAGGGGCAGTGTCAGATTTTCTAGAGCGTTATGCATCTCAGGTTCCTACTCCTCCTATCCAAACGCCTATCTTGATGCACGAGGTTCTTTCGGAGGGAAACTTGAGTAATATCACTCAAACCATCCCAATCAACATCTCCGTTAAACTGGGGATCATTGAGAATATACACGTGGGAGTGACTTGTTCTCCTGATGAGATTCAATTCCATACTGATCTTTTCAAATAATTCAGAGATGTGTTCGCCTAGTCTTACGAGGAAATGCCTGGGATCGATCCCAGTATCATAGTGCATGAGATTCCAACCTACCCTGGTGCGAAGCCTGTGCGCCAACGCTTACGCCCCATGCATCCTCGTAAAGCCACTGTAATTAAGGCAGAAGTTGAAAAAATTCTCAACGCGGGCTTTATTTATCCCATCCCCCTCACAGAATGGGTTTCCAACATTGTCCCTGTCGATAAAAAGTAGGGTACTATTAGGGTCTGTGTTGATTACCGCGACATCAATCGCGCCTGTCCAAAGGATAACTATCCCACTCCGTTCATAGACCAGATCATTGACGAATGTGCCGGAAGTGAGATTTATTCCTTAATGGACGGTTTCTCGAGGTATAATCAGATCAATATTGCACCTGAGGATCAACACAAGACTACATTCATCTGTCCGTGGGGTACTTTTGCCTATAAAAAGCTCCCGTTCGGCTTGAAGAACACTGGAGCCACTTTCCAGTGTGCGATGTCTTACGCTTTCCATGACATTCGCCATATCGTTCAGCCTTATCTGGCCGACTTGCCAGCTCATTCAGTTAGGCGAGAGGACCACCCTGAACACCTCCGCCAGATTTTCCTTCGCTGTAGACGCTCCAATATTAGGCTTAATCCTCATAAATGCATCATTTGCGTAGATTTTGGCCGTCTTTTGGGATTCATAGTCTCCAAAGACGGAATTAGCCTTGACCCTTTAAAGGTCGAGGCTATCATCAATCTCCCATCACCCTCCTCATTATATCAGTTACAGAGTCTACAGGGAAAATCAAACTTCCTTCGACGCTTTAGCCCGAACTACGCCGAGGTGGCCAAAGGATTCACACACCTATTAAAGAATAACGTTCCCTTCCATTGGGATGAAATTGCTCAACAATCCTTTGAGAAGCTGAAGATGTTACTTGTTAATGTTCCTTTGCTTCGTCCTCCTAATTATCACCGCGATTTCACTTTGTATCTCGCCACCACATTTAGCACCATAGCTATGGTTTTGGTGCAGGATGATGATGATGGTAATGAACATGTTATTTATTATCTATCATGAAACCTTCTCGATACAGAAACGCGTTATGCTCACGTCGAGAAGTTGGCATTAGCCGCAGTACACGTTGTGCAGCATTTTCGCCACTACATCCTGTTGCATACGATAACAGTGGTTTCGAATTGCAACCCTATGACATATATTCTTTCTCGACAATTACTGGGGCGCAAATACTCCAAATGGATCGTTATCCTGCAGGAGTTTGACTTATATTTTACTACTGCTAAGTCAACCAAATCACTTGTTTTTGCGGATCTTATATGCTCGCTCCCGACAGACTCCACTCCTTCACTCTCTGAGGATCATATCTTGGACAAAACTCTTTTCCTCATCATTACGCGCAACCCTTGGTACGGCGACATAATCATGTATCTTTAGACCTCCACATTTCAGTCTGAGTTGACTAAAGATGCCCGACGACAGATTCGGCATCAATCTCAACCCTACCGCATCGTAGGAGATACCTTATACCGCGTTGGAGTAGATTCGGTGCTCCTTCGGTGCCTAACCTTGGAAGAGGCTGAAAGGGTCCTAAATGACTACCACAGTGGCGCCTGTGGTGGACATATGTCCGGATATGCCACTGCCCAGAAAATTCTGCGAGCAGGTTACTTCTGGCCGTCAATATTCAAAGATTGTATCGTTGCAATCCGTAAATGTCACACGTGCCAGGTGTTTCAGCGCAAGATGCGCGCGCCGCCTCTCCCTTTACATCCTGTTATTACCGTCGGCCCTTTTTTGAAATGGGGCGTGGACTTTATTACGTGTAACCCTCGTTCGGCCGGGGGGCATGCGTATATAATCGTCGCTGTCGACTACTTCACTAAGTGGGCCGAAGTGATGCCTACACTTGTTGCCGACGGTAAGACGGCTGCTCAGTTCATCTTCAACCACATCATTGCATGTTTCAAGGTCCCTCAAGCCATCGTTACTGACCATGGTACTCATTTCCGAGATTATATGATGGCCGAGCTGACTTCAAGGTTGGGCTTACGTCACAATAGCTCAACGCCATATTACCCTCAGGCAAATGGCCAGGTTGAAGCAGTGAACAAGGTTTTGGTCACTATGCTTCAACGAATAGTTGGTATTCACAAATCCAATTGGCACCTCCAACTGTTCTCAGCTCTATGGGCATACCGGACATCTGCAAAGAGTGCAACTGGATTCACACCATTTCAATTTGTGTATGGTCTGGAAGCAACTCTTCCGGTTGAATGCGAGATTCCTTCTTTGAAATTAGCTGTGGAACTGCTACCCGATACTTCTACTAAGGAAGAGCATCTTTTGTATCTGGAACGGTTAGATGAAACCCGTCGTTTAGCTACTTTAGTCATTGAAGCACAAAAGAAGCGGGTCAAAGCCCACTTTGATCAATCAGTTTCTCCGCGTTCCTTTATCGAAGGAGACCTCGTCCTCCTATACGACCAAGCACATGATAAGCTTGGAGCCAGTAAGTTCCAACCTATGTGGCATGGGCCCTACATATTGAAACGCATTTTGAAAAATGGGGCTTATGAGCTTATAGATTTTGAAGGAGTTCCGCTGGCGCAGCCCAGAAATGGGCTGTACCTCAAAAAATACTACACCTGAAGTGATTTTTGGTGTGGTGTGTGTACATAGGTGTGTGTTTTTCATTTGTTTGCATGTGTGGTGTGGTTTGTAATGTAAAAACATTTCTGCTGATTGGGTCTTCTTGACTGTGCAGATGTCCATCAATCTGTTTTTTGGTTTCGCATATGGTGCCTCCCGCAGTACCAGGAATCTGTCTTCGGCGGCCTGGGTAATCTACGATCCTACTGGTGAGTTGGTCAACCAGCAAGGTGTTTGTCTGGGACGTACTACAAATAACATCGCGAAATATAGTGCCGTGTTAGAATTATTAACTGAGGCTGTAAACCTTGGTATCCGTGAATTACTTGTGTATCTAGACTCGCAACTTGTAGTATCACAACTGAACGGACACTATTCAGTAAGAAACCCATCCATTTTACGTATGTATCTGCGTATTCGTTTACTGGAAAGAAATTTTGACTATATTACATATCATCATATACCCAGGCATATGAATACGTTAACTGATGCAGTAGCTAATATGGTTCTAGATAGACATTTGCGCAATTTGTAAATCATCATCACATGTAAAAGGAAATCCATCCAGAAATAGATATGTATAGATATCGAATGTTTGCATGGTGTGCATCACATTAAATAAAAAATATACATGTTCATCTTAATACATCTGGAGACGGCATGTCTCTCAAAAAATATGCATGATAAAAGCCCTAGGAGTCTAATCTGCATGGTGCTCATGATAACAAGTGACTGCATGCACTAAGCGTCTCAGAAGTCGGTGGAGGTGACTAGGCACTCCCACTGTATGTCTCTGGTACGCCATCGGTACATCTGCCAGCCGGGCGTAGTCTGGGATCCCTCAGGTAATACCCTCGAGCTTCTGGATCAACTCCCCCCCCTCTGCACCCTCTGCCTGAGGATCAGGTGCGGGAAGAGTCCTCCGCGCAATTGGAGACATACCGGCTGGTCTCTCTGGGCCCACGTCTGCATACATATAAAATGCGTCAGAACGGACATGTATTAACAAAAAATCATAAAATATAAAAATCAAAAAGAGAAGAGGTCATACCCAACTCCTCATCCCAATCATCTCCCTCCGGCAATGGGAGATCTGGGTCTCCAGTGAAATCGGTTCCTGCATATGGCCAGTCTTCCACTACAATCAACTGATGCCGCAACCACCCAAAAAACTCCGGCCTCCAGGACATTTTTTGGCCTCCTCCAGCTCTGGGCATCAGTGCTGCCCAGCGATCCATTCTTGGCTCTCGTGGAATCGGCTCAAATACTACGGCCCCTTGGCCCTGGAAGATTGGTAATCGTTCCAGAATAAACGATACCAAGATAGAACCGTAACCAAACTGTTTCAGTTTGGCCTGCTTACACTTCGTGAGTTGTCTCTTGATATTTATTGTCACTGCTATGGCCCAATCGAATAACAGGGGACTCATGCACTCTGAGGCCAGTAAGAGTTGGGCCTTTTTTGCCTTGTGCGGTGCCTGCGATCCCGCGGCCCACGTGATGGTATGAAGCACTACCTGGAGTGCTAGATCAGGAATAGTATGGATGTCCACCTTTCCACTTCCTGATCCCAGTCGTGCCCCTCGGCACACTCGTGCCATCACTTGCTCCATCTTCTCACCAGATGGTCTGCTCCCTGTCAATATGGGCACCAGACCTCTGCACGATAGTCCGGTTATGAAGTATACGTCAGAGACCTCCAGTTCTAATACTTGGTCCCGTAACTTGAACACTTGTTCATGTTCGTCCCATACGCTGATCAGGTGCTGTAGGAGCTCAAGCTGAGCTCGGAAACAAGGTGTCAGGAAGAAATTTTTGAGCCCACAGTTCTTGAGGGCATTCATGCAAGTTTCATTCTCCATGGCCTGTTCATCCTCTTCCCCGTGCTCCCTCTCTTTCCACTCAATGACCATTTTGATCAGTTGCCTACATTTACATGGTCAAAAAACTTCAATTAGACCTCTGCTATCTTTAAAAATTCATGCAATTCACTTATTGTATGAAAATTTCAAACAGAAAATTGGATTGCGCCGCTGGCGCAACTTTTTTCCTAACAGTCGCGCCAGTTGGCGCGGGCCCTTTGGAAATAAAATTCCATTGGCGCTGGTCCGTGCCGGATACCCGCGCCAATGGGCAGAGCGCTAAAAATTCAAAAATTCCTTACAGAAGTCTAATATGCAATAAAATTTATGAAAAATGGATTGAAATGGAGTACAAAGAAGCGCCTCTTACCTGGAAAAAATAGGAATCTGAATGGTAGTTCGGATCGGTCGCAATCGCCGTCAGAAGTTCACACACAAAATGGACCACTGCTGCTCTTCAGTGAGGTAAATAGTGAAAAGTAATTTTATTTTTACCATTTGACATATTTATAACTTTTGAACTCAAAATAGGTTTTGAAGGTCATTTTTTTGAATATTTTAATATATTTTGTCAAAAATGGGTTTTACACTTTCTTTTTGTGCAGCAACAGGTTTTTTACGCGACTTAAACGATGAAACGAGTTGTATTTTATACTTTTTCGGACTCGGTAAATACACGAAAAAGTCACTCTGGAGTAATCTTTCAGCTCTTTTCTGACTCTCTAAACATGAAAAGATTGCCGAGACCCTTGTCGTTTCGATCTCGTTAAAGTGGACATGAATCGACATTTACCCAGTATACGTTTACCCCTTTTTCGGGCTGGGATGGATTATTTACGAAAAAGGAATACCCTAGCCTATTGCGACTAGGAGGTTTTCTCGGATATTGTTTTCTACCTTTTCGGGTCTGAGGAACTATCTACGAAAAGGGACCACTGGAGTTTACTTTTCTGCTATCTTTTCAAACTCTCTAAATATGAAAAGATGCCGAGTTCTTCCTTTGTCAGACTCGTTAAACCCTGATGACATCGAATTCAGTCGAAATGACGTTATTCGAGTTTCTCCTTCCAAGGGCTCATTAAATGTACTAGGATGGATTCGCCCGGAGGGCAGACTTATATTACAAGCATATGCTATCCCCTTCAAGCTTGTTATAAAAAATAATTGGGGTACTTGCGAGAAATGGTGGGGAAAATGGAACCAGCATCATTGTCGTGTCGGTAGTATGTCGCTCTTGAACATGGCACTTGTCTGCATTCGTGTCGGGTTGGGGACATCTCATCTTGTTCTTCACTTGCCTCTGTGGGTTTGGATAATCCCTTTTAACCTCTCATCTGCTCGTTGCCTCGTCACCATGACCTCTGATCCGTTGATGTCAAATACTTCCAAATCCACTATTGTGTCGTTATATGTTCAAGAGAAGTTGACCTCTACAAATATTCAACCTTCCTCTGATTCTCATCTGATCATGATTCACAAAACATCATGTTCCTCTGTCTCGTGTTGATGATGTGGGAAACATTATGGCCCACCTTTGATCAAGGTCACTTCCTGTCGACTTCAGCTCATTATCCGGGAAGCTGATCTAGAGACTCCCTTATGGTACCTTGGAGCCTGCATGCCTCAATGGAAGGTTCGTCGCATTCGACGTGGGGTTTTCATCATTGGCCTCTGATCGAGTGATTCTACGGATGTTCGACGTTAGCTTATTGATTCACATGCCATAGGTTGTACCTGTAGTACCTTGAGGGCCATTTTCATTATTGGTGGTACCTCTCGCGTCTGTTAACAGCTTTCATCATTGGCTAGTAATCAAACAATTTTCTTGCATGTTCGACTTCATCTCACATATTCGCATGCTTGAACTTGTACTTTATTCGGGTCGAGATGAAGCGCAAGACCCTGGATTGTGTCTGTTGTAATCCAGGTTGCGATTTTGTGGATTATTATGATTATTTACATGACTCACTGATTGGATGGCTGCGACCATACCTGAGTCTATTTATCGATCCTCTCTGGATGGCTGCGTCCATGCCTTAGATCTGGATTATTGTATACTTTGTTATGGATGGTTGCGCCCATACCATGCATATATATCATGTATCTGAGACATCAGTTGTACTTCGCTCCGCAGGTTTTCCGATGGCAGTTTTTTCAGTCGGCATGTTCTCGTAAAGCATTTCACCCCCCTCTCTCTCTCGGGCCTCATGCTTTAGGGGGCATCTGTTACACAGCAATTTGTCATCGTCCCTGACATTCCCCATCCCGCACATTGGAGGGCTCATTCCGTGACCTATGAACAGAGACAAGACTTGAAAATACTTTCATTGCATCCCTATGAAGATGAGCTTTCATTGCCCTGAAGACATCTCCCTGCAAAAAACCCTAAAAATAGCTCTTTTTCCATTGGCGCGGTTCCACAGTTCAGCCCTCGTGCCAAGGGGGAAAATCCTCCAAAGAGGGTGTGCCAATTGGTGCTATGTCATAGATCTGCACCCGCGCCAACCATATTAAGAGGTGTTTTTTAAAAATAAATGGCGGAAGTTTCATCCTAACAAATTCCTGGACTGATATCTATCCTGAGTTGGGAGGTTTGGCTATGGATTTCCATAGAGAGGAAGTGGTTTTCCACCTCTCATGGAAGCTTCCTTGATGATAGGGCCAATCCCATAATTATAGGGATCCCAACTCCCCTTCCTCCATCTATAAAAGCTTTCCCTTCTCCTTTGCAAGCTAGTTCCCAAGAGCTTTCACATCCTTATGCTGCAAGAGACTTCTTGATTCCCTTAAGGCAAAATCCAAGCAAGGAGACTATTGTCAAGTATCTGGAGAGAGAGGATTGTCCCATCCTTGACAGGCTTTATCAAGAAAATTTTTGCTGACGACCTGCCAAAGGAGAATTCGGCATCGAAGCTATGGTTGTATTCTTCTTTTGACTCATTAATGATAAGCGACTACTGGTTATGGTTCCACTCTTGTTCTTGATTATGTTCATGAGTTATGTCCTCTTCGACTGACATATAGTTGTATATACTGGATTTTATGCGTGCGTTTGTGTTGTTTCTTGCATGTGCAGGTGTCCGATCACGGAGATCGTGAGGATTTTGATCTGCCAGGGCGAAGGAACGGGAGCACCACCTCTTCTACAAACGACAGCGTTGGATCCCAGGTAAGCCTTCATTGCAATTCAGTTCATTTAAGATTAGGAACCTGCACTGTAGCATGTTTGATTATTGCTAGACCCGATTTGGGCTAGTAGGGATCGCCTTTGTCCTCAGAGGGGATTTACCTCTTCAACAAAAAGCCACTATCACTAACATATCTAATCAATACATTCACATCCACATGCCCATTAGCAAATACCATCACAGAAGATTATAATTGCAGCTAATTCTTAGATCATAGGTACATCCGTAGCTTAAATAAATATCACAGATGCACTTCAGTAATAAACAATATCAATCCAGATACCATAAAGATACTTCAAATATATTCCACATTCATTAGTATCCAAAACCCAAGTACAACCCAAAACACATCTAGCGCACATAGCCAGCAGGGTCCGCACACACTAGGACTAAGGATATCCATGCACACAACCAGCAGTAGTCCTTACCCAAAACTACCCCAAAGAATATCTCAACAGTTAGCACATAGCATCAATCTTATCTTACTAGTATATGAGACCCAACTATCTATCTATTTATAACATCATAGCCTTTTCTATTCGATGGTCCACATACCATGGTTTGCGGACCCTAGAGCTACCCTTTAACTTGTTAAAACACATTACAGGCTTTGACCCACCCCAAAACCCCTACGGAAGACCAACTATTAAAAAATTATATAAAAAACGTAGGTTAGGGAACCCCATTCCAATAATAAGCCTATACTATGATCTAGAAGGGCATGTAAGGAGGAAGATGATATCCCGTCAGTCGACTCCAATAAAATGAAGTGACCATACTACTTGGAGGGGGTCTCATGGGAATGGGATAGCTACACCATTGTTCTATGGGAATGGGTTAAATTATCTCCAGTGTTTTTTAAATGGGAGGATTTCCCTATGTGACGTGGAAATGGGAGAACTATCCCCCAATTCATTATAATTTCAAGAAACAATAAGAAGTAGACCGATATGAACATCACTCTCTATGGTAAAAGTAGGATCGACTAAAGGTGGAATTAGGTCAACCATTTTCTCATCCAATGGCTGGTTGGGAATGGGCTCATGGGATTTACTTTCAAAGAGAGTGGGATTGACTAGAGATGAATTATTATCGATCACTTCATCCACTAGTGGAGGATCAAGGGATACCTTTCGATAACTAGCCAAAAGACGAGGCTGGGAAGCTGTATGGTTGTCCAACACTTTTGAGGCTTCATTCAGATAAGGAAAAATGTGAATGGAATGATTCCCTTCACATAACCAACAAGGAAATTTGACTTTACCCTTTTTTCCGTGAACCTTAATATCACTAGTTGAAGGTTTATCACCATCATGATCTCTAGAGGCTGATGAAAAAGGATGATGTGAGCCAGTAAAATAAACTTCTAATATATTGGGAATAACATGAAAATTTCTAAGAAGGTGGTCACCCTTACATAACTTGCAAGGGAATCTAACTTTACAGGGTTGATTGGAAGATTTCTCCATACTATTTTCATCGGTAGCAATGGCTTCTTGGCTTCCCCCATGCTTATTTTTCTTCTTCTTCTTAGCTTCCTGGTTACTAGAATCAATAATTTCACTAGGCTAGGAGGAAGAAAGGGATGAAGAAACAAGAGGTGAAGAAGGAAAAGGGTCAAATTGAGGTTGATTATGTTCAAGTGGAGGACTACTTTGATGAGAAGTAGTTTTTAAATTCAGAACCAAAGAGGTTGAAAACGAACAAACTGGAAAACCAATGGTAAATCTGGGAAGGGACAACATTTCCATATAAGGAGCATCAATACTTCCAAAAGGAGGAAAAGGACTAGGATTCCCATCAGATGGGTTTCCTTAATTGGTTGAAACGGAAAATTTTTCCATTAGTCTCAACCTAAGATATACAAAGGAGCCACTTCACGGGGAGGATGTTGTTTCACAGTCAATTAATTGATTTTAGAAATTAACAGAAAAAATAAATAAAAAAGGGGTTAGCTAGGAAAAAGGGTTTACCAATTAACTGTGAACTGCAATATACCACCTTGGAAATCCAAGGATTTATGTACTGGCATGCAATCTCCCTGAATGTTATGTTCGGTGTATCACAGTCTACAAGGCAGTGGACTCGATTACCTATGGCGAGGATAGCAACCTATGGTGGACTTCTAAAATATACTCAACAGTACATGGAAGTGTAGTGTGTATTAGTGTTGTCTAATGTGTAACCGTTCGATGAGAGAGTTGTCATATACTTATCATGTGTGGAGCACCATTCGATATACTTGAGGGTACATGGAGAAATGTCTGATACACTTACGTATGTAGAATGTGATATCACCCCTGAATTTTAAACAATAGAAAAAAATGACAAATCCTACATTTAAATACATTGGAACACGTCTCTAGGCTATACCTCTACGTTTTTCGTTAAATTTCAAATGCTCCTTAGATTATTGAGGTGAATTTTAGAGTTCATCTTGAATTATGTTTCAATTTCAAGGCTCAAAACATGATGTCACCTGAGCATAGATATAATGAAACTAATATGAAAAAAGAACTCATTTCATTTTCCTTTTAACAATGAAAGGCCTAACGAAGTAGGGGAAGAATAAATCAACCAACAATGCAACAACAAAGTTATGCAATAATCGATATCTACAACTTCACTTTTCCAATCAAAATCAAAGCCATATATGTAATGCATGATGAATAATATTTTTATTTTGGTTTCCACTTAATTTTCAAACAAGATGAAAACTAAAATGTATGTCTAATCTCTAATAAAATAAACTTTTCAGAATGATGACTAGAGAACCAATTCTTTCAAGCACCCAATAACTAAATAATCAAATTTTTTAATGACCTAATGAAAAGAACAAAGGAAAATATAAAAAAATCCTTATCAAAGGAACTCAAAACCAAAATAAAACAAGATGAAGGATTATGAGAGACCAAGACACACTCAAGGACACAAGGGGGACCAAAGCAAACAAAGTTAATCAGAGATAAAATTACAAAAAGGAATTTTTTTGCATCAAACAAGGATCATAGCAGGTGTTGAAATGGCTAGGGTGAACTGCAACGCAGGTGCAGAGAATTCTAGGGTGAACTGCAATGCACTATATATATACCATAGGGTGTGGTGATCAAGGAAATCCAAGTTCCAACACAAAAAAAAATCAATTAAATCTCAATGAAAGGTCTTCCTACGTTTTTTATGGACTGAGTAAGGTAGTGAAGGTCCAAAGAAGAGGTATAACAAGCACTAAGGACAAAGACACCACCAAGGGAATACATCATTCCCCAATATGGTCACCAATTTTTTATACAAAATCTATGACTATGGACAAAATTATCTTCCCTAGACTAGGTGGCCTAGCCTATAACAACATAAACAAAAATAAGTTGATGTTTCCCTTAAAGTAAATAAATAATAGGATGAAGCCTACCTGTAATCCATCGTATGCTTCACTCCTCTCTTGGCTTGTATGCTCCAATCCTATTTTTTATTGCTATAATTAGAACCTACATAATCAAACAACACAATCCAATTATCTACAACCTCTATGTAGCATCATATAATCACTTCATTTAATGGATCAATAATGGCATCTAAATACATGAAATCAAAAAATCATATATAAGAAAAATATAACTCTTTGAATTAATAGAAATGGAATAAGTTACAACCAATTATAGGATTTTATAATGTATATATAATAGCTCCTCCAAGTTTAATTGTCCTTACTTGCCACAAAGTGTACCTCTATGTCACCCTAATGCATGGAATAATGACTCTTCAAAACAATATCATGAGGGTAGAGTCTATCTCCAAAAGGCAACCCCTAGCTTGTGGATGGCCACAAATATATAGAAGAGGGTAAGTTGGGATTTCTTATCCATTTACAAATCTAGGCTTGATATCCACTTTTGATGGGAAGAAGATCTCAGTGAATAAGGGATGGAAACTCCAAGGTAGGTTAGGATAGGATTCGAGAGTTTTATCTCAGGTAAATAGTTGTAACAAATCTTGTAAGCTTCTAGAAGAGGAAACTTTAGAAATGTTTTTATTTTTCCTGAATTTCTAGAATCAACGCACCCCCAACACAGGGTAACCTACTGGTGATCAACCCTCCTTAGTAAGGGACAATATACCGGTGAATGCAGGTCCACAGGCTTACAAATTTCATTGGTCCTTAAAATGAATGAATTGAGGAAGTTTTAGGGAGAAACTCAGGGATTAAGTAGAGTCATTATTAGGTATTTGTGCAATGTTGTTTTCAAGGGGTAAAAGGATGTTTATTGATCCAGTTTGTAGGTTTATTGACTAGATGTGACAAAATGGCATACAACACTTTTGATAAACATATTTATCATATTTGATTTGGGATTTATCATCATCACTATTACGTCTATACCAAGGATATGGAAAAATATAGTTCCACATTTTTTCTCTACCATACTATCTCTTGCAATAATATTTCCATAAATAAGTCATCAGTTGGCCTACCTTCCAACAAATTCAAAAACCTGAAGGAACCTACTATGCTCTTAGTAGTGTAACCCCAAAAAACCACCAACTCTTACTGCTTCATCATCCCACAAACAAAAAGCTTCATTGTCTTCTACTTATTATCCTAATGACTAACAACCTTTGATCAAGAAGCTTCATTCTCATTTTGTTCCAAAAACTATAAATACGTCCACCCCTACTATATCTGCACCACCTTAAAGTACATTCATTCTTATTTCAATTCATATAAAATCTTATACCTTTTGACATCCTACTTTTCATATAGCTTCTTTAGCAACACTAACTATGGTGCAAGTTACATCTAATGTCCCTACTTAAGTCACTTCATCCAAAATTCTTGGGATATATTGTTCTAAAATCATTCAAATTGATGATGATGAGCCTCCTACCAACTTTTATAGTGGAGGAATCACAACCCTCTACTCTTCCTTTCATAAGTAAATCCCATACAATTCCTTCTCTACATAAGAATCACCCTCAATATGATAAGTTATATTTGTCATCTACCCAAGCCATTGACGAGAAAATTGTTGTGCCTCCATAGGATCCTACAAGCCCCCTTTTAGATAGTAGTGTTTTTTTCCTATATACTTTTTTTTCAAATTCATCCACCAGCTAGATAATTGCAAGCAAGTGTTGTATTTGTGTGCCTTATCACTTGATATGATTCCACTAATACCCTTTGAGGTTCATGTGTATGTTAAAACTTATATTCAACAAGAGTAAAAAGAGGCTCTAAATATTTCAATGCAAAGTCATTTCAACAAGTTTATTGTTAATGGCTAACCCTTGTAATCTAAGCTTCCATCTATAGATACTATTTTAGTAGAAGATCTCTGGCACTAGAAATCAAATCTATTATTCCAATTTATGAATGATTATTCATTACAATTGGATGAGAATATGAATTTCATCGATCAAAAGTAGATTGAGCTCACACAAGCTCATAGCCAGTAGTAGTAGCATATTACTTAGCTTAAAAAGGAGAAACATTTGTTGCAACAAAAACTTAGGCAGGTTATGTTAGAGTGATATTAGCTCCAAAAAGATAAAGATAAGTTTGAGCAAGGGATCATGGATGTAAATGCCAAGATTATTTAGATGTGGCCTACTCTAGTGAAGACGAGTGCTACTCGAATTAAGAATATCTCTAGTTACAAGCCCATCTAGTGATTAACTTTATGTGAAGACATACTTTACCTATGATACTAAATCCCTCTAGGCTGCTATCTTTGAGTTTTAGCAAAGAGAATGATATCCAACAACATAATTCATTTAGCATATCGAGCCTGTTGTGGATCAAGGCTTATTCTTCACTCCACCCTTTAGCATTAGACATAGGATTCGAGGAATGTCTTAAGACATGTGAAATATTCGTTAGGTATTCTAGCTAAACATAATCAACCAATCTATGAGTTGTGAGAGTAGGTCAAGAAACTAATGGAATATGCTCTATCTATCATTGATCTCATCAACCAGTAAGGTCTTTGACCAAATTTCACAGAAGGATGCTTAGATCACTACCTTGGTAGACGAGTCTCACCAAGAAAAACAAACCATCCAAGGCCTCAATCCCATTTTTCAAGATAAATAATTTTGGTTGCACTAGCTTAACTTAGTCATAGATAATGAATGAAAATATTTACTTGCAACTCATACAAAGACCCTATATGCTACCACAACAAAACAAATTGTTGATCGGGGAACTACTGTGATTTGGAAGTGGAAATATCAATTGGATAGGCACAATTCCTTTTTTCATTCTATCCTTTAGATGTTTCCTTCAATGAAGGAATTATTTTATATGTGATCAAAGGAAGGAAAATCTACACTAGAGAAATATTGACTTAAGGGAAATTCAAAAGGCTATAGTCAGGGCCTATTAGGTCCTTCATTTTTTAAAATTTTTGATTAGAAATAGGTTGTGGAAAATTTGAAATAAAAATCCAAAAAAAAAGTAGCTAAAGTGATAAAAATTCAGCAACAAAAATAAGAGAGTGTAAAGCAAAAAAAGGATAAATGGACTAAGAGGTTATTTTGGAAATCGTCAAGTGTACACAAATGAAGGATTAACATCATCAAGCGAGTGTGAAATATTATTGGTTGGGTTGAAGAGAAACTAAATTTGATTATGTCAATCCATGGGAGTTAATTTGACCATATTAAAGGAGAAAATCATTTGATAGTGTAAAACAGGATAAAACTATATAAGAAGCTACAAGGTGAGCTACAGAAGAGAGAGATTTGGAGAAAAGGGACAACATGTTGTTATAATTTCTACCCATGTTACAATATTGTATTGTGTCTTTGTAATTTAGGTGTTGGTGGATGATATAGGAAGGATATAGTTTTAATCCCACATATCTATAGTTGTAATATTTACTTGGCATGATAATAATAAAAGGAGAGACTGTTGCAGGGAGATTCATTGTGTAGTTCAAGATTTTATGTGTGATTATATGTACTTTCTTAAAAAATATTAAATTCACGTTTGTAACTTATGTGTAGTATGTATTTATTTGTTTCCTATGTAATGGTTCTTGAATTACTTTGTAATGGTTTAATGATTGTTAATATAAATTTAACTAGTAAAATATATCCACTCACCCTCCAAACCCCAAACAATACACCTAAGTCTTGGTAGTGCTTTGGGCGAGACTTTCTTCTCTTGTGGAGAATAAAAAAATTTGGCACAAATATAGGTTACATGAGGTACCTTCATTGACCCTTGAAGTATAGCACTGGTCTTTGCAATAATTTTTCACCAATAGGGGGGCACTCCAATTAGATTTATCATATGTAATATTCTTGTTTTTGTAGGTCAAACATGAATATTATACCAAAACTACCAATTAGTATATACTATTCTAAAAAAAACCTAAATGCTTTTCCATGTATGGTTTTTATGATAATATAGGAAATGTTCTTTTAAAATTATTAGATGAGGAACAATGCTTGGAAGAAAAAAATTAATCGAAAAAATTATGTAGATTATGTAAAAACATTTTGGATTGTTGAAAAATAAAAGGGAAGCATGAAAATCCTGATTTAATATTACCTTGAATTAAATTAGGAGAAAATTGAAATTCCACATCACAAGACAACTCGAATGAGTTAACTGAGTTATTGTCACACAGTTAGCTTAGTTAATTCAAGTTCAATACTTAGCTTGAGTTGTGTACAATGATTCCTAGGTTGAGTCTAATTTCAGTTGTAAAAATTTAATTCGGTTAAATTGAGTTAAGGTTAGCTAAACTAGTTCCAACTATAGGAGGAACTAGTATGAGGTCTAGCAGTGGGGTGCAACTTCAATGTTTAACCAGTTAACTAGTTAATCAACTAATAATTAATTCATGCATGCCATAAATTCAAGTTACCAAGTTGAGATTGGAACTCAATGGAAGTGTACTATCAGTTGTATATTTATCCAAGTTGTACAGGTGGTGCGTGCAGTAAGAGAAGGACCTATAGGGATTGCACAGTTCTGAATGGGGATTTCCAAAATTAATACAGGTATAATTTCTTGAGAAACAATTCAATGAAATAGGAGCTTTGTAGGTAGAAAAATTGGCTAAGTGCTGGCCATAGTTAGTTTGTGATGTAGTGAGATAGATTATACTTGTGTAGAGGGTTGCTCAAGCTTGAGTAAGCATTGTATTTATTATCTATATTCCGACTAATGCAATACAAATAGGAAGGGGTTTTGAGTAGTTTATTTCCCCTAGATATATCCTCATGCGTGTGCATTAAATTTTGATGCATGCTTTTGATATTTCTTCTCAATCATGAATTTCTTTCTATAGATGCGTAGCGTGGATTTGAGTCTTATGTTTTAGAACATCACATGAGAAGTATTGAATCTATAATTAATTTCTACATGGTATCAGAGCTATATTCACAATAGCAAAGAGAATGTGAAGTTTTCTTTACAAGAGGTTCGAATTTCAAGATCACTATTGCAGGCTTTCTCCGGGAATGAGAAGAAGAATTCCACTGGACTCAGGCTCAAGTATGCTTTGGAAGGAACCACAAATTTTATGGCATGGAAGATCCACATGGAGGAAATATTTGATGATAATGGGATTCTAGATTAGATCAAGACATATGTAGTAAAATCCCCATCATCTGAGGCCTAGGATCTCACTCTGTGGAAGAAGGATGTAGCTAAAGTGAGAGAATCATATTGGAGAGAGTTCGAGATCATATTGTCTTGAATCTCCACGAGAAATAAACTTCATTCATGATGTGGAAAAAACTGACAAATTTATTTGAGAACAATAGTGACCACATGAAGTTGGCACTAAAGGAAAATATTCTGGGTATCAAGATGCAAAATAATGACACTATTACACACTGATTGAGAAAGTTTACATAATTTCATGATGAACTTGGTAGGGTCATTGTGACTTTCTAGAATAATATTTGGTAGCTCTAGCTCTATTGGGTCTTCTCAAGAGCTGGCATAGTTATCAAGATTCTATTACTGGTAGAGATAAACTATCAATTTGGGATTAGTTATGGTATGATCTAGTGCAGGAAGAAATAATGCGGGACGATAGAGATGGGACCTCATCCAAAGAAGAGGAAGAGTAACTTGCATTAGTCAACAAAGGAAACAAATTCAAGGGAAATAATTCCCAAGGCGAGGATGGCAAGAAGAAATACTTGTCCAAATTCAAGAGCTTTCACTATCATGAATTCAAGCACTATGTTACAAAATGTCAACAGAAGAAGGAAAGCAAGAAGGAGCTTATGGTAGAAGCAACAAGTGAATCTGTAGCTTCACAATTCAAGCTTTATTTTACTCTCATTGCATGCATGAAAATTAAAATAATGGGAATAATGTGGTATTTTGATAGCAGTGCCTCATTACACATGATGAGGAATAGATATTTCTTCAATGACTTGACAAGAAATACCTCAAGAAAAACACAGAGTTTGGCTGAGATGATGGGTGGTATAGCGCAATTGGTATCAGTGCAATTAATTTTCAAAGGGAGTATAGCTCCCCTCTTCTACTCAAGGATGTGATTTTTTTCTGGGACTAAAGAAGAATATTGTTTCTGTCACGGTATTGTAATAGTGTGGCTACGATGTGATATTTAGGAAAGTGAAGATTTTCCTTAGACACATCTCCACAGGACATGTGAAGCAGATCGATGTGCAAGTCAATAACCTATATGCACTTTATGTTGAATATGCATGAAAATCCTTTCATATAAAGGAAAATATTAGAGACTTGGTGGTTGATAGGGAGCATACTTTACCTCTCAAAATGGAGCCTCAGAAGAAGCCTCAGCAAGTTGTGGACTAGCCACAATTGGAGAAGCAGAGAGGAGATAGAGTGGGAACATCCACTCAAGAAGATACCTCCAGTAGAGATATATTTCGACCCAAATGGGAAGAGGGAACACATTCAGCCATACCTCCATGTGTGAGGTGGGGCGATGTGAAGCAATAGTCCTAGGAGTGCAAAAATTTGGGCAGGATCCATTGAGGTGTTTTTTGTCTCATGGATCATTACCCTGCTACGGGGGCCCACAATATTCAGTACCAGGAGGATCAATGTCAGTAAGATATTGAGGCTTGCAGAGTAGTTTTGACCGTTGAGCAATAGGCTCAGTAGCAAAGTTAATAGCAATAAAATTTTCCAAGTAGAAAATTGTAGATTTATTCAGTGATTATTTTTATTTTTTTTATGCTTTTCAGTCGCGAATGTTGTAGTAGACACAAAGAAATTGAGAAGTGTTGCATGCAATACATTCCAAAGGTGTTGGATGAAGTTAAATGTGAATCCTTTTCTTTCTAAGAGGAAGTGTTAAAAAATGGCAACAAGAAAATCCTGATTTAATTTTCCCTTGAATTAAATTAGGAGAAAAATGAAATTCCACATCACAAGACACCTTGAATGATTTAACTGAGTTGTTATCACTCATTTAGCTTAGTTAATTTGATTTTAGGGCTTAACTTGAGTTATGTAAATTTATTCCTAATTTTTTTGAGCCTAGGTTTAGTTTAATTTTAGTTGTAACAATTTAATTCAGTTAAATGGAGTTAAGGTCATTTAAACTAGTTCCAACCATTGGAGGAACTAGTAGATGGTCTAGAAAGGAGGTGAAAATTTAGTGTTTAACCAATTAGATGATCATTAAGCTAATAATTAACTCATGCATTCATGGAATTAAAGTTACATAGTTGAGATTGGAGTTCAAGGGAATTAATGTACTATTAGTTATATAATTATCCAAGTAATTGTACAAGTGGTGCATGCAGTCAGAGAAGGTCCGATAGTGATTGTGTAGTTCTGGATGGGGATTTCCCTAATTAATATGGGGCTAATTCCTTGAGAAAAAACGAAAGGAAATAGGAGCTTGGTAGGAAGGAAAATTTGCTAAGTATTGGCCAGAGTCAGTCTGTGAGGTAGTGGGATAGATTATATTTGTGTAGAGGTTTCTCAGGCTTAAGAAAGAATTGTATTTCTTCTCTATTTTCTGACCAATGCAATACATATAGGAAGGGTTTTTGAGTAGTTTATTTCCTTTAGATATATCCTTGTGTATGTGTGTTAAATGATGATGCATGCTTTTGATATTTCTTCTCAATCATGAATTTATTTCCGCAGATGAATAGAGTAGATTTGAGTCTTATGTTTTAGAAAATTACATGAGCAGTATTTAATCTACAATTAATTTCTACATGGATTTTTTTTTTATAGAGGTTCTTCCAAACGTGGATCTAGTGGAAGGGAAATTTTTATTTCCCCTTAATAAGAAAATGTAACTTTCGAATTCAAATTAAATTTCAAAACCATGAATAATGTACTAGAATATGATGCTTTAGTTTTAGGACTAGAATCCACGCTAAAATTGAACATTTAAAATCTCTCAATATATGAGGATTTTGAGCTTTTAATCAAACAAGTCACTAACAAATGTCAGACCATAAATCCAAGGCTAAGAGCCCGTAGAAAGTAAGGCAAGCATTTTATTGAAAAATTATTTTCCACTATCAAGTTTTATATGGTTAGTAGATATACAAATAATTTAGCTAATCTGTTAGCAATAATTGTTGCAACACATATTCCTCCCAACGAAACCAAATTAAAATATGAAATGGAGGTTTTATATAGACCTTCCAAACTTGATAACATTAAGCATTGGCATGTTTTCAAGGATAATCAAGATGTAAAAGAAATAAATATACAAACCAATGAAACTCATAAACTTATTAATTTATCCAGGTCCTTATCATATGAAATTAAGAAATAATATATTTCCCTTAAAGAATATGCAGATGTTTTTTCTTGGATTTATGATGACATCAATACTTATGACAAAAAAATCATTGAGAAATCAATTCCTTTAAAGGAAGGGATCAAACCTTTAAGGAAAAAATAAGCAAGTTAATCCCTTAATACTTCCATCCATACAAAAGAAAACCAAGATATTACTGGACAACAAAATGTTAGAAACCAGGGCAATACTAAGAGGGAGGGTGTATCAATATTGTAGGAATTTTAAAACTTTGTTTCACTTGCAATGATATTAGGACACCAATAAATTTTTAGCAATTAAATTATTTGATCGTGGAAAGAAATAATATATGTATCACAATGAGAACGCATAAATTATTCAAATATTTCTTTCAATTTACTCACAAGGAAAGCTACAACTTGCTGATATAATTTTCTCTAGCTACAACCAGTAGAAAGAAACTACTACCTAATTTATCAGGTACAAATGAAAGGAGCTACAACCCCTAAGTTTATCATATACTACTCCAAGGAGCTTCAACCTCTAAATATTTTCCAACAACTATTGGAAGGAGCTATAACCCCTAAATTACAAGCTACAACTTACATGACCTCAATGATTCATCTTTCATACAATATTCATACTCAAATCATGAAGCCATTCCCTTTTACAAAAAAAATAAATTTGTCTCTCAAACACACAACAAAACCACCTTTACAAACACCTTCAATAATCTCTCATTACTAAACAATTCACCATACTCACCATCACACTTGCTCAAGAAATTTATCGCCCTATCTTTAAATTGAAAATTCAACTCTACTTATAAAGAAATTTATACTAATATTTTTGAATTTAAACTTTATTATCTTCATCTCTTTACTTGCATGGATTTGTTATTTTTTCCATTTTCCTTCTTAAAATATGTCTTCGGAACTTTTTCTCCAAGTCTTCAAATGATTTGTTGTTTATTTGAAGAAAACTTTGTTACAATGTTGTTTTCTTCATTTCTGTTGAGTTACAGGATTTAGCAGGGCTTTTATATTTTTAGAAAATCTCCAAACTTAGCTTAACTGCAAAATCTACCTCCAATTTTGTCCATGTCACCATTAGAGCTAAAAATTCATTCATGCACTACTAGTGTTGCACTATTATATTTTATATAAATGTCAAATTCCAAAGGCATCGACTCGTCCACCCAGGTAAGGAAGATAATACCAAAAATAGTTGTCAACTCTACAGAGATTAAGATGTAGATTTGAAATTGCTCATAAATTTTTAATCAAAATCACAAGACACAAAACCACTCTACTACTTTGCGGACACTAATTCACAATTTAGAACAAAAATGTCAGATATGCAATAAGAAATCACACACATGCATCAAGAAATTTTCTTTAGAGAAAGAAATCTTCTAAAAACCCTAATGTGTCTTGCATTAATCAAATTAATATAGATGTATTACAATTTCTTTGCTCAACTAAACTCACCATGTAAGTGAACAACCTACCTCTTTACACACTCAGAAGCTCTGATCCGGACTTAGACAATTTTTTCCTCTACTTGAGAGCCTACTTCCTTGCATTGTTCCTTCAGGAAGTTCCTATAATTCATTGCGCAATTCCCAAGGATGGTCCACCCGACCTCATACAACACCTGTACACTCAATCAGTTTACAATTGTTGGTTAATTTCCTTGGAAACTAAACCACAACTAGGCAACTCGAATTATTTGCATGCATGAGCTAATTATTAGTTGATTGATGAGTTAACTAGATTATCTTAGAGTTAGATTGGTGTACCACTACTTAACTGACCACCAACTAGTTTTATTAATAGTTAGAACCAGTTCAACTAATTACAACTGAAATTAACTCAACCTAGGCTCCTAAAATTTAGGAATCACTACATACAACTAAAGTTCATGCCCTCAACTCGAATTATTTGAGCTAAACTCCCAAAAATTAGGAATAAACACAACAAAATTGAACTTGAACTCATTATCTTGAATTAATTGTTCTTAACTGAGTGAAAAGAGCCATGTCACCTCATTTAACTCCTCCAAGTTGTCTCCCTATGTAGAATTTCAAAAATTTCCTCAATTTGATTAATGAAAAATCAAATTCAAACTTCTTGTTGCCTTTTTCAACAGACTCATCCACCACATGCCCCCTCCATGCTATAGCCCTAGGGGATTATCTTATAATTGTCAACCTACTCAAATTTAAGACGCTAAGCCTTTTAAATACAACAATTTTTAATTACAGTTAGCCTGAAGGCCCCCAATCACAATACAAATAACCTCATTAAAAACTTTGTTTTTGGCATGCCTTTCCTTAACTTGATAGAATGTCCATTTTCGAACATTTTTTGGTCTACTAGGCCCATCTTATTGGACAATTCCTTTTGTGTGCCTATCATTTTCCTCTAGGGTTTTTCTTCCCTTTTTTTGTTTCTTCTAGATTGTTTCTTTTTCTCGAATCCTAGCTCCCAGCTCCCCAATTAGAATTATCGCGTGCACCAACTATTTATTTTGGGGTAGTTTCTTCTAGTACCTAGATTTAATCACATGCACACACTTGTAAAACTTCTGGGGAAGTATCTTCCGATTGACGTCATGTTGTCATCGCCAATTTAATGTGGTTCCATCTTAGTGGTGACACATGTCACTCATATTTGGCACACTCAGGTACCCAAAAACACAAAAAATTTCTACTACATGCCCCTTATACATGTGATGTTGTCGTTATCACCAATAAATTATATGTTTACATGCTTCCTATAGAAAATTAGAGAAAAAGGGTCTCGATCCTTTTTATTTTGCAACAAAATTATTTGTTAAGTTTTTAATAAAACCATCGAGTTAAATCCATTTTAACCTTTTCTTCCCAACTCCCAAAATCTTATTACCCCATGCCATTATCAAATTAATTCATCACTATTTCTTATGGGCTAAGCCTTCCTTCCGGGAAAGACTCTGTATCCTGGCTTCCCAGCTCCAGGCTTCCCAGCTCCAGGCTTCCTAGCCCAAATTCTTTCACATTTTATTTTTCTTCCGAGGACGTTTCCTCCGTGGTTTCATATTATATAATGGATCCATTGTGATTCTATTGAAACAATTTCCACATGTACATTGTTTGCTCCACCTGCATTTGGAAATGTTCCAAGCTTATCTTTCTCCAATGGGTCCTCAAACTAATAATAACTATGCAACATGACTTTGGGTCCTGACTTTGTCTAGCTCTAACTTTCAATCCAGGAGACCATTTCTAATATTCCACATATCACTGGAAATATATTTCATATCTCTATCCATATGAGAGGGTCCCAACTTATTTGATGAGATATTATGAGTCAGAAATGGCTTCAAAGTCTCTGCATCATCACCACCTTTTCATTTACCATCCTTTTAGTTATTTTTCTTGCATTCTTATCTAAAGTTATCTTCATTTTCCATCAATGAAAAAATATTTCTAACATTATCCCTCTTTGGAATTGATGGAAACACTTTTATCAAACAAATATGTCAAATAGAATAAACACTAAAAAAAAACAAATTGTGCATCATCATCTTCTCCTCCTTTGGACTCCTTTGGGTGTGCCTCCCCCTGAAATGCACTTCTAACTTGTTGTTGAATACTTCTCCTTTCATTTATATTTACCAAACCATCTCCCCTTAGTCTAAAGTTCTTCTCAATATTTTGTTTGATCATCAATACTAATCTCGCTTTGAAATCAATCGAAAAGTCACCAACATGCTCCCCTCGTCATGAATCTCTCCCTTTCATGTGGATCTTGTGGACCTGGCAGCTCCATCTTGATATGTTGAATTCTTGTTGACTTCCTTTCTTCCTCTATTAGAAATATTTAGTGGAGGGAGGAAACAGGAACTACTCTTATTCTATGCCTTAAATTCTCAAACTAATCTCTTGGGAGAGGTTTGGTGAAGATATAAGATACCTGTACTTTTGTAGATACATACTCCAACTTGAATATTTGATTTGTAACTTGCTCTCTTAAGAAGTGGTACTTGATTGGAATTGTTTTGTCTTTGAGTGAAAAATATGAATCTTCGACATATTGATGGCACTTGTATTGTCACAAATAATAGGAATAGGATGATTATAAAACACGTGTACATCTTTCAAAATGTTCTTCATCCATAAGGGTTGAGTGCAACAAGATGTTGTTGCTATATATTTTGCTTCACCTATGGTTAGTGAGATTGAAGCATGCTTCCTTCTCAACCATGAAAAAAGACATTCTCCATGAAAGAATGCACTACCACTTGTGCTCTTTAAATCATATACATCACCTACCCAATCATCATCAATATAAACAATTAGTGAAAAGTATTTACCTCTTGGTTACGAAAATATAATCCATCATGGCTTTGATATATCTGAGAATCCTTTTGGCTACTAGAATATGGATCAATATGGGGGTTTCTTGAAATATTCAAACAATAACAATTGGATTTATAATGTCTAGAATTGAGGATGTCAAATATAATATCCTTCCAATAATAGACCTGTATATATTATAGTCCACTTTTGGTGATTCATCAATCTTGCAAAGCTTGTAACATGTAACCATTGGTGTGCTCACTAAATAACACTCCTCCATGCCAAAATTCTTCAAAACTTCCTTGAGATACTTTCTTTGTGAGATAAAAATTACGTTGGAAGTATATGGAATCTACAATCCAAAGAAATATGAGTTTTCTCCAAACATAGACATCTCAAATTATACATTCATATCAACTGCAAACTCGCATGATAGATGATTTGAGTCACTTCCAAATATAATATCATCAATGTAGAAAACCACCACTATCAATTTTCCATCATTAGATTTAATATATGAATTACTATATACTGCACCAATTTAAAACCACACTTGAGCAAGTAACTATCCAAATTGGAATACCAAGCTCATGGGGCTTGCTTGAGACCAGACAATGCCTTTTCTAACTTGCAAACATAATCAGGTTGAATTGATGGTTGAAAACAATCTCACTATTCTATGTAAACTTCTTCCTGTAGTTCTCCATTTAGAAAAGAAAATTTTACATCCATTTGATATATCTTGAACTTATTGAAACAAGAAAATGCCAAAAACATTCTAATAGCTTCTAATTGAGAAACATGAGAAAAAGTTTCATCAAAATCTAGACCTTTTATTTGAGAATATCTTTTGCACACTAATATTTACTTGTTTCTTAACTCTTATCCACACTCATTCAACTTATTCATGAAGACCCATTTCATGCCAATGACATTCTTGTTTGCTGGTCTAGAAACAAACTCCCAAGTTTCATTTTTCTCTATCAATTTAGCTCTTCATGCATGTATTTTAACCAATTATCATCCTATCTTTCCTGTGCAACATCCTTGGGTTCCTCCATGGATAATACAACTACATGTTCTTGAGTAGGGGGATTTAGTAATTTCCTTCTAGTCTGAACACCTATGTTTAAATCACCAACAATTTGATAAGTTGGGTGGTGTTTTTGTGCATACCTTGAAGGATCTTTGGCTTGAGAATTAGTGTTCTCTTCGTCATCTAAAAGTGACTCTTAGACCTTATCATCATTGTTGGACTCACTATACCACATTTTTTACTCATGATTGGCATTACAAAAAAACCAAAGGTGTTATTAAATGAACACATTTCCAGAGTTAACAAATCCATGAGAAGTGATTAAGCACATGTCGTGAAACACACTATGAGCACTAGTTTTTCCAATTTCCAACAATTTCCCCTCAACGCGAGTTGAGTGTGATTCAAACTCGAGATCTTTAGATATGATACCAATTTTTGACTGAACCAAGGAAGCTGGTATTTATTGGTTGATTGACTTCATATTCAAAATATTCATCCACTTTGACATCAATACAATCAGCAATATTCTTTTTATTTTTATTGTAGTGCCTATAGCCCTTTATATTATGATAATATCCAAGAAAAACACCTTCATGATCCTGTTACATATTAATTTTTCACCATGCTCATTTTCCCATCCCTGATCTTGAAATTCCCTGTGACAGATCTTGTGCAATGTTTCCACCATCAAGAAATATGTTAACATATCCCTTGAAGATCCAAAGAATACTGCCTTGGAAGATTACTGAAGAAAATTTGTCCAATTCCTAATTTCCAGGGTCAACGTCCTTCCTGGTGCCATGAATGAATTCATGTCCTTTTCACAGTTCTGGCTTAGCACTATCAATGCCCTAATTTCTTGGAAAACCACATTGATCCCCTTTCTGGAAGTGTTTCCTCAAATAGAGGAGAAGCTTCGACCTCTAGAAGCTCAAGGGTGGTGATTTGGTTGTTAAACGATGGTGATAAGGTCAAGCTCTCTGATTTTAGAGCCTTGATCTGATCCATGGGGGTTCATCCCTTAGAAATTGGGTCTTCCTCCTCCTTTCATGGGCTCCAAAACTCTTCTCCCTTCCTATAAATTAACATCCGTCTTTCCACCAACGTTAGATATTGGTTGGCCATTGTTGGGCTAGTCTAAACTCTCATTCCCTTGCATCCTACCATTGTGATAAAATTTAAGTGTTAGAGAGAAGGAATGCTTTAGAGCTTAGGTGAAGGAATCATATTTTCACTAATGAGGCCTCCAACATCAAGGCCTGGGTTGTAAGCTCTTCCTTTTGGGTGAGAACATGAAGTTGGGAAACATTTTTTGCCCATTTTTTACGTTGAAAATTGTAATTTTCTATGTTTTTTCAACTTCAACTCCACTAAACTCATATTTTCAATGCAAATTATGCTTTCACATAAAAAAAGATTTGTAGTGTTGGAACGGGGTCTCCTAAAAAGCTAAAAAACCAGTCCATTTTGAATAGTTTTAATTATATTTATCCTAGCAGAGGGGTTTTGGGGTGGGTCAAAGCCCCAGACACATTGTAATGGGTCAAAGGGTAAACTAGGGGTCCGAAAACCATGGGTTGCAGACCATAGGAAAGTCGAGGCTAGATTGTTATAAATACAGATTCATTTTGTATTGTAAAGGATAGGAAATGATGAGCTATTGATGCGATCTGTTGTTTAAGCTATCTATTTGGGTTTTGGGGAATGGAATCCTGTTGGCTATGTGCGTGGAGATCCTAGTCCGGATGTGTGCGGACCCTGCTGCTGTGTGTGCAGGTTGGGAAGGGAATTGGAATTGTAAGAAAGAATTGATGAATGAATGAATGAATGCAGAAGATTGTTAGAGAACTGAATCTGTGAGTACTGTTATATGAATTACTGGTAATTGTTGTATTTTGCATTTTCTGTACTTAAGCTACGAAAGATCTGTGTACTGTGTCCTTGGATCTAGATCGGTTATGTTATATTTATGTACTGTTGTGTTGATGATATAACAAGCATATAACTATAGATATAGTGCACGTGGATGCCAATAGAGATTTAATTAACTTTGCGTAGAATAAGGTAATCGACGATTACAGGATCTAGAACTGCTCTGCTTGCTTTACCCATCCTTTCTGAGGGTGTGGAAACCTAGTTCCAGCACCCACCCATACTACTTCGGGTAATACTTTGACCTGCGAAAGCAGGTCATTGCCGAAAGGGTCAGTAGTATAGGGGTTTGTTGGCAAACCTTGCTTACCGAACTTGGGTCAGGACCCCTCGAGCCAAAAAATGGTTCCGATGCCGGGACTGGAAGAAGTTTGAGAGAGGAATCGGGTAATGACAAGAGAATATTGGAAACCTGAAGAAAAGAGATCGAAGACAGGTTCAAAAGACAGATCCAGGAGTTTGCAGTAAAAGAAAACCGCAGTGAAAAATGAACGGCAGAAAGGTAGAAAAATAGGTACATTCTTACTGAAAGCTATGAAATATTCTTTGTAACCTTTGTGATTGAACTCCAGGAGTGGTTGGCTAGGCTTGTGGAATTACAGAAGTGCTATAAGGATGAGCGAGTCACTCAGTGGACCACAGAGCTGCTTGAGCAGCTGGAAAGAACTGATAATACTATCACACACACAGTGGATCACTGGGTGGATAGTGTGCTGGGAGGATTTGTGATAGAATTTTCCATTGATCAGCTTGTATCATACTCTGAGGCTGAACAAAGATTCTTCAAATGATTCCGAGGAAAATTTCTAAGAAAGTTACCGTTGCTGATCAAGAAATTACTGTGTGAAAAGAGCATTCTGTGTAGTCATACTGACTGAATGACCTCGGATCTAGATGGGAGCACGACCTGCAGTGGTAAATACTATAAAACCAACCTTAGCCAAGGGAGATCCGCCTAAAATCCGTTGCAGGAACCAGCTGCACAAAATCCTCTAGCTACATCGCCACCTTGGCCGCGCAAGGGTAAGAGTTCGCCTACCGCCACTCTCCCTAGACAGTGATATGGCTGCGCATTTGAAACTACCTACCTTAAAGGGGGTACGAGATGAGGATATGGACCAATTTTGGTTCGTTGCAGACTCTGTATGGACTACGTAGAATGTGGAAAGTGATATGGTAAAAAAGGCACAGTTGTTGTTGGCCTTCGAGGATAGGGCCCTGGGCTGCTATATGCAGTATATTACCCAGAATGGGGGTGCATCTATTCAAGATATCAAGGACACTTTGAAGCACCAGTTCAAGAAGCTGAAATATTATTCCCAGTTGGCAACAAAAGTAAAGGACTTCAAACAAGGTGCGTCTAAGTCAGTTTGGGAGGCTGATCAGTGACTGAAGAAAGCAATCAGGGAAGGAGGATTTGAATATGATGATAGACATCATACGTAATGGTTCATCGCTATGTTGTTACCTCACCTGCATATGCCAATGAGTCACCAAACCTTTGAGTCGTAGGAGAAGGCTATGGAAGTCGCTATGAAACTAGAGGCTACCCCCCGAGAGGATACATCAACAGGGGTACAACAAATCCAGGAACAACTTGGGGATATGCATATGGAGATACAAAACTTGTGAAAAGAGTGGGGAAAGGAAGGTTGCACAGATCTTTGTTGCATAAGATTCTGGGTGTTTGGCCATACGAAGGATCAGTGCCCTCTGTTGATGTATTACATGAAAGTAGGGAGCCCTAGCCTGGTATGCCCAGGGGTAAGTAGGGAACCCGTCCTATTACGACTAGGTTCAAGCAGACCTGCACTATGGTGTGATGATTGTCGGGTAGCAGGACTGCATGATACAAACCATTTCCCTTGGTTAAGTGCATATGTCCCAGAACTAAAGCAAAAATCGTGCCGATTTTTCCGATTTGTGGGACATGATGAGCAGAACTATCGTACTTATGACTTAATGATGGATCGTGAGAAATTATAAAGGGTACAATCGGACCCTGCGTCGCCAAGACTTTCTGCGCAGTTTGGAGGATCACCGGCCCGAGGTAGAGGAGGTTGGGGAGGAAGCACAGGACGAGGACGTGGGCAGCTAGTCTGTTATAACTGTGGGGAAATAAGGAAATTTTCCAAAGAATGCCCAAATCCCACTAAGCCATCATGCAAATATTGTAGGCAGCTGGACCATGAGGTAGAAGACTGCCCAATTTTAATAGCCAAGATGCAGGAAAAGTAGCCCACCCCTATGCAGAATGTACAAAGAGTTAAATATGAGCTGAGAAAGGCGGATTCCTGTGTAAAATTCATGACACGCAGCGGGCTAGTCACCCAGGGAGCAAAAGAGGAGCTTGCCTCCTAAGAAGGTGTGCCTGTCAAAGAAAAAAAAACGCAAACAATCCCCATGCCGCCACCAACGCAACCTCAGGTAGAGGAAGGGGTTGAGCCCTTTTTAAAGGTGTTAGAGTCGGTCTCTTCATCCCTCCGTCAGAGATCAAAATCTCTTTTGTTGCATTTCATTTTAGGTGTCTCATTCAGTTCAGTCAGCTGCATTCCATTAGGAGCATGGATCATCTGACGGAAGGGTATTTTCTCTCATATCCCTCATTTCATGTACCTGCTGGTCCGTGTCTATTTATCAAAATCAATTTTAAAGTCATTTACAGTCATGTTTGGCCTCCTTTTTGCCAAAGAGTCATTTTAGGGTTTTTAGTCCCACTAGGTCTAGGGTTTCACAAATTTAGTCTTCAAAATGTCTAATAATGTCAGCAGGCACATGAGGAAGTTTCAAATAAGGTTTTCAGTGCAAAATTTCATCGTCATAATACTTTATCATGATTCTTCTTCAAAACTTTGTTTTGAAGAAAAATCATCAAATTCATCCTTTGTAATAAATATAATGTAATTTTCAAAGTTTTCTCAGTTATGAAGTTCTTCAGGCACAACCATGGTCGCCTTTGCCAAATTTCATGCCAGCTATCCTTGCAAAAAATAGACAAGAGATTCATCATCAGTTCAAAAATCAAAGGAAACAAACAAAAAAAGAGTTTATTTTAAAAAGTGAAAGTGTCAAAGTTAAAACATTAGAAAGTGGGTTATTTCAAAACAAAAATAAAAATCCTTTGTATATATAAGATATGTTCATACTCAAAACTTCAGTTGCACGCAAGAGTCATCTCAAGCCCTATTGATTATTTTTGCTGAGATTGACCCGGAGAGAGCCCTCTCCTGATCTGGTAGGGCTAGCTACCAGACTGAGCATGGTTTGATGTTACCCTGAACTCTGCCTTCCTTCAGCCTGAGGTAGATTTAGGCAATAACATAGTGGAAAAAATACTGGGGAACAAAATGGTTTGCTTGTTGGTGTTATTTGTTTTATAAGCTACAGACGGAGCCTGAAGTTATGCTAGGTAGCCTTCGAAACGCTCTTGATTTGCATCAACGAAAGTAGATAAACGTTGCTTCAGTCAATCTCTGGTCTAGCTTGTAAACGTGACACTTGACTTGTACATTTCCCCAGTACATCAGATCATTCTGGACTTTTGGGTGATGAGTCTAGAATTTGATAGGCTGAACAAGTTGGTTTTGTCCCTTTGATTTTTGAAAATAATTCAACACACTGGCTTCCAGAAGACATACTAAAGCAAATCCGGATCCCGATCCACCTCGAGTGTATGAGAATCCTAATCTGATTTCAAGAATCCTTCGTCGAGAAATTCCTGTGATTCCTCTGTTTAAATCTCATTCATGTCCCGCTGTTTTTTAATACCTTGAAGATCTTGAATTTGACGAACAATTTGAGTTGTCGTTGTTTGAGACGAAGTCTGAAAGTGCTATTGGTTCTACTGTCATAAATCCAAAGTTTATCAAGTATCTTGAAATTGAACAGGCTAATAGATCCTTGACAGTTACATCTTGAATATTCAAAACTCCATTGTGGCAACAAACATTCCTGAGTTTATAGAGTCTGCATCTGAAACTCTTAGGCCATCAGCAGTTACATCTGGTTCACAAGTTCCTACCGAGCCTCCGTTCATTCCTAACATTCCTGTGCAACCATCTATTTCTGATCAAAAATCTGCAGTATTATTGCCTCCATCCACACCACATACACCTCATACATCTACTGCTCCTACTCCACCTGTATCTCCGAGACCGGTTATAAATCCACCCAGAGCAATGGCTGCCAGATTCGTACCCCTTGTCTTGCCTCAAAACTTGGATGCTATGCCCCCCTGATTATCAAAGTAAGATTCCATTGTTTGATGGCACTCCTCAAAGTGTCATTTCTCAGCATCATATTGATAGAATGGCAGACTTCTTCGATCTTCATGAAATTGATGTAGAAAATGTGACCATGATATTGTTTGTGCAAAATTTTGGAGGTGAAGTAAGAAGTGGTTCAGAGCTTTGCAGCCTAGAAGTATTGCTACATTGGCTGAGCTGCAGAGACAATTTTTAGATTGGTGGGAAGTAAAGAAAGATCCTCTTCAGCTCACTTCTGAATATACCAAGATCAAGCGCAACGTAGGTGACTCAGTCCAAGACTATCAGATTCAATGCGGTTTACAATGCAATTCCTGATGATTTAAGGCCATCTAGGAAGTCAGCTTTGCTAAATTTTCTAGATGGTTTTGATCTAGACATGGCCTATCAACTACGAGAAAGAGATCCGGCCACTTTAGAGGGCATGCAGAAAATTGCAGTGAGTGTTGAAGCTAATTTGAATGACAAGAGAGCTAGATTGAGAGCTGAAAAGAAAGTCGCAATAAAGGAAGAAGCTTCTACTTCAAGTCAGGTACTTCACAAGGTGGAAAAGATGATTGAAATATTAACACTTGATAATCCTGAACCATAGATCAGAAATCCTAACTTCCGTGGACAGCAGCAACCACAGTTCAGGATCAAACAACGAGAGCAGCGAGCACAAGAAACACCAGCACAACAGCAGGTAAAGACTCCTTTACAACAGAATTTTGTTGGTCCGGAATCAGATGATGAAGATAATGTAATAGGAGAAGAAAATCACTTCTTTACACCTGATGATATGCCAACCTTTATCACCGAAGATGAGGAGTATGCAGAAAACTCAGCTGTACAAAAGGATGAGGATTTTAACTTGGAAAATGATGCAGCTCTTGAAGAAGAGTTGGATGAGTATCAGAGAGGTTATATGAATGCTTTGTCTACCCAACAGTGACAATATTCACTTAGAAACAGAGATGTGCCTATCAACCCTATCCAAAAGATAAAGGAAGTTTTAGCACCAAATAATGATGCACCCATTGCACAGAAGAAGGGAAAGGAGGTAGCTGATCCCGCTACTAGCAAGTCTCCATCAGCAAATGAAAGATCTAATCATCCAATTGTATCAAGGGAGAAAGCTGAAAAGAAGGATGTTTTAGCCAAAGAGGTAGAAAAAACTTCAGTCTTTAACTTAGAGAGTGAGATTTCTAAGTTAAATGTTTCCATTCCTTTCACTGAGTTGATGAGAAATAGCAGCTACAAGGGTCAAGTATCTAAAATTTTGAATTTCGATCCAATGTTTGATATGGTGAATGTGGAAGATGACCAACCTGACTTTATCTTTGGACCAGCATTAGATGGTGAGTCTCCCGATAGTGATGTGCCTCCTTTTTATATCAGCCTTATATTGCATGATTTTGTGTTACATAATGCCATGTTTGATTTTGGAGCTTCTCATAATCTCATGCCGAGGGAAATCATGGAGAAATTGGGATTGGAAATCACTAGGAAATATCATGATATTTATTCTTTTGATTCTAGTAGAGTAAGATGCATTGGGCTCATCAAATATTTGGTGGTTAGTTTAGATCAAATTCTGACCAAGAACGTTTTGATGGATGTGGTTGTGGCGGATATTCCTCCTAGATTTGGCATGCTTCTTTCCAGATCTTGGGGAGCAAAGATGAAGGGAACATTATAGCTTGATTTCTCCTATGCTACCATTCCTGTGTTTGGTCAGATGAGAAGATTGTATCGGGAGCAAAAAATGAAGTATATGATCACTAGCAAGGAGAAACCGGTAAATCATCTGATAAATTATGTACATACAAATTTAGAGTCTTTTGTTTTGTATTCAGATAGTTTCAATGATGTAAATAGTCAGTTAGTTGAACCAGAGGACATTCCAGAGATCACAGAAAATTTCAGAGAAGTTTTGAAGAAAAAAAGGCAAGAACTTGAAAGTTCCGCTGAGCAATCAGCCTTCCGACAGCAGCAAAAAGTTGATGGACAGCAAGCAGAAATAACAGAGTAAATAGAGTTTCAGCACTTGGAAGAAGATGAAGATGGTTTATGGACAATGGATTTCGATGGTGTAGTCGGAAGTGATGGTGCTGGAATCAACATTTGGGTACGCAGCCCTTTTTCTGCCCCAAATAAGGTACCAAGTAATGTAAGGGTCTGCTCTTATAAATTAGCTTTTGATTGTTCGAATAATGAGGCAGAATATGAAGCATTGATTGCTGGTCTGAAAATTCTTAGAAAGTTGAATGCTAAGAGGATTGCAGTGTACGGCGACTCCAAGTTGGTAATTAAGAAAGTGAAGGGTGAATTCCAAGCTAAGCATCCTCGAATGCGGGCTTACCGAAATGCAGTTCTTCATATCTTGAAATTGTTTTCAGACTATACTTTGACTTGTATCCCTCGTATTTAGAATGGTATTGCAGATGCGCTTGCAAAGGTAGTAAGTAATTTGAAGATTCCGATGAACTCAAGTAACAAGTTTGAAATTCATGTGAAACATCGTCCAATTGTCCCATAAAATCAAAGGTATTGGCCAGTATTCCAAGATGATGATGAGATTGATGAATTTCTGCAAAACGAAGGAAAATTCAAAGAGAATTCAATTGACATGGAGCATGATGATGGTGAGGCTGATGTGAAAATAAATTAGATGGAATTATTGCAGCTGAAAGATAATGTCATTCCTAAAGGTTTGATACCTTTAGAAGAGCTTTTTGATCAAGATGACGTAGCTAGAAGACCAACCTTGCGGCCAACCGAAAAGGGAGTTGAAGACGTAAACATTGGATCAGCTGAAAATCCAAAGATGGTGAAATTGTCTAAAGCATTGCCACCAGAGGTAAAAGCAAAATATGTTAGTTTATTGTCTTCTTTTGCTGATGTATTTGCTTGGGACTATTCAGATTTGAAGACGTATGATACAAACATAATTTAGCACACCATACCTATCAAGCCAAATCAAAAGCCCTTCAGGTAGAAGTTGAGAAGGATAAATCCAAAGTTGCTGCCCTCAATTGAGAAGGAGGTGAATCGATTATACAGGGCTAGTATCATTGTTCCTATAAGATTTTCAGATTGGATATCCAATTTGGTTCCCGTACGCAAGAAGACGGGTGAGATTCGTTTATGCATTGATTTTAGGAATCTGAATAAAGTTTCCTTGAAAGACAATTATCCATTGCCCAAAATGGATCACATACTTCAGCGAGTAGTTGGAGCATCTCGTATGTTGCTACTCGATGGTTATTCCAGGTATAACCAAATTCTGGTCCATGAGGATGATAGAGACAAAACAGCATTCACCACTTCGTGGGGAACTTTCCATTACGCTAAAATGCCTTTCGGTTTGAAGAATGTTGGTGCGACATTTCAGCACACAATGGATATGGAAAGATGTTTTCCTAGTTGTGTATCTTGATTATTTGACAGTCTTTTCCAATTCTGATGAAGAGCACCTTTACCATTTGAAGATTTTTTTTCAGCGACGTAGAAAGTATGGTGTGTCACTTAATCCGAAGAAGAGTTTGTTTTCCATGGATGAGGGCAAACTTCTTGGTCATATTATCTCAAAAGATGGCATTCGTATTGACCCAGCTTGAGTTGAAGCTATTCAGCAAATTGACCTTCCCCGGAACAAAATTCAGTCCTTCAATGGTAAGATGATTTTTTTACGCTGCTTTGTGCCTAACCTTGCTAAACATCTAAGAGAAATTACAAACATGCTTAATAAAGACAGCGTAGTGAAGTGGATTGAGGAGGCTGTAAAGTCTTTCAATCTAGTGAAGTTGGTTCTTTCTTCAGCTCCTGTTTTGATCAGCCCGGATTACACTTAGGATTTTATTTTGTTTTCATTTGCTTCAGAGCATACTATGGCAGCAGTATTAATGCAGAAAAGAGATGGGCATGAAAAACAAATTTATTTTTTCATCCGTACCATAAGAGATGCAGCCTTGAAATATAACATCATTGAAAAAAAAGCTCTTGCTCTTGTGAAAGCGTTGAAAGATTTTCGTGTATATATTCTGCATTCTCATATTCTTGATTATGTTCCTAATGCTACTGTCAAGGATGTTTTAGTTCAAATAGATCCGGAAGGGAGACGGGGCAAATGGATTGCTGCCTTGTTGGAGTATGATGTGGAGATAAAGCCTACAAAGCTTATCAAAGGACAAGGGCTAGCCAAGCTAATGGCTGAATCGAATTTTCATGCCTTGGACATCAATCTTATTGCTGCTATGTCCGAGGAGAATGAGGAAATTTCATCAGTTCAGGTATTAGAAATATTTGTGCTTTCTCCTTGGTATTCAGATATTGTATATGTGCTCCAAAATTTGTCACCACCGCCTGGCATGGCTAGAAAAAAAAGTAGAACTCTGAAATTGAAGGCTGCTAAGTTTTGTATTTTGAATGATTCACTATATTGGAAAGATCCTAATGGTGTTTTGCTGAATTGTTTGGTGGAAGAAGAAGCAAAGCAGGTTATGGAGGATTTTCATAAGGGAGATTGTGGCGGTCACCTTTTTTGGAAAACAATGGCCAATAAGATTTTGAGAGCAGGATATTATTGGCCGACACTTTTTGCTGATGTGTATAAGACTGTCAAAAGCTGTCATGAATGTCAAATTTTTGAAGGAAGGCAGAAATTGCAGCTTTTGTCGCTTAAGCCCATTAAGGTAAGTGCTCCTTTTTAGCAGTGGGGTTTGGATTTCATTGGCGAGATTCATCCTTCTTCTTCAGCTCAGCACAAGTGGATCCTCACAGTGATAGATTATTTCACGAAATGGATTGAGGAAATTCCCACCAGACAAGCTATGGATTTGGTTTTAATTTCTTTCCTTGAGAATAACATTTTGTCTCGTTTTGGTTGCCCGAATAAGTTAATCACTGATAACACAGCAGATTTCAAATCAAAAAGGATGATTGAGTTTTGTGACAAGTATCATATCATTTTGGGACACTCAACCGCTTATCATCCGCAAGGCAACGGATTGGCGAAGTCTTCCAACAAATCTTTGGTCAAGATCATTAAAAAGTTGCTAGAAATAAACAAGAAAAGTTGGCATAAGAATTTGGTCAATGCACTTTGGGCAGATCGAGTGAGTCAGAAGAAATCCATTGGTATGTCCCCTTTTGAGTTATTTTATGGAGTTGATACAGTGTTTCCTACCTCTCTCATAGTTCCAGTGGTCAAACTTCTAGAGGAAGCTGGCAGTGAAGATGATCATATGCAAAGAAGAATAAATCAAATGATCCGTTTGCAGCAGACGAGAGAAGAAGTTTTCCAAAACACATTCAAGCTGCAGGAGAGAATTAAGAAAATCTATGACAGAAAAACAAAGGCGGAAAAATTTCAATTGGAAGAAGTGGTGCTGAAATGGGATGCAAGAAATGAGGAAAAGGGTAAGCACGGTAAGTTCGAAAATCTCTGGAAAGGACCCTTTAAAATTGCTACCTATCGGGGTCAGAATGCTTTTCTTCTAAAGGAGATGAACGTAGAAGATTGTCCAGGAGGGCCGGTCAATGGTCGGCTACTCAAGCGGTATCATTTCTGAGATTTTTTCTGTTATTTACATTGTCACTGTACATACCATTTATTTCAGTTTCATTGCAAGTGTGTGTTGTGATCTTTTCTTCAATTTGGGGCCCGAAGTGAAGGCTATAATTCTGAAGAATGATTTCAGCTTTGGTTTGAGTTTGTCAAGTTAGGTTTTTCAGTAATTTTAGTTTCAAAATTGAGTCAGTTTGAGTCAAATTTTCAGTCAATAAATGAGTCAAGAGTCTTGTGTTAATTTGTCGAAATTATGGACTCCATAACCCAATGGACAAAGGCACTTCCTACTCTCCCAGAAATCTGTAGTTCTTGGAACCTCCAAGGAGCTACCATCCCTATTTGAGCCAATGTTAGATTCGGTATCTTCATCCCTCCATCAGAGATCAAAATCTCTTTTTTTGCATTTCATTTTAGGTGTCTCATTCAGTTCAGTCAGCTGCATTACATTAGGAGCATGGATCATCTGACGGAAGGGTATTTTCTCTCATATCCCTCATGTCATGTACCTGCTGGTCCATGTCTATTTATAAAAATCAATTTTAAAGTCATTTACAGTCATGTTTGGCCTCCTGTTTGCCAAAGAGTCATTTTAGGGTTTTTAGTCCCACTAGGTCTAGGGTTTCGCAAATTTAGTCTTCAAAATGTCTAATAATGTCAGGAGGCACATGAGGAAGTTTCAAATAAGTTTTTCAGTGCAAAATTTCATCGTCATAATACTTGATCATGATTCTTCTTCAAAACTCTGTTTTGAAGAAAAATCGTCAAATTCATCCTTTGTAATAAATGTAATGTAATTTTCAAAGTTTTCTTAGTTGTGAAGTTCTTCAGGCGCAACCCTGGTCACCTTTGCCAAATTCTATGCCAGCTATCCCTGCAAAAAATAGACAATAGATTCATCATCAGTTCAAAAATCAAAGGAAACAAACAAAAACAGAGTTTATTTTAAAAAGTGAAAGTGTCAAAGTTCAAACATTAGAAAGTGGGTTATTTCAAAACAAAAATCAAAATCCTTTGTATATATAAGATATGTTCATATTCAAAACTTCGGTTGCACGCAAGATTCATCTCAAGCCCTATTGATTATTTTTGCTAAGATTGACCCAGAGAGAGCCCTCTCCTGATCTGATAGGGCTAGCTACCAGATTGAGCATGGTTTGATGTTACCCTGAACTCTGCCTTCCTTAAGCCTGAGGTAGATTTAGGCAATAACAAAAGGCGTGTCTGAAGCTGCTATGAAATCCGCAGGCTGTAGGTAATCTCCAAGCACTACTAAATACCTGCGCGGTTCGGACCAATTTGATCCCTGAAACAAAGGATGTACACAAACTATACAGCTATAAGAAGCACACCGAAAGAGAGATGCAATTGACTTCGTAGATTGGTGACTACGAGATGGATCAGGTTATCCTAGATCTGGGGTCAGGTGCGAATGTATTACCAAAGCAGACATGGCAACGAATGGGGGAACCTAAATTAGAATGGTCCACCATCCAGCTGCGAATGGCCAATCAATAGAAAATCATCCCTCTAGGTAGATTACCAAAATTCATGGTTGACATCGCAGGGGTAAGGGTCCTCAATAACTTTGAAGTCATAGAAATTGTGGAAGATGCGGATCCCTACCCTGCGCTCCTTGGACTGGACTGAGCAATTGACATGGGGGGTGTCATCAATCTCAAGAAGCGCAGCATGGTGTTTGAAAGGAAAGGTACGCGTGTCATAGTACCACTAGATCCAGTAGAAGGTGCACGGTATACAGAGCCAACCTATGAGGAGGAGGAATTAGATCACATTTATAAATTAAATGCATAGGATGAAGATCAATTTAACCCCACAGATGAAGGGATGCTCTACTGGGAAAAGGACAGTGAATGTTTTTCTGACTCTGATGAGGAGCTGGAAAATTGGCAAGGTTGATTGCACGAAGTTTCGGCGCTCCGATGTCTTCAGACTGTCAGGAATTTTCGGCGCATCTCTATCACGAAAAGGAACCTGCCCTGCCAGGAGGACACAGATGATAATCAGAAGATGGTTGAACCTAAGCTTCCCATGGAACGTAGGCTAGGGGCACTATCACTAACATTGCCTGAGCACCTATGCAAGGACCGGTATTCTTCTCTTAGGAGAATTATTGGAGAAGGGTGATCCTGCGCATAGGGACCCCAGTTGCCAGATGGACTCCGAGGTTAGTCGACCTATGCGAACATTTGCTAGCATACCACACTCAAGGGTGCAATCAAGCCTTGCACGGTCAGGCTTGTCGGGGTACCGCTGCCCTAAGCATGCGTCGGATTATGGACTTGCCCGGACCCATGTGTAATTTGAAGAATTTGCGAACGCCTCAAGTAATAAATGGCACGAGGACACATGACGCAACCCTCTGGTGCAAGGACATTACAACCAAGGGCAAAGCGCATGGCTCAAAAAGACTAATGGCCAACTTGCAGACACACCTCGAGTCGACCTTCATTCAGGGTATGCGAACGACATACAGGCGGCATCCATGGTCTGACATTCCGTGGAAACGACCTCAGGCATGTAATACGACCATCAGCACATCCTGATTTAATAAAAAAGGGATCTTACAAGTACCCACAATAGGCGGCAGATCATCAATGCAGCCATTTGTGGTAAGAATGATCTACCTTATCGATGGTTAGTCTCACGAATGGGCTACTCCACCATTAAATAGCTCTGGACGGTGTGCGGATGGCTGGATAATTACGCACCATGCTATTTATTCACCCTACAACATGTTCTTGTTATCTGCGTACTGGGTTTTTGCACTCATCAATATTATCTGGGTTGCCCGCTTTCATGTTGCTAGGATGGACCCAACCAGAGAGCGTGGGAATGTTGAGTGCAGTCACAGGGGTGAACGTTGGCTCTCGACAGAAAGGATTGTCCGCGAGCCACGCACAGCAGGAACGCCGCGATGCAGGGACATGCTGCAGCTCCTCCGTAGCTCCAAAACACCGCTTAGCCGAAGCAACGTGTGTTCCCTCCCTCGAATTTCCCTCTTCAATGCTCCTGATCCAACCATAGGGGACATCCAAATGGATTTAGCACAGCTATCTTGCATAGAGCTACAAGGACTGCACACCAGAGTGTTGTGCGAAGTTCGCCACCGTGACCAAGCCAGGCGATAGCAGTATGACATACCTCAGGAATTACGGGACTAGCAGATTGCAGTAGTCACAGAGGCAACGCAGATTATTGATGAGCAGCTGGCGCAGGGTGCACAACTGGTCAAAGAAGCTACCCAACTATGGATGACCATCCAACACCACTCCAAGCTTCAACATATCCAGACAGAATTGCAGCAGGCCGAAGCTGCTCTGGACCAAGTCAGAGCCTCCTCACCCTCCACCGTCTCTGCGCAGCGTCTAGCCATCTTGGACAAGATTGAGAACCTTCACCATAACAAGCATGTCATTCGAAAATGGTTGAAACCACGGGTTGACACTGCACTTCAGCTCGCCGAAGCCGCTCAATCTGTCATTGCGCACCTCCACCAGCTGTTGGAACGAATCATCGCAGCTCTAGATGGCCCTACTTCCCTAACAATGGTCAACATTGCGCAACATGCTACGGCCCAGAGTAAGGAAGTGCTCCCACTGCTCCTTTGCACTCTGGCTACCTTGCGTGCGCAAGTTGAAGCCGCACCACTACAGTGACTCGAGACGAGTCACAAGATTGTGTTTGGGGACTGTTGGAACGAGGTCTCCTAAAAAGCTATGAAATCGGTCTATTTTGAATATTTTTGATCATATTTATCCTAGCGGAGGGGTTTTGGGGCGGGTCAAAGCCCTGAATGCATTGTAATGGGTCAAAGGGTAAACTAGGGGTCCGAAAACCATGGGTTGCGGACCATAGGAAAGTCGAGGCTAGATTGTTATAAATAGAGATGCATTTTGTATTATAAAGGATAGGAAATGATGAAATATTGATGTGATCTATTTTTTAAGCTATCTGTTTGGGTTTTGGGGAATGGACTCCTACTAGCTGTGTGCGCGGAGATCCTAGTCCAGCTGTGTGCAGACCTTGCTACTGTGTGCGCAGGTTAGGAAAAGAATTGGAATTGTAAGAAAGAATTGATGAATGAATGAATGTGGAAGATTGTTAGAGAACTGAATCTGTGAGTATTGTTATATGAATTACTGGTAGTTGTTGTATTATGCATTTTATATCCTTAAGCTGTGAAAGATTTGTGTACTGTGTTCTTGGATCTAGATCTGTTATGTTCTATTTATGTACTGCTGTGTTGATGATATAACAAGCATATAACTTGTTGTCCAGGTAAATACCCTCTGCGAACAGAGGCGATCCCTCTAGCCCTAGCGTGGGTCTAGCAACTACGGGAACATACTAACATCTACCTTCCTATATTGTAAATGAAATTCAGAGCAAGGAAGATGCCCTACCTCGTTCTGATGCTATGTTGTCATCTTCCATCGAAGCTTCTTGATCCTTCACTCTTCTCAAGCTTGATACACGCTGCTACCAATGTTAAATTACCTGTACAGACAGTCAAGACAACACGACAAGCGTAAAAACATGACAAACATAAAACAATTACAACCTATCTAACTGATCAAGGAATGCTAGAAATCTCATTATAATTGTAAACAAGATTCGAAGATAAACATCAGATGCATTTTATTATGATAAAGACAAGGGGAGTTTACAACCAAGCCTTGATGTTGAGGCTCTCCTTCGGCAGGTTTGTATCCAAGCACATTTGTCACACCCTCATGAACAAAGGTCCAAGATCTCACTATGTTCTCAACACACACAAACAATCACTATGTTCTCAACACACACTATGTTCTCCTGAAGCTATTATTGCTTCCTCTCTATGCTAACTTTTTCAGCTATCTGTTCAACTAGAACATGTTCAACTAGCACATCAATGGAAGATGGCTATATTTATAGAGGAGAAGAGGAGGTTGGGATCCCTATAATAGTGGAAGGGAGGCCTTATCCCTTGGGAGGTTTCCCCATAAGGTGGAAACAAGAGGCCAAAGGAGGAAGGTCGTGGTTATTTAGTCGAACCACTCCCTATGACTCATCCATGAAGTTGTTGTGATCGAAACTTCGCCTCTTTTTTTAAAAAATTTCCATAAATATATTGGCACGAGCAGCTCATTGAAACAGAGCGCCAACTAGCGCAGGCTCAGTGTTAATTTTCCTCATTGCCGCGAGGGCATAACAGGCTACTAGTGCCAAGGCAAAAACAAGTGCTTTTAGTGGTCTGCTCAGGAAATGATCAACAGAGGGAATGTTATCCTCATGGAAAGGGATGCAATGATGGTATTTGCAAGGCATGACAATTCTTATTGGTCACAGAAATGACCCTCTATTGGGTGATATGGGGATTGCAGGGACAGTGACAAATTACTGTGTAACAGATGCCCCCTAAAGTATGAAGTCCAAAAATGAGTGAGGGGTGAAATGCTTTACAAGTACATGTAAGGAACCAGACGCTGCTATCGGGAGACTTGAAAATCAAGCATAGATACATATACATAACTGAAATCTCTGATGAAAATACATGAATCCATGGTATAGGCGCAGTTATCCATCAAGAAGAGGATCATGTGTATGGATCCTTGGCATGGACGCAGCCATCTGAATAAAGGGATCATATGAAATAGATCCATGGTATGGGCGCAGCCATCCATATAGAGAAGATCAAAACAAGAGAACCCATGGTATGGTCATAGCCATCCATCTAAAGAATCATGTATATAATCATGAATGACTCATCACTCCTCGCAACATGGAATTTTTTGATCGAAGCCCAGGGTCTTGCACTCCGACACCACCCGATTAAAGTACAAATTCCAACATGTGAATAGACGTGTTGAAGTTGAACATGCTAGAAAATCACTTGATTACTGGTCAATGATGTGAACCGTTAACAAGTGTGAGAGAAACCACCCATAATGTCAATGGCTCTCAAGGTACTACTAGTACAATCCACGGAATGTGAACAGTGAGCTGAAGTCAAACACCTGTGAAATCACCCGACCAAAGGCCAATGATGTGAACCTGTTGTTGAATGCAACGAACTTTCCATTAGGGCATGCAAGCTCTAAGGTACCAAAAGGGAGTCTCTAGATCAACTTCCTAGATAATGAGCTGAAGTCTAAAGGAACCAATTCTTTGAAGGAGGTTCATAATGAATCCCACATCATCGACACGAAACAAAGGATGTAATATGAGTGTGAATCAATACTAAAACAGAGGATCAGGGAATGTACAAACTGCAGAAGGATTTTCTCTTGAACATATCGGCGACATGACTCTGGAATTTGGAAGCATTTGACTCAAATAGTATCAGAGGTCATGTTGAAAAAATTGGTAATCAAATGAGAGGCAAATGGATTTCCCAAACCCATGGAGGCAAAGTGACAGAGTGAAGATATCCCAACCCGACACGAACTGCAGACAAGTGTCATGTTCAAGAGTGACATACTACCGACACAACTGACGAATAACTTCCATTTTTCCCCACCATTTCTGGCGAGTACCTTTTTATTTTTACACAAGCTTGAAGAGGATACCATATGCTTGTCATATAATTTTTTCCTTCGGAAAAATCCAACCTAGTACATTTTACAAGCCCTAGGAAGGAGGAACTCGAATAACGTCACAACGACAGAGTCCAATGTCATCAGTTTTAACGAGTCTAACAAAGGAAGAACTCAGCATCTTTTCATGTTTAGAGAGTTTGAAAAGAAGGCAGAAAAGAAAACTCCAGTAGTCCCTTTTCGTAGATAGTCTCACAGATCCGAAAAGGTAGAAAACTATGTCTGAGAGAACCTCTTAGTTGCGATAGGCTAAGGTATTCCTTTTTCGTAAATAATCTATCCCAGCCCGAAAAATGGGTAAACATATACTAGGTAGATATCACTTCATAGCCAATTTAACGAACTCAAAATGACAAGCGACTCGACAATATTTTCAGTTTTAGAGAGTTAGAAAAGAGCTGAAAGTTGAATCCTCCTGGAGGAATGAGTGGTATAAAGGGTAGCTACTAGTTCTGATGATGGTGGAACTGCTCAGAACAAGTAAAGGTTAAGAGACTGGCTAACAAGACCACTCATTGCAATGGTTCTTGAGGAATGGTAAAAAAATAAAGTGAAGGCATATGATCGGCCAAGCAGATAGTGACGATGGAGTGAGAAAACCAAGGCTCATTTGGCAAAAACAGGCTGATAAAATGGCAATCACGAGAGGTAAAATGGGAATGGTTTTATTTTTACACAAGCTTGAAATCAGGAAACTCTGCTTGAAGTTGGTTTCATATTTACACAAGCTTGAAACAAAGATAAACTATGCTTGAAACCGGTTTCATTTTTACACAAGATTGAAATGGAAACAAACTATGCTTGAAAAAATTTTCATGCCCCCAACATGGTGACTCAATTCGAGGTACATGCCCCCCAAGCTTCAATCCATATGAAAGGCAGATGGAGTGAAGGTTCAAGTTATGAGATCAAGAGAAATACTTGACTGGGATTTTATGAGATCTTATCAAAGACTCGAATTGAACAGGAAAATGTTTCATTGCTTTAACGAGGTTGACACATTAAAATTACTATCGTCAGGAAAAATTGTTTCATTTTTTAAGGAGCTTGACACAAGAAAATGAATTGTGCTCTGAACACCTTGTTTCATTTTCTAATGATCTTGACACAAGAAAATGAACACTGCTCCGACAGACCTTGTTTCATGGTTTAATGAGCTTGACACAAGTAGACGAACCATGCTCCAACAGACCTCATCATAATGTATAAGAAGTCATAGCTTCCAAGGGTTTCCCGTCCAATGGAAGGAAAACATCTTGGGGATGCAGACACTAGTGCCCCAGAAGCACTGGGTAACACACAATGACACTATCTGGCGAATACGGGACACAAGGATAGGTAGCCACACCAGGAAATTGACATCACAGTGGGGATAACCTGGCCCCGGAGGATAAAGATGGAAAAACGGAGACTGATAAAGTGGACACCATATATAGTAGGACAAATAATACAGTGATGAGTGCAATCAGGCAGTGTGGAAAGCATCACACGAAGAGGGGAGAGCAGCGCTCCCATGGCATAAGTATAATCATGGCCCAAGAGTAAATTAAAGTCCAAGCGGCCAGGAACAACCATCATGCCCATATGGACAGTTTTCCCTCCCAAAGTAACAGGTAGCTTCGGAAGGATTCCTAATGGTTGACTAGTTCCTCTGTTAAACGCCAACAGATTCTGGGTAACAGGCACAAGCAGAGGCGAACCAAACGCTTGCCAAGTAGTTGAAGACAAAATACCGACAGACGCACCTTCATCTATAATGATGCTGGGTACGACTAGATGGAAGGCCTGTACCGTGATCTCAAAGGGCACATAAGAAGGAAGGCGATAACCTGCGAATTGACCCCAATCGAAGGAAGCGACCAAACTACTTGGAGGGGCTACCATCGAACCGAGATGGTCTTCCCCTAGTGTTACGGGAGAATAAGGAGCATCCTCCACCACCTCCATCATGGAGGCAGAAGGAGTATCCTTCGGGACCTCCATCATGGGAGGCAGAGGAATAGCTTCCTGAGATATAGGGATAGGAGAATATTTCTCCACGTCTGAGGAATCTGAAGAGACAAGAAGAACATAAGGGATGTGAGATCCACTCTCAACGGAAAAGACTTGGTGCACCACAGACGGGGCCAGCTCAACCGATCCCATGACCAATGGTTAGTCGGGGATGGATTCATGATGGTGAATTTCCGGGGGAGCGAGATCAAGCAAGGTTGACTCTTGACTGATGATTAGGAGATCAAGTCTCTTGTAGAAAAATGCTCAAAAATGAAGTTGCTCAGAATTGGTCCAAACCAAAATGACTAGAAAGAGCTCGGAAAAATGATCCTGTAGACATGAATGGCACTGAAAACCGACGCTGTATGAGAAAGTTATTTAGCTTTGAAGTTTGCCAATTTCAGTTAAAAAATGGCCAAAATTGACTTTACAAAAAAATTTATTAAAAAAAGAATATTCCACAGAATATTCTGGGAATATTCCATGGAATATTCCATAGAATATTCCGAAGGCAGCCAATGAAAGGGTGCCATGTGGCCAGCCCAGAGGCCGCCACGTGGCCCCAAGGTTGAATGAAATTTCATTGCAAAAATTTTTATTATGGTCGCAGACGGGTTCAACCCCAAGTCGGGGCGGTAGCAACCGGCCGGCCCGACCATTGGATAACGACTGAAGTTCTTGTTATACAACGCAACGAATTTATATTTGAATTTTGAAATTGGTTTGGGCGGGGTCCGAAAGGGGGCCAACCCCCTCAGCATGTAACCACCCGCTCAGAACCAAGGGCTACTTCAACATTGGCGCGTTAAACGGTTTTTCACGGTCACGTGAGTTTTGGCGAGTTGTTTTATTATGTGGTTTGTAAACCTTATAAAAAGCCGATTAAAACTCCAAGTTATTTAATACACTCCAATCGGTGCGGTCCTATGGGGCCTTAACTTTAGCACCTCATATTTGGCGGTCAATTCAGCGGACCCCCCAATTTTAGCGTCGTCCCCTAATTAGTCGGAGTTATCTGGCAGTTCTCCACATTTAGTGGAGTTTTTCAAGGGGACACTGGGCAAAACTTCAGTTAGTCATAAATTTGGCTAGGAAAGTCCTTTTGAAGCGAATTGTTTTTTGATTTTGGGGTATTGAAGCATTCTGGAGCTGTTGGGATAGGTTGCAAAGCCATCAGGGCACTTTTCAGTGATTTTATCAGCGAATTTTCTTGTGGAGCCACCAGGGCTTGGTGAAAGATCAACTGTATTGGACTATACTCATCCATTTGAGGTGAATGAATAGTCGATTTTTACTATTTTCAGTCCTCTGTTTCTGAATTTGTAGCTATTTTAGCCTTTTGAGGCTTTTTTCACAGTGTAATACTTATTTTGAGCATTAATGAAAGAGGGAAAAGCCTATTTGGAGGCTTTTGGACCCAGCAGAGGTAGCCCAAGAGAGGTGTGAACTGCTTAAACAAATGCTTACTGTTATGCTGTGCATTTTTGCTGCTATATTCCATATTTTACTACATTAAATAGTAGTTTTTAATAAGTCCACTTTTCCCAATGAGACTTATACAGTGATCAAAACTCATTAGTTTCACTTCAAACCACATTACTTCCATTGTAGAATACTTGAGCTTGCTTATTCACACATAAAATTTGGTTAATGAATACTTTGCAAACATAAAAAAATACTTTCATTGACAGATCGATTTAGTGTTTACCTTATATTTCTTTAGGCAGAGCCAGTAAGAGGGCCAGAAGCTTCTGGTTTCATCCTTTCTAGTAAAGGTGAAATAACCAGTAAAAGCCCCTACTGTCTATCTCTGTATAAGAAATATTTTGTTCACACAATTTCAGATCAGATTGGTATTAGAGCTCTAGGTTTTGCTTAAGATTTTGTGAAATTTGTGCAAGAAGATTGTGTTATTCTGCAAAATTTGATGCTTACTAGGCTGAAATTGAAAAGAGGGGAAGGTCAATTGGTTAGAGAACAAGATAATCCTCAACCGAGGAGGGCTAGGGTGCCATTATCTCCACCTTCCATTTCATCCTCATTAGCCTTAGAATCAGCCACAAACATGTCTTCCAGAGAAGGAGAAGTACATGAGGAAGTGGATCCCAAGGAAGAAGAAAGAGTCTTTAGAAAAGCTTTCTTGGACATGACTGAGATGGTTAGTATCCTATACCAGGAAAGAAATGATAGGATTGCTGGAGAAGGGTCTAGAAACCAAAAAGAAGAAGGAGATTCTTCAGGAGGGAAGAAATACAATGATAAGTCTAAGAAAGGGAATGGAGGAAATGGTGATCCTTCATCTCCATCATCATCCTCTTCCTCCACATCATCCTCTTCAACTTCTGTTAATCAGTCACACAAAACAAAAACATATCTTAAAAATCCTTTGTTAAAGCTTGATGTGAAGTTTGAGTTGCCGATGTTTAATGGTGACGTGAATGAAGAAAAATTGGATAACTGGATTAGACAGCTGGAAGTCTATCTAAGAATTCAGAATTTTCATGATGATGACACAAAAATCCAATTAGCCTCTTTGAGAATGGATGGAGTAGCTTTGGTTTGGTGGGAAGCCAAGACCAGGGAGGAAATTAAAAAGCATGGTAAGATAACTCTAACTTGGAATGAGTTTATTACTACTATTAAGAAACAGTTTTATCCTCTTGCTCATATTCAGAAAGCAATCATGAATTGGCAAAATTTTAGGCAACTTAAGGGTCAAAATGTGCAAGATTATACCCAAGATTTTAGAAGGAGAGCACTTCTACTTGGAGTAGACTTACAAAGTCAAGACACCTTGTTGAAATACATAGGAGGTTTGCACAATTACCTTCAACATACTATTCTAATGTTTAATCCTACCATCTTAGATGAAGTCTGTGTGCAGGCTACACATTTAGAAGCTAGAGGAAAGAATATTTTTGATGAGGATAGTAATTTCAAAAACAAAGGAAAGAAGAGAGTTGCAAATTCAAGAAAAGAAAAAGGAAAGTTATTTTGCAAGAACTGTTCAAAGACAAGTCATGATGAAGATCATTGTTGGAAGCTTCATCCTGAACTGAAACCAGAAAAATTCAAGAACAAAAACAAGACCAAAGAAAAGGAGAAAACTGTAGCAACAGTTGAGCAAGACTTAGGGTCAGACTCAGGAGATGAGACAAAAAGCATATGCATGGTTTTAAAGAACATTAAGGGGAAAGAAGTGGTGCAAGACACAAATCCCAATTCTAGCTCTTTGAATTGTCACAAAGATACTCATGATGAAAAGAGGAGGATAGAGCTTTTCCATGTGAGGGTAATTTCAAAACATACCAAAATTGACACACTATTTGACAGTGGGTCACAAGCAAATCTCATATCTGAAGACTTGGTCAAGCAGCTTAAACTTGAGACCATTCCACATCCGAAGCCTTATCCACTTGGATGGATATGAAAGGATGCCAATTTGCAAGTCTCAAGGAAGTGCATATTGCGCTTTGCAATAACTGCACACTTTATTGACACAGTGGAACTTGATGTGGTGCCGCTTGATATCTCAGGTATTGTTTTGGGAAGTCCTTATTTATTTGACAGGAAGGCTATCTTTCATCGCCATGAAAAAAAGTATCACTTGTTAAAAGATGGTAAAGAGTACATTGTGAGAGCTCACAAGAAGAAGCTCGAATCTTCTTTACTCCATGCAAGTCAATTGAAAAGACTGGTTAATGCAAGTCAAAGTCTAACTTTGTTAATGTTGAAACGACCAGATTTTGAGCATTCTCCTTTTTATGATGTTGCTAATGATTTATCTCATTTTGATAACAATTTGTCTTTGAAAGAAGATGATGTTATGTTGTACAAATTACCTTTTGGGTCAGCCAATGTAGTTAATGAAGTGTCAAAGAAAAGTAGTGCAAGCAAGAAGAACACCCAATTCAACATGGGAAAAAGTTGGTTTCAAAATGGTAGAATTTGCCATGGGAACAGTTTGCAAGGTGAAAGTTATTTTAAGTCTTCTGGGAAGTTTGATCAGTGTAGAAAATTTTTTTTTTCTGCAATTTACAATTGCTGTTCTAAAAATTTTAATAATTTGCATCATGACTCTGTCAATCTTAGCAAGGGTCGATCAGTTGATTCTAGAGACAGATTATCATTTTCTCAAAAGCTCCATTTGATGAAATCGGGTAGATTTCAGTTATTCAAGGGTGGAAGAGTGGAGAATCAGTCTCCACATTATCATTTTCAGTAATCAGAGAGATTTTGTGGTCCAAAATCTTCCCATTTGGGAGGTGTGATCAGGAGATCAAGTCTCTTGTAGAAAAATGCTCAAAAATGAAGTTTCTCAGAATTGGTCCAAACCAAAATGACTGGAACGAGCTCGAAAAAAAGATCCTGTAGGCATGAACGGCACTGAAAACCGACGCTGTATGAGAAAGTTATTCAACTTTGAATTTTTCCAATTTCAGTTAAAAAATGGCCAAAATTGACTTTACAAAAAATTTTATTAAAAAAAGAATATTCCACAGAATATTCTACGAAATATTTCAAAGGCAGCCAATGAAAGGGCACCACGTGGCCAGCCCGGAGGTCGCCACGTGGCCTCAAGGTTGAATGAAATTTCATTGCAAATTTTTTTATTATGGTTGCGGACGGGCTCGACCCCGGGTCGGGGCGGTAGCAACCAGGCGGCCCGACCGTTGAGTCGTGACTGAAGTTCTTGTTATACAACGCAACGAATTTATATTTGAATTTTGCAATTGGTTTGGGTAGGGTCCGAAAGGGGGCCAGCCCCTAAGGGCCAACCCCCTCAGCATGTAACCACCTACTCGGAACCAAGGGCTACTTCAACATTGGCGTGTTAAACGGTTTTTCACGGTCACGTGAATTTTGGCGGGTTGTTTTATTATGCGGTTTGTAAACCTTATAAAAAGCCGATTAAAACTCCAAGTTATTTAATACACTCCAATCGGTGCGGTCCTATGGGGCCTTAACTTTAGCACCTCATATTCGACGGTTAATTCAGTGGACCCCCCAATTTTAGCGCCATCCCCTAATTAGTTGGATTTTTCTGGCAGTTCTCCACATTTAGTGGAGTTTTTCAAGGGGACACTGGGCAAAACTTCAGTTAGTCATAACTTTGGCTAGGAAAGTCCTTTTGAAGTGAATTTTTTTTTTATTTTAGGGTATTGAAGCATTCTGGAGCTGTTGGGATAGGTTGCAGAGCCATCAGGGCACTCTGTCAGTGATTTTATCAGTGAATTTTCTTGTGGAGCCACTAGGGCTTAGTTAAAGATCAGTTTTATTGGACTATACTCATCCATTTGAGGTGAATGAATAGTCGATTTTTACTGTTTTCAGTCCTCTGTTTCTGAATTTGTAGCTATTTTAGCCTTTTGAGGCTTTCTTCACAGTGTAATACTTATTTTTAGCATTAATGAAAGAGGGAAAAGCCTATTTGGAGGCTTTTGGACCCAACAGAGGTAGCCCAAGAGAGGGGTGAACTGCTTAAAAAAATGCTTACTGTTATGATGTGCATTTTTGCTGCTATATTCCATATTTTACTACATTAAACAGTAATTTTTAATCATTCCACTTTTCCCAATGAGACTTATACGATGATCAAAACTCATTAGTTTCACTTCAAACCACATTACTTCCATTGTAGAATACTTGAAAGTGCTTATTCAAACATAAAATTTGGTTAATGAATACTTTGCAAACATAAAAAAATACATTCATTGACAGATCGATTTAGTGTTTACCTTATATTTCTTTAGGCAGAGCCAGTAAGAGGGCCAGAAGCTTCTAGTTTCATCCTTTCTAGTAAAGGTGAAATAACCAGTAAAAGCCCCTACTATCTATCTCTGTATAAGAAATATTTTGTTCACACATTTCAGATCAACTGATCATTGAATCAACTAGTGAAGGACTCAAAGAAAGTTGTTTGTAACCAGCTGGAAGGCACGGTGCAGAAACAGTCGAGTTGTCCAAAACTCTCTTGGCTTCATCCATATACGGACAAAGGTGAATGGCATGGTGCTTTTCACACAACTTACAGGGATGGACAAGCTTACCCTGCTTCTTAGGAGCTTTACCAGCACTAGCTGAAGACGTGCCCCCAACCTGACTCCCGGAAGCCAAAGGCAACGGCGGACGACCGTTGGACCATACTTCGAGCACCTTGGGAATGTCAGGGCAATCTCGAAGAAGATGGTTTCCCTGGCACAACATGCAAGGGAACTTAAATTTCCGCAGAGGGTTGGAAGGTTCATCGAGAGAAGGTGTTTTAGAAGCAACAGTTGCAGAATTAGCCTCTCACTTATCTGACTTCTTCTTCTTAGTCTTCTTCTTCTTCTTCTTAGCCATCTGGGTACTAGAATCCAAACTTTCACCAGGCGAAGTAGAAGATGAGGACGAAGAAACAGGCGAAGAAGGGGAGAGGTCCACCTTTGAATCAACATGGCATTTCTCAGGCGGAGGAGTGGATGGTACGTCAGTCAGAACACTTGAGACTACAGAGGTTGAAAACAACCAAACATGCAACACAACAGTCAACCCAGGGAGGGATAACGTGGCCATATAAGGAGCACCAATATTTCCTAAAGGAGGAAAAGGAATAGGACTCCCTTTAGAGGGGACTCCTTGCTTGGAAAACTCCGCAAAAGTTGCCATCAGAAACGACCTTGAAATAAAACACTAAGGACAAAAATACTAACCAGGAATATTTCGTGGGTGATTAATTTTTAAGACATTGAAACCAGACTCTGTTGTTTCATATTTTAAGAGTTAAGAAATAGGCAAAAGGTGACTCTATCGCTTTCAGGTTGGACACGAGCTTGAAAGGACAAGAGCTCGATGATCTTTTCAGTTAAAATAGTTAGTAAAGATTAAAGTGACTGCTCTGGTAATCTAGGTAAATGGGTGTACCAGATATCCATGAACTGCCATATACACCTTGGTAAAAATGAAACAGAAATCAACCAAGGAATTAACGTACATGCAAGTAATCTCCCAGTATGATGTGTTCGGTGTATCATGGGTAAGAGATGGAAGACTCAGCTTCCTATGGATAAAGGATTTGCAACCTAATGGGATCTCCCTTTATATACGCAACGGTATGTGGAGCACAAGTCTGTACTAGCGCTGTCTGTAGCCAGATGGTGAGCGACAGCTACTAGGGTTAAAGACGTCAGAACACATCTCTACCTTAGACTACTAGATGTTCTGTTAAGTTTCAATGCTGCCTTAGGTTAATTCAGTAAATTTTAAAGTTGATCTTCAATTGATGTTTCGATTTCAAGGCCCTACCGCATGTCATCTAAAAATCTCCTATATGTAGCTATATGAGGAAATAAATCTTTCAATTCGATGAATGCTATCTAGTTAAGGGAAGAGTCTCAAACAATGATGCAACGAACAACAATACTGAAAACGAAACTTTTCCAAACTATATATCTTTCACTATCCAAAAGTAATCTAAAACATTCAATGATGTGAATAATGCAACATAATCTATGCAAAATCCTCTTTTTTGAAAACTATGCAATTGTAATCTATGCACAATTTCCTTTTTCTTTTGAAATGATAAGAATGCACTCAATGCATTTTTCGATGAAATGAGAATCTACTTAATGCACGCTTTTAATGAAAGAGAATGCACTCAAAGCGATTTTTAGATTTCAATCATTAAACAATTTGATCTAAGTTCAATGATAAATCTCAAAAATACTTTTCAATGCAATGTGATCTAATGCATTTTAATGAAAAGAAAACTTTGAGATGAAAACTGAATGAACACAAATCTCCTTAATGGAAGGACAAATGCAAAAAGGATGCAAAACCACACTAAGAATGCAATCGTTGTTTTAAACACTTTGTAATGAAATTCCTCAAAAGGCTACAAGACATATGAGGTCAAGCACAAAAAGGACTTCCAAAGAATGAGCTCAAAACAAGGCATTCATTCCCTTTTACATCAAGCAATCAAGAAAGAAGACTTTTTAGTTGAACAAAGAGCAATGTAATCTATGCTCATAAGTGAAAAAGTAGAGGGGAGAACGAGTAAATCATACAGAGAAAAAGACCAAAAGGGAAAGACACACTGGTGAAGGATTTAGGGAAAAAACCTCAATTTTTCATACACCTTGAAATTGGCACGACTTTGGTGGGTGAAACTAGTGCCAACTGGCGCGACTTGCTCATTGACAACTAGTGCCAATTGCCAATTAGCGTGGGTTTCTAACTGACAACTAGTGCCAATCGGCGCTACTGTTAGAAAAATAAAAGAGCCAATGCCTGAACAGGAAAAAACAAAGAATTTCTCCCAACTAGGACCAGACTCACCACTTCAAGCAAAAGCTAAAAGATCGTAATTGATGAAAAACATAGGAACAAACAGGGAAATGGTCGTTTGACTAAATCTGTCAAATGACTAAAACCTCAAAGAGTGGAAAACTCAAAGGAAACTCCCCAGTGGAGTCACCGATTTGTTTTCCAGGTAAATCCCCTCTGCGGAAAGAGGCGATCCCTCTATCCCTAGGGTGGGTCTAGCAACTACGGTAACATACTAACATCTACCTTCCTAGATTGTAAATGAAATTCAGAGCAAGGAATATGCCCTACCTCGTTCTGATGCTATGTTGTCGTCTTCCGTCGAAGCTTCTTGATCCGTCGCTTTTCTCAAGCTCGATACATGCTGCTACCAACGTTAAATTACCTGTACAGACAGTCAAGACAACACGACAATAGTAAAACCATGACAAACATAAAACAATTACAACCTATCTAACTGATCAAAGAATGCTAGAAATCTCATTATAATTGTAAACAAGAGTGGAAGATAAACATCAGATGCATTTTATTATGATAAAGACAAGGGGAGTTTACAACCAAGCCTTGATGTTGAGGCTCTCCTTTGGCAGGTCTGTATCCAAGTACGTTTTCCACACCCTCATGAACAAAGGTCCAAGATCTCACTATGCTCTCAACACAGACAAACAATCACACTCTGCACTATTCTCCTGAAGCTATGATTGCTTCCTCTCTATGCTAACTTTTTCAGCTATCTGTTCAACTAGAACATGTTCAACTAGCACATCAATGGAAGATGGCTATATTTATAGAGGAGAGGAGGAGGTTGGGATCCCTACAATAGTGGAAGGGAGGCCTTATCCCTTGGGAGGTTTCCACATAAGGTGGAAACAAGAGGCCAAAGGAGGAAGGCCGTGGTTATTTAGTTGAACCACTCCCTATGACTCATCCATGAAGTTGTTGTGATCAAAACTTCGCCTCTTTTTTTAAAAAATTTCCATAAAAAGATTAGCATGGGCATCTCACTAAGACAGAGAGCCAGCTGGTGTGGGGTCAGTGTTAATTTTCCTCCTTGGTGCAAGGGCATAACGGGCTACCAGCGCCAAGGAAAAAATAGGTGTTTTTAGTGGTCTGCTCAGGAAATGATCAACAGAGGGAATGTTGTCCTCATGGCATGGGATACAATGATGGTATTTTCAAGGCATGAAACTTCTTATTGGTCACAGAAATGACCCTCCAATGGGTGATATGGGGATTGCAGGGATAGTGAAAAATTACTATGTAACATAACTATAGATCTAGTGCACGTGGATGCGAATAGAGATTTAATTAACTCTGCGTAGAATAAGGTAATAGAGGATTACAGGATCTAGCACTACTATGCTTGCTTTACCCATCCTTTCTCAGGGTGCAGAAACCTGGTTCCAGCACCCACCCATACTACTTTGGGTGAGACTTTGACCTGCGAAAGCTAGTCACTGCCGAAAGGGCTAGTAGTATAGGGGTTTGTTGGAAAACCTTGCTTACCAAACCTGGGTCAGGACCCCTTGAGCCAACATGTAGAGAATTGTCTTACCTCCATACTCATATATATATATATATATATATATATATATATATATATATATATATATATATATATATATATATATATATATATATATATATATATATATATATTAAAATATTGACATATAGAGGGGTAAATTTGTTGTTTACTAGCTGCATATACTTGAAATTTTCAGGCAAACATAATTATTCACTTTTTGCAGCCTAACTATTTTTAAGGATGGTTATTAATTTTTTGGAAATAAACCATATCATCATAATCTACATAGATTGCACTACTACAGTGACTATTTTTTGGTAATTTTCAGATTAAATCACTACTTTTTATTATTTTTTGAAATGGACGAAGCCAAACAAACGATGATGTTTCAGTACATTTTATGAGCCCTACATTTTCTTTTCAATGTGATTGTCAATAAGAAAAGTGAGAATACCCTTTTGAAGAAGACAGGGATAGGAATTGAAATATGTTTTTTCTGATTTTTTTGATGTTGCCATTTTAAAATTATTGAATTTTCATTCACTGCAATTTTCAAAACAATGAAATTCCATAGTGACACAGTTTAGTATAAAATTAATAACAAATTGAAATTTTAAATGAAACTCCACAAATATTATATCATTAGAAACTAGATTCAGAGACGAATTTAATGGTACTAGGTCTGAAAGATAACATTCTATTTTTGTAGGTGTTCAACCCCTCCAAAGCTGCAGGTTCCTGAAAACTGCAGAATTTTATGGGTTTTTCGTTGACCAGAAACTCTTGGGAGAGATAATTTCTTGGGTGAGACATTTAATAAACCCTTGGGAAAGAAATGTTAAAATCTCGACTAACATTTTAAACCACCACAAGTTAAATTTAACCGTGCGGGTAAAATCTCACCCGAAAGTTTTACAAACTCTTGGCCGAGAGTTTGCATGCGAGAAATACACCCGACGCTTGACGGATTTTTGGTTTGGAGGAAAGGTAGACTCTCGAGTGAGAGTTATATAAATCTCATCCAGTGATAATTTTAATCAAAACATTTTACTATTGGCTGACATAATCCTACGAAGATTCATCATATCGTCGTGATGTTTCGAGCGAGAGTTGTATATAAATATTCTCGTTCGAAAGATTAAATCCACAATATTCCACACACCATTCTAAACCAAAGAAGTGAAATTGTTTTTTAAAAGTAATGCTTTTTAAACATTCAATTTTTTTGTTAAAGAGCACATATTTTCAGGAAAGGGAAGTGAAAATTTTATGGGGAAAAAATTACATTTTTATTTTTTATAAGAATTTAATTACTTGATATTTTGCAAAATGTCTCTATGAAGGCATGAAGTATTTTTGAAAAATTTCTTTATGAATTTAATTATTTATTTAGTTTTCTCTCTTATTGAAGGCATGAAGTAATTACTCTGAAGTCTTTATGTTTTTTTAGGTATTTGGTCCAAATAGAATTGGATTTTAGGTTTCCAATTTTTTGAACATGGGAAGCAAAAGGAATTGAAAATCAAGGCACGGTCGAAATAGAACTGATTCAACGGAAAGGAATGAGAGATTATAAAAAAAAAAGTGAGACGAAAGGGAAATATTAAGCCATGAAGTAAATGTGGAGGTAGAGCACCGTGAAAGAGATGCAGAGGTGCATGACAATGACAAGGAAATGAGAAATGTTGAGGAACTTGTAAACGAGAATATTGAAAAAAATAAATTCGAAGAGAATGTTGAGGAACTTGTCAATGAGAATATTGAAAACATAAGTGTCCAAGAGAATATTGATATCTATCTCACTGGTGAGTCAATAATTTCTTCAATTTGAATTTTGTATTTTTTTTTTTTAACATTGTAGTTCAAGATAGTTTTAAAATTAAAAATATATTTATGTCAATTTCAAATTAGAAGTTAATATTGTTTTTTATGCAGGGACAACATTAGACCCACAGGAAGATACTACCACACCTCACGTTTCACTGCAATTAATTGGAAGTTCCAAGAACGTTGTATATGACTACAACTTTCTAGAGAATATGGATCCAACTAAAATTGAAGAATTTGGCCCACCAATGCCCGAACGGACAGTTCGAGATAAAATAAATTGGGGGTTGAAACATCTTTTTGAAGGTAAATCTATCATAGCACAAGCTCAAATGTTACGTATATTTTTAAAGCACAAATATCTCAGAAATGTTGTGGAATTATTCGGCATTAAAATTCAGAAAGAGGTTTTAGTAAATCAAATGGTATCAAAAAATGTGACGTCAACGCTTGCCACACTAGCCAAAAAACGATCTCAAGTTTAAAATATAGTGCTCGTAGAGCAATTTTAACAGGTGTACTCGTGAAAATAACTGCATCAAGTCGGTTGATGTCAACAACTTCAAAAGTGTTTAAAACATCAAGAAAAATTTTTTGGAGGCATAAAAAATTTAGAATTCAATTAGATGAGAATTATGAACTTACATGTTGGGATAATATCTGCAAGCATCCATATCATGATAGACTTCCTGATGGTGTGAGGGATAGGGTAAAATAGTTTTGGAATTTGAATTCTCATGTGTCACCAAATGAAAGTGACATTGTGCGACGTCGTATATCTAAGGGAGTTTATGAAACTCATGCAAAACATATAACATAGTTCAGTCAAGTAGAATTATTCCAGAACTTTATGGAGAGTAATACTGATGTGAATTTTCCCTTAGCACATTTGTGAAGATTAAACTATGGTATGTTAGGCCTATCACTATTCGAGACACATGTTGTTGTCGATACCATATAGATTTCAATTATTTTATAAGACATTTGTAATTTTGGCATAAAATATTGGTCAAATGAGCCCCCTCCTTCAAGTGTTCGTGAATTTTTATCGAAGATATTATGTGCACGAGAGAATAATAAATTATTCTATAAAAAATAATGTGTTGGTGGAAGAAAATTCTGAGAATGTTCTCATTTGGCACTCTATGATGCAAAGTATCCCATTGATCCTAATGATCCCAGACTGTCAAATCTTAGTCTGAATTGGAAGTGATATGAAAATGTTATTTACACTCCTGTTGCAGATTCAAGCACAACATCAAAAAATATAACTTTACTTGATGATGAAATTTCAGTGGCATCTTTTATGGATAATTTAAGGGTGAAAATATACAAATATATTAAGCACTGTCATATAGCACGATTGTAGAATTTACAGTTCAAGCATTAACGTGATGTGTTCCCAAAAGGAGCAATATCATGAGTGGTTGATTTTGCTGAGAATTACATGTTTATTTCACAAAATGAGATATAAAGTGAGTATTATCATTCAGACCAAGTATCTATATTTGTGCATATTTTGTATAGACATGCAGAGCTTGATATCGATGGTTTTGATAGCGATGAAAATAATTGTGAGGTGATTAAGGAGTAACATTTCTACATTAGTGATGATCGAACACATGATACATGTTTTGTTTAACATTTTTTTAATGTTATTTATAATGAATTGTTGAAATGAGGGGTCACTGTTAAATAACATTTGGTATGGTCAGATGGTTGTGCTGGTTAATTTAAATCAGCAAGATCGTTCTTTTAGTTGTCTCGTCTTCATAAGAGAACAAGCATTCGACTTACATGGAATTTCTTTGAGATAGCGCATGGAAAAGGAGAGCACAATGGTGTTGGGGCATGCGTAAAACATCCACTTAGGAGGCATCTATTGAATCACTCAGCTTCCCGACTTGCAAATTATTTAGATGTTGTTAATTGGTGCAAAGACAATTTAAGTCATGTATCGAACCCAAGGATGGATGATGTGCACAGGTAAGCGTAAACATTTAACTAACAATATACTATATGTTTCTATAGATATATGTGTATACATGTGTGTGTATTTTGTTATCAAAAAAATATTAAATATTGCTCAAAATTTGACTCATACATGTGTGTGTTTTCTCAAGCAGGTACTTTTGGAATATTGCAATGGGTGATGTTGAGAGATCGTTGCCATTTAATTGCCTTTCAATCCCTCAAACAAGAAGTATACACTCCATTAGGAGTAATAACATGAAAAATATACATTGCATTGAGAAACGAAAGTGCTAATGTTTTTTTTCTGCATGTATTGATCAGACAAAGTCCATTGATGACTGTGAAAACCAAATTAAGAATTTTGTTAAACCATGGAAACATGAAGAATTAACACCATTGCCCCCATTTGGAAACGTGACTGACAAGGAAATGGACAATGAAGTGGTTTTGATTAACAATGATTATGATCATATTTTTGATATGGTTAGAGAAGGTGATGTCTTCGTTGTCATTGCACCATAAAATAATCAAGAAAAAGTGCATTATTATTTATTACAATGCACTACGTCTAAATGCACAGTGCTACAAGAGTATAATGATCCATCAAATTATACATAACCAACCAGTTCAATGGTGTTAATGGGACATTTATTTTAAGAAGTAAATAAATGTAAAGATCATATTATTTTTCAAGATTACCAGCCAGAGGTTACTTATGCCCAATATAGTCACTTGGTCATAGCAACTCGGTTGTAGTTGAATCAAGTGAAGAGTAGAAGAAAACAGTCACAATGGAGGTTATCAATAGATGATCATGATGCCATTCTGGAAAATTTTCCACTAGCACATTTCATATGAGTGGAACAAATTGTTCAAGATGAACAATGAACTTTGATTCCAGGGTTAGAACATATAATTGCTACAATGTATTGGATTTTATATAGTTTAAGACTATATTGTGGATTTTTTTCAAATAAATGGACATGTGGATGGTTATATGTGTATTGGTATGAACAATATATTATGATTGACTGGATAAGGGTGCTTTTCTAGATAATTAAGTTATGGTGATTTAATGTGTCCATGATGTTTATCCTAAATGATCTTAACTCACCCATTTTTTTGCATGGATATGATGGCGATGAATGAATATTTAATTACATATATATTCTTGTATTGTTAGTTTAGTTTTGATATCAAATGTCATCATATTTGCATCACATCAACCTTAAAATCATTCCATGGAAAACAATTAATGCACATACAAACTTAGTTTCAAATGCATATCATATTAGCATTAGAGATGTACTTAATAAACTCATAGCATGTCATGAATGCATTTAGTATTCAATAAGAATAGTAATCAAGGAATTTATTCATTAATTATAAATTAAATGTGCATAAGTCTAGCATTTGGGTTTAAAGGGATGAAAATATGACTTTTGGGTTTCTCGTCACTTCTTTATATTTTCAAAATCTTATTCTTTCGTTATTTATCTAGGGTTAAGTTAATTAATTAGACAAGTTAGCAAATCCTTTCCCCTTAAGAGCACTATTTCTCCAATTATATGTGCACATAAATTTTAGTTTGTGATTTAGGGTAATGATAAATTGTACTAAGTGTTCAATTACTATGTAAAAATAAACATAGGAGTTAGGTGTGTCAATTAAAAAATATAGGGGAAAGTGATTTTTGAAGAAGGTATGGGTCATGTACGAGGGACTTCTATCCCACATGTCTCACCAACATGAATTTATTTGCGTAATTAAAATATTCAATGTCCTTGCAATTATAAAAAAGTTGAGAACATGCTTCACTGAGTTGAATTCACAACCATGAATGAGTGGGTCTGCCTTTGGAATGATGTAATACTTAGTTTACTTGATCATGGAAGTAAGGGTCTATCAAACATAATTTTGAGGGGGAGGATGAAACAAGGCCTAATGTGTGAGAAAAAAAACTTAGATACATATTGTTATTAGATCATATTGATGCAGGGGATAAAGATTTCCATTTTAGAAAAATAGAACACCACCATGAAGATTCAATCATTCTTAGTGTAAGTTAAAGGAAATTCACTAAGCATATCCATACATACTTATTATCATAACCAGTTGTATAAGCCCTACTTATTATATGCATGTACTAGTAAGATAGACTCAACATATATGATAATGAGAATCAGCCCTCAAAAAGTCAGTTATAAGGCAATGTATGATCATAAGTTTGAGGTTATTAATTTGTCTCTTCAATATGTATGTGTTACCAATGTTCAAACTCAGAAGCCAAGGAAATGTATATATTTTTTTAGATCGACCTCTTTACACATTTATGCAAATTTGAAAAAGAAAGTTATAACAATAGCTTAATGACCTCGTTCTCAATCAGCTCAAAAGACAATAGATTACTTACAAGAGTATTAGGCCTAATTCATTTCATACCAATCAGTCAACCTTAGTTTGTATATCAGCATACAATGTATTTTGAATCAATCCTTCTTATCATTTACAACCAAAATACAATGGATTAGTTCACTTGTATATTATAAGACTTTGTACATCTAGACAACGAATTTTCCTTAGCACAAAAACCAATAGTAACCCTATTTTTATGTCAATGCAAGATCGAGCTGAACAATCAGAAATTGTTTAAACATCCATATAGGATATGTATTTCCAGCATGTAGTTATACTTTTAAACAAAATTTTGTATTGGAAGTCACTTCAGAAATATATTTTGTGACTCTTACAGCAAATCATTCCTCTTTGAGCTTGTAACTAGTACCCCTATGCACTTATAGAAGCAATGCATATTTGCACTGTGAGGTAGCATTTTAAATGTATGGATCTTTGACAAAATCTATGGCATTCGATATGTTACATAATCAATTAGACCAGCAATGTATCGACCCCAAGTAAGATGTATACTAGTCAAGCTAGTACATAAAAGACTATGATTAAAGAAAAAAATGTGACACTTTGTATCAAGTTGTAAACTCTTCTAACCACAGTAATTCTCAGACCATATATCTATGAATAATTATTACAGGTCAAAATACCTCCTCATCAGCTCAGAGGGGAAGACAAATATGGAAGAAGTACAAAGACCTAAATTAAACCTATTTCTGCCAGGGTAATGCATATATAGAACAAAACAAGAGCGTTATAACGCAGTCAAGAAATACATTGGCCGCGTTAGTGGATAGGGCAACGCTCTGTTTACACTGGAGGGATGCGTTACCCGTGTTTTAAGTTTGAATTGGGAAAAGAGCGCGGAGAAAGATTTGAATCTCCGACTTTCCCTCACAAAGGAGTCAGTGCACAAAGGAAACTGCAGAAGCACCAGTTCATTATTGGTCATTGCCATAGAAGACTGAACTCCAAGAGAGGAAAAAACATGGAGATCAAGGAAACATCTAAGCCTTTTCCATTCCAAACTAGTGGAAAGAGAAGGGCAACAATGGCCTTCTCCCTCTCCTATAAGAAGGAGTTGAAGGCTCTTAATTGAGGGTCGAAGGATTGCTCAAAAGTTCTGGTATACTTGTGGAATAGAGAATAGTGTGACATTGTGAAGGCCAAGAGTCAAAGAGGCTCCTAGAGAGCTTGTTGGCTTGGACTTCTTCACTTGATAGAGAAGAGAGATCGGGAGACTGAGGAGGGCTTGGTACAACCGATGGTTGTAATCCTCCTTCTTTCAAAATCAATAGAACTATGTTCGTTTTGTCCATTCGATGCTTAATGTTATATTGTTGTTTTAATATTTGTTTAGTATGATATGAATGGCTCAGATGTGTATAATCTAGATGTTTATTGTTGATTTAATTGATAGAATACTTGTTATATTAGAAGTTACGCGGGTGCTTTGACTGATTGCAGGTCTCAGATTTGGAGCCGGCGAGGAAGGACTCTTACTTTGCCGCTCAGCGTTCTCCAAGAGATTCCAAAACCGTCAAAGAGGTAATTCTCTATTGTATTCCTTCAAGTTATTTCAAGCTAATATGAACATGCTCATGCCATCTTTGTGAACAACATAGCTAATCTGACTGTCTGCCTCGGGCACCGGAAAGCCCTGAGAGGGATATACAAAAACCAACCACCCAAGCAGTTTACCCTAAAGCAGAATTGGCGACCATACTGGGGACTGTCCCCATAGTTTCCGGACTATTTCTTCCTTCATTTCTTCTCTCCTCTGTTCAGTATCCTTCCGACCATTTTTTGATGCCCAGTAGACATACCAAACGCTTGCAGAGTTCAATCCTGTGCCTGTCTGGCCAACTGAAGAGCTTTTCCCTGGTTAACGCGACCTATGCAGTTCATCCAGTGCGTTATAACGCGGTCTAGGCTTAAATACAGTGCGTTATAACGCTGTATTTTCTCACAGACAGAGCGTTACTCAGCCAAAAACCCTACTGTTCACTACTGTGATTGTGTTTTAGCTGTAGAGTTTTTTGGCCACCAGTACCTTTCACAGACTGAATCCCTGTGCTTGTCTGCTAAAGCTGGCATTGAGTATTTGTTTCTCTTATTTAGTTAGTGTACAAAGAATTTAATTTTTTAAAGAGAATTTTTTTTTTCTGCATTTAGTTGAGTTTATTCTGAAATTTTAGTTCACAGACTGTTAAAAGAGGTAGATAGAAGTCTGAATCTGGAACATTGAGCTGTGTTATTTACATGTTGGTGCATGGATGATTGAAAAAGAAACCTCTCCTTGTAGAAACACTGTTCATTGAAGTTAATATCTAGAGCATGTTTTGCATGGTTTCTTGAGTCAGCGTCTCACTATACTTCATACGTCCATTTCCCCTCCGCAAGACTAATAACAAAGTACACTAAAAACAAAGCGATAATAAAATCAATCTAATAACTCTTTTTGAGCTCACACAAACAGTAGTTCAGGCTAGGATCTTGGGTTAGGAAAGTGAGAAAAATACCCAAGATCTCAAAACTTGAAAACTAGAGTCATTAACGAGTGAAATCCTGCTGCACTCATATTATCGGGACCGTTCCTTTACCGAAGCTCAGCGCGAGACAACACTTGGGTGCACTAGAAGGTAGCCCGCCTTCGACTGCATCCTGTGGGTGTGTTATATATTGGGGTTCCCTTCGGGGATGTCGAAACTAGATCGGGGATCTAGGTATTCTGCCCATATAGCACACTGTCCTTGACCATGGACCCCCCTGATAGTGTCTGTGATTTGAGGTATCCTTAGTGGCCATACTTTTAGGGACTTACACAAGGTGACTGGGACGGGCTGTCCTGGTACCTGAAACAGATGGACCTACTCTGTCTTCAGTCTTTAGGAGGGTACTCGTCTTCACGAGAGTGCTTACACCTATCGTCCGGGGTTCGGGCGAAGCTCTAGAGTAACCGTAACTGTACTTTCGACCAACCCTCTCTGTATGCTATTGTGAGACTGGATTTCATCACCAGTGAACAGTAGTACTCAGACAGGGCACCCTATTCTGGCTGCTTGCTGATTGATTTTAGAGAGTCTTTTCTTTTTTAGTAAGTGTGTGGTTACTGTCACTTGAGACTTCATAATATATCACATTTTAAATAAAATTTGTTAAAATTAAACCGGTCACCGTGGCGTCCCCTGACCCACGCCGTCTGTCTCGATGACAGCAAGGTCTACCTCCTCTCACTTTAGAGGAAAGATTGAACCTTGGTGAACCCGGGCCTTCTATGGAAGAGCAGTCTCCTCTGACTAATCTGGACTATCACATAGACCCCTATCAGCCGGAACTCCCGGAGGACCCTTTCACTGAAGGCGTTGTACCTAATTACAATCCTCCGCTCACTGATCCATTAGGACCTGTGATAATCCAGATTCCACCGTGCCAAGATATGTCTGCGGCAACACCAACATCTATTTCTCCACCGGTATCCACAGGGTCGATACCAATGGCAACCAGTCCTGGTTCGCCATCATCCTCCCCGCCGGTGGTCAGTTCTATGCCATTACTGGGTAACCCCAGTAGTCAACATATGCCTACCCCCAACCCTATGGTCAACACAACTGTCATTATTTTACCGAACCCTTCGGCATCTACTCCTACCGTGACCACGTTGGGGACCACGGTAGCTCCTCCCACGAGCACGACTACTTCGGTGCCCTTTAACAACCCTTTTGGTTGGAACCCTCTGTTGAGTTCAAACCCCCTGGCCACTATACCAGGGGGCAGTGTTATCAGTACACAGGTAGCAGGGAATATTTCTCTTCCCATGCAATCCTTAGGACAAATGGGACAACCCATTGTAAATACTATCCCCTTAAGTGGTTCAAACATAGGTGTAGGATCTATACCGTTGCCAAATTATGCAAGTACTAGTATGCCTCCGGGAAAATCTATTGCATCCATTTGGACTAACCAACCCCAACCTCCATCTGGAGTGGGAGGGCACTTTTACGCCGGGGGCAACCAACCATTTTCCCCTCAATACACTATGCCCTATGGACAACAACTGTATGTTCCTACTCCTCCACCTATGGGAGGTTTTTATCAAATTCCCACTTACCCTTCTGGTAACACATGGATGGGGGGACCCTATGGTCCAAGTAGTCAGCCCATACTGCCTTGGTTAGACTCGGGGGAAAATCCACAATTGCCTTTCTTGGCAGCTTTGGACATACCCGACATCCATAAGCTGACAAACGACCCCATCAACCACAACTCACTTTGGCCTCCTATACCGCATAAGATTCCTTCAGATATCCTGAAGTTCGACGGGAAGCATGGAGACGACCCGGCCGCACACATCACTACCTTCCATTTGTGGTCCATATCCAATTCCATGGTAGATGATAGTGTCCGCCTTCGACTGTTCTCCCGCACCCTTACAGGCAATGCCGCCAAGTGGTACATTGAATTACCACGCGCCGCCATCAATACGTTTGGCGCTTTAGTGACGGAGTTCTTAAAGAACTTTCAACTACCAATTAGAGTGGAAACCGGCACAGAATTGTTAACATCACTACGCCAAGACACCGCCACCCACATCTCCGACCATATTCATGAATGGAGACGTAGGAGGAGGCTTGTCAAAGCGCCAATACCGGACCATCTCTTAGCCAATTGGTTTTGCAAGTCTCTTTTACCCCATATCTCTAAAGACATTGGCCTTTCTGGTGCGGTGACAGAAGATCAATGTATTCATCGTGCCCAGCACCTGGATTTAATCTATTCACAATATGGCACGATTTACGATCTGCTCCCCCATGCCCCTGGTAACCCGAACCCTCCGGCTACTAAGAAAACCGGAGCTCATGCCGATGGTCTCGTTGGCGCGATCTCTGGTGTAGCCACCAATCAGTCTCGGGGGCAAACCTCCCAGCCATCCTCGGCTGCCACCACCCCCCATCAAACGACTCCTCTCCCTTCCGCTGAGGTAAATTCGGTGCAAACCTCACAAAAACCCAACGGGAAAAATAGGAAGAATAAGAAGAAAACATCTTCTTCGGAAGAGCAGTCGACTAATCAGAATAACTCCAATCAGAAAAATGCTGCTAATGAAAGAGGAAAAGATAAACCCATGAAATTTCCTTGTAAAATCTGTGCGGAGGACCACTTGACATACAAATGTCCTCGGTTGCAGGAATGCAGTGATTTTATTGCTAACAAGGATTCTGGGAGAACACCTGCCGTTCTTCACAACCCTTTCCCCAATCAACAGCAGCAACATCAACATATGGTTGACAACCCGCCACAACCCCATCAAAGGGGCAATGGTGGTTCGTATCCTTCTGGCGAAGGACCATCTGCCATTTATGGCATCGAGAGTATTGACCTTCAAACTCGCGCCAAGATTTATGGAACTCCTACCATAGATGCTCAGGAACCTGGAACTAGTTCCAATTCACTGCCGCCCAACGATTTGCATACCGAAAGGCCTACTGTTGAACCTGTAATTCGTCCCCCTAAAGGGACACTTCGATGCACGACTCATAATACCTCTGCACGTGCAGCCCAAAACTACAATATTGTAGAAGATTTGGCGCAGGCACCGTCAGCTATGTCTGCACTTGAAGTATTACAAACCTGTCCAGCACAAAGGAAAGCCTTGCTTTTGGCCATTGGTGGAATAGATCCCCAGGATTCCATGCTAGCAGTCTTTGATATGGAAAAGGCTAAACCTCGCCTCTCGCATCAACTCGCATTCTAGGTGCAGGTTGTATCGAAAGGGAGACCCATCCATCGCACTGTCATAGACGAAGGTGCTTCGACCTATGTTATGTCACAAGCTTGCTGGCTAAATTTAGGTTCTCCTACTCTAACCCCGCCATCGAATTCCCTTAAAGCTTTCGATGGCCACACGTTCCCACCCAAAGGTTACCTTGCTAGCTTTCCTATCACTTTGAGTGGGAAAATGGTAAACGTGGACGTTGAAGTCGTAGAGCGTCATCTCGACTATAATCTATTGCTCGGTCGCAGTTGGTCTTATGCTATGACCGTCATCATGTCTTCGGTCTTCCGACTCATCCTATTTCCATTGGATGGGAAAATAGTCACGGTCGATCAGCTATCCTTCTGCACCCCTGATTATTCCACTTTACCAAGTAGCTCTATACCCTTAATAGGAGGTGTCCCTGACTCTTACGTCAGTATCGGTACCGGTCTTCTGAAGGCATCTTCCCTACTGGGTTGTTTTCCTCTACCGCCGCCTCAGATCCCAAACACGGTTGCAATGATATCCACCTCTTCAGATGGCTCTATCGACCCATGGATCATTCCGGCGCCTTCAGAAATTGATTCCTATGGAGATCAGATGCCGCTTTCACCGGTTGAGTTGGCTTACCAAGCCATCCAAGTCGCATCTGAACCCTCCACTGATATGGTTTCGACCACAAGTACGACCCTCTCTCCCATCACGGTTCTCTCTAAGGATCTCCTCAATGAAGTCTGGCCTACAGATGAAGCTATTCGAGAGATCATGTCATTAGAAGAACGACCTTGGGGAGAGTTCCACCATCGCACTTCGACGATTGATTCGGAGGCGATAAAAACTAAAATCCCGTCTTTTGACCAACCTGAGATAGTTCCCTCCTCTTATACGACTGTCCACACTATCGATTCAGAAGGGAACATGGGTAATCTCTCCAAGACACTGCTCATTGATATCTCGGTCAAGACAGGTATCATGGAAAATATTCCGTATTGCTTTTCAAATATTACACCTTTCCAACTTGCTTTCGGCCTGGAGGCAGTACTTCCGATTGAGTGCGAAATCCCATCGCTTAAACTGGCCGTTGAACTCCTTCCTGGCACCACCGCCACAGAAGAGCGCTTGCTCTCGCTCGATCATTTGGACGAAACTCGTCGAGACGCTACACTAGCACTCGAAGCTCACCAGCGCCGAGTAAAAGCTCAATACGACAAATCTGTCAAGCCTCGTTCTTTCCAAGAGGGCGATCTTGTTCTACTTTATGATCAAAAACACGACCTCTTGGGGGCAGGAACACTCCAACCATTGTGGCTCGGTCCTTACATCGTTACTAAAGCCCTCTCAAAAGGAGCTTACGAACTACAGGACTGTAATGGAATTCCACTCGAGGAGCCCCGCAACGGGCTCTATCTGAAGAAGTATTTCGCCTAGTTTTGCACTAGGCATATGCTTTGTAATTTTATGTATAAAAGTTTTGCCTATTTTTATTTTGATGCTTCTAGATTATTTGTTTGGTTTAAAGTGTTTTTCTCATGTAATCCTTTTCTTTCGCACAGATGTCATCACACTCGTTATCATACGTTGGGTATGCGGACGGTGCTAGTCGTCACACTAGACACATTGCTTCAGCTGCTTGGGTTCTCTATACTCCCGAGTCGGACCTCCTTGGTTCCGGGGGGATCTTCCTGGGTAACGCCACCAACAATGTCGCCGAGTACATGTCAGTGATCCAACTCCTCACGGAAGCGGCATCTCGTGACATCTCCGATCTAGTGGTCAGGTTAGATTCCCAACTCATCATTATGCAGTTAAACAATCATTACCGTGTCCGCCACCCTGTGTTGTTACGTTATTTTTTACGAGTGCGACTTTTAGAACGTCAATTTCAAACAATCACATTTGAGCACGTTCCTAGGGAATTTAATGCATTAGCTAATTCTTTGGCAAATTATGTGTTAGATTGGCATTTGTCACATTTATTGTAAAAGATTTACTCATGAGTACATATATTTTTATCACATCAAAAAATGCATAAAAATTTAAAAACACAAAATCACCAAAAATATATATATATATATATATACATATATGTCATGTCCAGTACACAGTAAACATCAAAAAAGAAATAATCTTCCAAAACTTGGGGTGTTTTACAAAATTTGGCTCACTAAGCCATGCTCTGACACTAATACATCTACTCCAAACAGCTAAGCCTGATGCTCATAATAGCATACAACTTCTCTAGCTATCCTCCTCAGAGGAACCAGGTATCTCTCTGGCACACCCACAGTATGCCGCTGCAGACGAACTGGAACCTCCCGCATAGGAAGCGGTGGTATACCCATACTCAGACCCTCCAAGTTCCTGGAGAGTTCATGTAAAATCTGGGTATCATCGTCGTCGCCGGCTTCCGCCTCCTCTACAGGTGCGCCAGCCGCGGGTAGCTGCAATCCTCGCCATGCATAGCGAGGGGCCCCAGCTGGACGGACAGGTGCCACATCTGTGTCAAGCAAGAAAAAGTTTCATGTCAAAACTTAATTTTCACCCCTTTTCAACAAAAAAAAATTACATAAACATTCAAAAGCTAAAAAACAAAAAACTTCTTTGAAAACAACTGATCATTTTTTCTTACCATCGGGCCCCCACTGGGTGCCAGGGGGCAGGGCTAGCTCAGGATCGCCTGTGAAGTTCATCCCTGCATAGGGATAATCCTCAATAATGATGATCTGAGAGTCCAGCCAATCAAAAAATCCCTCATCAAAACAGTGACAGACGGGACCCTCTCCAGTCCGTGGAAGCAAAGTGGCCCACCGAGCCTGCCTCGGCTCGCGTGGACCCAATGGCGCTGTAGGGATCCTGGGCCTCATTAGTGGTATCCGCTCCAGTATGAAAGAAACAATCAGTGTACCGTACCCAAACTCTCTTTGAGTATGGGTCTTGCATGCAGTAAGCTTTGCTCGGACCCGACGGACTACACCGTCACACCAGTCGAAAACCTGAGGCTGCATACAATCCAAGGCTAAGAGCATCTGGGCCTTGGTCGCCACATGCTGACTCTTGGCACCTGCCAAGCGAACAATCATCCATAGAATAGACCTCAAAGGTCTCAAAGTCACCTGTGCAATAGGTATCCGGTTACTCACAGCCTGGGTGCCACGTATGCAGTGCGCATGGATCAAATCAGTAGTGGAACGAGGGTCAGCTCTGGACCCCGTCAAATTGGGCCTCGCCCCATGACATGACAAGCCGGTCAAAAAGTAAACATCATCTTTTTCGATGGCGAGCTCGTTGCCACCAATCCGAAAGACATGATGCCTCTCGTCCCACTGCTGGATCAGCCACCTCAGGAGGTCCTCTTGACCCCTCATCAGTTCTAAACAGGCATACTTAAGCAATCCGCACCTCCGGAGAGCCATTAAACTTGCCGTATCCGTCACCATCTCTCGTTCTTCCCGCTCATGCTCTCTCTCTCGCCAGATACTCATGATTAACAGCTGAACACCTGCAAATGAAACATTTCCAACCGATTAAAATTTGCCTGGACCACTTCAAAAATGGAAAAATTGAATTTTTAGAAAGCATGTTGCGCCTAACGCGGGAGATAATACAAAACAGAGCATTCTAATGTGTACTTCCCTCACGGGTTGTGCGTTTAACGCGGCTGTTGTACTCCTGACCCGCATTAGGCGCAAATATTTTTCTAGGGCCTCAAAATTTCCTAATTTTGAACCAGCAAAAACTAAAAAATTGGCAATTAAATGATAACAGGAGGTTCTAGCTCTTACCTGGATCTCGCGGAATAGAAAACTGTTGCCCGGATCGACCGTAATCACCAGCTGAAGTTTTTACCCCTTTTGCACTCCAGAGCTTCTTCACAGCACTCGAAACAGTGAAAATGAATGTCTTCTGACCTTCTTATAGAAAATTTTGGGGCATGACTCTCTTAAGTCAGTAGGCAAAGTCGTGATTCCTCGCTGTACACATGTCGCAACTCTTGAGATTTGGTACCGATGATTCTAATAAGGGATCAAGATTTATGAGCAGACACACTCATGTTTTATCGAGCATTCTTTTTATGGTATTTTTCTTGCTCGTTAATCCGAAAAACCTCGAGTTTTCTTCTTCGGGCTCGTTAAACTTATACGAAGTTGGCATCGAGCGTTCTTTTTGTGGTATTTTCTTGCTCGTTAATCCGAAAAGCCTAGAGTTTTCTTCTTCAGACTCGTTAAAACCATGGAGAAGTACTGAGCATTCTTTTCAGGAATCTTTTTCTCGCTCATAAAACTGAAAAAATCTCGAGTCACCTTTGTCAGGCTCGTTAAACTATTGAGACAAAGAGCAAGGAGCCATTCTTTTCCTCTTTTTCAAAGCTCTTTAAACAGAAAAAGTATATCGAGTTTTCTCCGCCTGACTCGTTAAAATTTCACGGAGGTACCGAGTTTTCTTTGATTGGACTCGTTAAAATTTCACAAAGAATATTGAGTTTACTTCGTCTCCTCGTACTCATAACAAAATGAGGTAGACGTCCATTGAACATAGATTTCTCACTTTTCCGGATTCGATGGACTAACTAACGAAAAATGAACTGTTTCGGGCTTACTATTACCCCTTTGCCGTGCCCGGTTATCAAGACATGACAAAGGTACCCCAATGGAGCCGTCTTTTACGACATTTTTCAGACTCCCTAAACATGAAAAATTCACCGAGTTTTCTCGTCTGGACTCGTTAAACCTAATCAGACAGAACATGGAGTTGTCTTTTATGACATTTTTCAGACTCTCTAAACATAAAAAATTCACCGAGTTTGCTCATCTGGACTCGTTAAACCTAATCAGATGGGGCACAGAGTTGTCTTTCCTGACATTTTTCAGACTCTCTAAACATGAAAAATTCACCGAGTTTACTCGTCTAGACTCGTTAAACTTAATCAGATGGGGAAAAATTTGGACAAAATGGATACTACCTCTGTTACATTTTCAAAAAGGTCGATTTGGCAGCAAAATTCTTGAACATGGCACTTCCCAGAAAACTCTTTCGCAGTTAGCCGAACCCTACCATCTATGAGTATTATCCTTCATTTCCCAGTGTCCCTGCACCGGTAAAATCCTAACACACTCTTTGGTGTTCAACACGCTTCAGCTGCCTAGTACCCTGCTAGAGTGCCTTCTATTGTTCAAGCAGATCTCGCTATCTACTGCTCCTGTTATCAACCAAATCGTTCATTATGCCAGAAATTATTTGTCGTCTGACGTTCCCATTTACTCTTCCTTATCTCAAATCATAAACAAAATCAGTTGGTTTCTGTTTCGTGTTGACTGACGTAGGACGCCTCAGTGCCTACCTTTCAACAGATCACTTCCTATCGACTTCAACACCTTATCTAGGAAGTTGATCCAGAAACACATCAGTACCCAGATACTTGCAGACATCAATGGCAGGTAGTCTTGTGTTTGATCAAGGGTCTTCATCATTGGCTCTTATTCGAATTATTCTACGAGTGTTCGACTTCAACTCCTTTTATTCACACTCGCTAGATTATATTGGGCATCTTAGGGACCATCATCATTATCGGTGGCCACCTTCGCGTCTGTTAACAGTTTTCATTATTGACTGGTAATCAGACGATTTCTCACATGTTCGACGACAACTCCCTCATTCACATGTTGAGAAATATGCATTTTAAGTGAATTGGCGGTCAAGACCTTGGGGCAAAAGGCTACACCATTAAATTTGTGTTCCCTTCCCCAAGCTGCGATATTGTTTATGGAGACAGCTTCTTCAGCCTGATCCTGTTATGACGGACACTTCCACATTGTGCCTATTGGTGGACAGATTCTTCATATCTCTATTCTAGAGAAATCATGTTGTTTAAAGCTACTGAGCATGGGACATGCCTGACTCTAGGCAAATACTATATTTTCTGACATATGTTGTTGTTTCAGGTTTTCCTCAGTCTTTCAATCTCTCTCTCTCTACAAATTATAAAGTATTTCGGCCATCGTCTTCGTCTCTGACCTCACACTTTAGGGGGCATCTGTTACAGGTCAAAATATCTCCTCATCAGCTCAGAGGGGAAGACAAATATGGAAGAAGTACAAAGACCTAAATTAAACCTATTTCTGCCAGGGTAACGCATATATAGAACAAAACAAGAGCGTTATAACGCAGGCAAGAAATACATTGGCCGCGTTAGTGGCTAGGGAAACGCTCTGTTTACACTGAAGGGACGTGTTACCCGTGTTTTAAGTTTGAATTGGGAAAAGAGCGCGGAGAAAGATTTGAATCTCCGACTTTCCCTCACAAAGGAGTCAGTGCACAAAGGAAACTGCAGAAGCACCAGTTCATTATTGGTCATTGCCATAGAAGACTAAACTCCAAGAGAGGAAAAAACATGGAGATCAAGGAAACATCTAAGCCTTTTCCATTCCAAACTAGTGGAAAGAGAAGGGAAACAATGGCCTTCTCCCTCTCCTATAAGAAGGAGCTTAAGGCTCTTAATTAGAGGTTGAAGGATTGCTCAAAGTTCTTACATACTTGTGGAATAGAGAATAGTGTGACATTGTGAAGGCCAAGAGTCAAAGAGGCTCCTTGAGAGTTTTTTGGCTTGGAATTCTTCACTTGATAGAGAAGAGAGATTGGGAGACTGAGGAGGGCTTGGTACAAACGATGGTTGTAATCCTCCTTCTTTCAAAATCAATAGAACTATGTTCGTTTTGTCCATTCGATGCTTAATGTTATATTGTTGTTTCAATATTTGCTTAGTATGATATGAATGGATCAGATGTGTATAATCTAGATGTTTATTGTTGATTTAATTGATAGAATACTTGTTATATTAGAAGTTACGCGGGTGCTTTGACTGATTGCAGGTCTCAGATTTGGAGCCGGCGAAGAAGGATTCTTACTTTGCTGCTCAGCGTTCTCCAAGAGATTCCAAGACCGTCAAAGAGGGTAATTCTCTATTGTATTCCTTCAAGTTATTTCAAGCTAATATGAACATGCTCATGCCATCTTTGTGAACAACATAGCTAATCTGACTGTCTGCCTCGGGCACCGGAAAGCCCTGAGAGGGATATACGAAAACCAACCACCCAAGCAGTTTACCCTAAAGCAATAATATTAACTTATAGTAGATCTAAAATGTAGTAAATGTATAAAATGAGATTCATATCATAAAAAAAAATGGCATAAAAAATAACATAGCATAATATGCAGTAGATATTATTATAGCATAAAAAAAGTCTTAGTCTCGCATTATGACAGGGGACCAAAAGAAATATCTCTACAAATGGTATAACATCCTAAGTGTTCTGAAATGGCCACCATATAACAAAGAATGAGCCTCCCAAATAAGGAATATGCAGTCTTAAATTCTAGAGATGAATACTTAACTTAGATTATGCATCCAACTATCCTAAATACAAGAATATGAGAAGTCTCTACTATTCATCTCCATGGGATGATGTGAATATTTGTAGACTTGCACAAAGAAAGAGTTTGTAACATAAATTTGTTTCTATGCTTCATAAACAATGAAGTGAACATCCGAAAGGTGGAGAACCCTTCCTCAAGGGTGGAGAACTGTGTGGAGATCTACTTACTAACACTCCCCCCATGCATGTCAAGACATAACTCACATCCTCTTCAACACGATGATAATGTATAGAAACACAATATTTGTGATTTTCAACCAAGGCTCCACTGATTTTATTTGTCTTCTCAACCAGCAATGCAAAAACCTGGACAAAATGTATACTCAGATGAAACTATAGCTTTTCACTTACGTAATCCCTTGCCCGATAAAAAAATTCCTCACAAAATGTGCAATCCGATAAATACTAGCCAAAAACAATGCTAACAAAAGTTCCAATGCATAATATCTAAACTGGTAAATAGAGCATAAATGGACTTAACACTGTTGAATACATCTGCAGCTATGAAACAAACTCAAACCATTTTTCCTCTCTATAATGAATATAAAGCAACATAAAACATAATATTAAATAGACTTAGTTCATACCTTGTATATCATTGGTAAGAACTCAGTGGTAGGCTAGTAGAGAACAACGCCACCTTGAGAGACAAAAAATAATAGTTGAAACTTGAAAGTGAATAACAAATCGCCAAAAGCATCTATGTACAATCTATCTTTTACACTCCTTGATAAAAATCTTACCAAACCATTTTGCACCCCATCATGCTTCATAAATAGAGAAGTGAACATCCAAAAGGTGGAGAACCCTTCCTTGAGGGTGGATCAACATGTTTGTGACCCTATTTTAACTCCCACTCATAGTCCCTCGTAGTCCCTGAAAATCAAAAAAGAAACATAGAATCAAGATGGAAATTCAATTGAAAACAAAATCATCAAAAGAAACAAAATCAAAAAATAACAAACAAGTTCAAGAAGTATGCTATCTAAAGGTTTATGTGAAAATTGGTTTGAAAAATTTACAATTACTCAATCATGTTATCATAGCTAAGTTATTCAAACAGTTCCATGTGTGCCATCATAATTCTACCAGCAGGAAGTTAAAAGGAGATATTTAACCTGGCAGATGTTGAAAATTTATTTCTGAGGTCCCCAAGATGAGACCAAGTGCTTTTAATGAGAATGAATGAAATTTAAGATGCCTTATTTTCCAAAATGAAAAAAAAAAACCAAGTGATATAACGTGATTTCTTTCACCTAGTTTCTGTAGGTTTATATTGTATGCAAACATATTGAACCTTTGAGTTATTATAATGCTATTGGAAAATGGACTTCTATAAAGTAGCATGTTTGTAATATATATGTTTGATAGTGGAAATATACTTTTCAGGCCTTACTTTGGAAGGACAATAATTTTTTAGTGTGCAATGCGAAGAGGACTATCCTATTCTTGTACAACCTCAAATGTGTTGTTATGAGACACCATTGTTATTAATTTTTTCCCCTTTTTCTTAACATTTATGACTTTACTATCTGAGAATACAAACTGGTGAAATAAAAATCACCATAACTTATCATGTCCATGCAATTGGAGCATTTCTCAATTACAAAGACAACCAGGGAGATTTATCAAAAACTTCTCTTTGAAATACAAAATGATGGCATATTACATATAGATATGGTGATTAGTTACAAGGCTTTGACCACCCTTGATTATTGACATCGCTATGCACATTTTCCATTCAAAAACCTAAGCATCACCCTCTTTAATTACACTTGTTACATGCTCTGAAAGTGCACCCCAACTCTGCTCCAAAACATACGCAAAATAGGTAAGTATTCAAATGTGTTTAATGTTAATTAGAAAATAGAAATTATTTAGGTGATCCATGGGAATGAATTTCCAGTCCTAGTTAAATTTTGGTTCCAACATAATCAGGCCTTGAAATTCCATCGGAAATTTAGAAAAAATTATTGGACGAAGGCTTGAAATGAATCCAGAGAAAGACAAAGTACAAAATCAGGAAAATATGAAAGGTCGGAAACCTAAGAATTTGGATCTGGCAACCAAGAATTGTACATACCTACAGGGATATGAATCAAATGAAATCATTTCACTAAATACAGTGAAAAAAAACAAAGGCTTATTTCAAGAGATTAAATAATAAGAACTGCATGGAGCTCTAATTACTAATACTCCCCCCATGCATGTCAATACATAACTCACCTCCTCTTCAACACAACGGTAATGTACATAAAGACAATATTTTTTATTTTCAGCCAAGTCTCCACTGATTTTTACCAGAAATGCAAAAACCTGGACAAAAGGTATACTCAAATGAAACTATAACTTTGCACTTCCCTAATCCCTTGCCCGATAAAAAAAATTCCTCACAAAAGGTGCAACCTGATAAATACTAGCCAACAACAATGCTAAAAAAAGTTCTATTGCACAAGCTCTAAACTGGTAAATAGAGCACAAATGGATTTAACATTGTTGAATACATTTGTAGCTATGAAACAAACTCAAGCCTTTTTGCCTCTCTATAATGAATATAAAGCAACATAAAACATAATATTAAATAGACTGAGTTCATACCTTGTCTATCATTGGTAAGAACTGTTAGCTCCCTGTAATTTGCAAGATTGTCAAGAACAAATAGCAGAGAACAACATCAAACCACTTTGGAGTCTAGGACCTAGCCTTCCTGGGATCAGAGAGGGCTCCCTTTGTATTTATGATTAACTGATTTAGCTTTATGATTATATTTTCTGATTTTAGGCTAGTTATAAAGATTGGGGTTGTTTGTTTGTTTGGTTGGATAGATAGGATGTGGGAAGCTTAATCCATTGGGCTATGGAGTCATAAAAGGGTTGAGTTGTACATCAAATTTTCAAGGGTTTTCACAGGGCAAGCTAACTATGTTAAATGGATCTATGTGGCAAGATGAATATGAGATGGCATAAATATGTGAGTTTAGTAAAGCTAAAGGGCAATTGAGAATCCTTTAACTATACTTCAACATAAATGCAGAGTAGATAGTCTCTGAATTCTACATTCAGGTCTTTAGAGAAAAACATTCAAGATAAAAGTTCAGTGAAATTAAAGAGAAGTTAAGAATTCTTTAACTAAACTTCAGAGAAATCCTTAAGATAACGATTTGGTAAAACTAAAGAGCATTTAAGAGTTATTCAGCTATACTTCATAAAGAAAACCTCAAGACAACATTCCAGAATACTAAAGAGCATTTAAGAATTATTTAGTTATACTTTCAGAGGAAAACATTAAGATAACAATAACAGACAGAGTTAAGGTGCTCATATGGCATATCTTAATCTAAAATTTTTGTTTTGCTATCAGAGAAATTGATGTACAGTATGGGGAAATAAAGGGAAAACGTTAACATAAAAGGGATAACATCACCATTAACATAGCTTAAGGATCCTATGAACGTGCTTGTATTTTTGATTTCCAGCTCAAAAATAGTTGCAATGCTCCAATACAATAAGCTTTTCAAATCAGAGTCTAAACAACGTCTAACACTTGATAATGAAAATACATGTCATTTTTAACTGCAATTGAGGTGGTTTCCCTAATCTAGGATGACAGACTACATTTATTACAGAGTAAATGAAGTTTTTACAATTGTGACCATGCAAGGCCCAAGCCAAAAATATCTCTAACAAACCTATTGTAATAATAACTTTCAAATTAACTCCTAATCTAACTTTAAAATATCTTTGACCAACTGCCTGCAACATTAACTTTTATAATAACTTATGAACTGATGCTAAAATATCTCTGAATATAATATTAACTTTGGTAGGCTTTCATTAAATAAAATTCAAGCTGGAGGTGGCCAACATGGTTGTGAAGAGGCAAACATTTGGTAAGTGGTATTGACATCTGGCATTTCCTTTGGAATTACCACTTCATAGACAATAAGAGAGGATGCATTGTTGGCACTACAAAACTTAATCTTTCTCGTTGCTTATCATCTGACTATTTCTTAACTCTGTCCTTTAACTCTGTCTTTAATCTGTTTTCACCTTTACCCTTGACTTCTCTGTTTACTTCTTTTACCTTTCAATGTCACAGTAAGTCTTTTAACTTTTATTGCCTTTTATTTTGAATAAACCCTGTTGTTGTTGGAGTAAATGCATAATCCTTGATAATCGTTATTGTCTTTCTTTCTGCTCCATTGCTGCTTTTATTTATTCTTTTGCTCATAATCCTATGGTGAATAAGGATTTTAAATTGAAATCTTGAGTGTCCGATTTAAAGAATTTTTGGAACTAGCATCACATTCTATCTTCTGATATGCAGATCACCTGCAAAAATAAAATTGATTATTAATAAAACGGAGCTCCACAGGGAGGCGATATGGCTTGAAGGAACTTAGGAAATCTATGGAAGGAGTCCAGACAATGGAGGTTTTTCAATTTTTGTGTTTAGCAATGGTCTTCCAAGTCTTTTTAGATAGGTTGCAAGGTTTATCATAGTCATTCGAGTTTCTACCACAATAGCACAGAATTAAAAGTATTTCAAATGTCAATGGTTTCATCTCATGTTGTGGAGGCGGTTTTATGGTTCATTGCACGATGCAGGACTACTTTATGGTTTTAGTTGACAGGATGTGATGAAGTGTGGGGACGACGCATGGCGGATTGGGGGGGGTGGTGTTGCAAAACCACCGATTTTTCAACCCAACAATGGTTCTAAACATCGGGTGGTTGGGGGTGCGAAAGGGATCGGGGGTCGTCGGATGAGATGGTGGGGATCAGACGGTGGTCGAGCATTGGATCAATCGCGAGTCCATTGGATAAGTGGGGCTGGGATTTAAATGAAGCGGAGGTGTTAATGAAATGAAAAGCAGGGGGAAAGGTTTTAAAGGAGAGGCTTTAATATGAACATGAGGTGGGGTTTTAACATAATAGGGGTCAGGTGATTTAATAAACATGGTTTATTAAAAGTGGGACCCAGGGTTAATATGGTGGGGGAGGGATATGAATAAGCGGGGAACTATATAGGGTTGGAACATAAATACTTTAGGAGGGGGGGTTAAAATGATGTCGGAGATGGATTTATGTAGTGGGGCTTGATAGATTAAAATTATTTAAAAACAATGTAAAAGTGGGTCTTACATTGTTTTTAATGAAAAAAGGGGAATAAATAAAAGGGAAGGGATATTAGTAATGGGAATGGGTTTTTAGCTAGGTAAAGGGGTTTAAGAAGGGGAAAGGGTTAAAATGAGGGGAAAGGGGCATTTTAACAAGGGATAATTTCCTTTTTGCAAGTGGAAAAGGATTTTTGAACAAAGGGAAAGGGATTTTGGGGGATATTAGTGATTTGAAATGACCAATTGATGCTTTCCGTGCTTTGTGAAAATTTCTTCTTCCTACCGATCATTTATTCTAACATTTTTTCTTCATTTATTGGGTGCATTTAAGCTTGTTGACCCTTTATTTTTCCTTTGAAAGAAAACTATCTAATCGCTAAACTTATAACTTCCAAAGGCTCAGATTAAAATGATGAGCTCATTTATTCTCTACCTAAATACTGATCTGCCAAGATTAAACAGTTTGGACAGATATTTATTCACTAACTAGCATGAAATGAAATTGAAAACATGAATTAATCAAGATTAAAATATTTGATCATCATGAATTGTGGCATTCTGGACAAGCTGCACATAATATTATTTTCAAAAGTAAACTAAACTAAAGGTGGTGGGTTTTTAAATGTGTAACACTTTCAGGATCTATTTTTATCTCTTTTGTGGGGTTAATACTTTACATTTCCTTTTTTTTATCATTTTCTTTTGGTCCTTTGATTTTTATTTTAGTACATACCCTCTTCTCATTGTTTAATATAGGGAAACCTTTACAAAAAGCAAAGGTATGTACAATATTACAAGATTTTTTTAAAAATAGCCAATTCAAAATTATGATCCCTATTATTATAGGACCCTAATAGTGGCTCCATCTGAGGATGGCAGCTCCTTTAGGAGGTGTCAAGTACTTTGTAGACCAGTAGCCTGATTTATTTGGTTGATCCCCACTCTGTAATCCTGATCTGGTGCAACTTTTGTGACTGTGACCTTCAAAAACTAAAATCCATATTTACTGCAAACTGAAGTCTGAAATGCACTTGACCTTGAGCCTAAATAAACAACCTAAAATTGAAAAATTCGAAACATACTCAAGTATTTGAAGTCTCCTTTGCATACCTATCTACTGATAATCCAAGATTAAATAGTTTGGAAAATATTAATTTTCTAACTTATCAACAAAAATTCAAAATTTGTACAATCATGTTTAGACTGTATGATCGAACAAGGCCTTCTTAAAAGTAGTGGAATTTTGATTTTCAACACTTTCAGAAACATTTATTTTTGGTATAGGGCTTACCTTTTTCTTTTTACCTGCCCTCTTTTCTTCTTTCCCTTTCTTTCTTTTTGTTTTATCAAGATAGGCTTATGGCCTTTACTTAGGGCCTCAACTTGGTCCAGTATTCTGTTTGAAATTTTTTTAGGTAATGTTATATACAATGAAGAAAATTCAAACTGAGATTTTTAACTGAAATAATGCTTTAACATCCTGCCATTGACATGACCTCAAAACCATTATGTTACATCCATTTCTTGTAATAATAATGCATTATTACCCCTTGTAGAATGAATTATGTATGGACCTTTCTATAAGTTATCAGACTTTCCATGTTTTCCTTTGTCCTCTCTTCTAGAATCCCACTTTAGCACTTTATCTCCAATGTTGAAATCATTTTCTTTGATCCTTTTGTCAAAGGTTTTCTTGATGTTTTCTTGTACCACCTGCATTATTTTGTATACTCCTTCTCTGGATTGTTGCAATTGAATGGTTTGGTTTACTCTTCTTTGTATATCATTCTCTTCAGACTGTACTTCTTCAATGAGCTTCATTACTGGCACCCCCAAGGTTGTTGGGAAGACTGCATCCATTCCATAGACTAGCTGATAGGGTGACATATCAATTTATTTCTTATTTGTCAGCCTATCTGCCCATAATGCATGTACCAATTTGTTGTGCCATGATTTCTTATTTTCCTCCAGTAAATTTTTAATGATGTTCACCAAAATCTTATTTGAGGATTCAACCAAATCGTTACCTTGAGGGAAATAAGCTGTAGAATGCCCCAAACTACTGTGATATTTTTTGCATAAGTACACCATTTTATTGGATTTAAAGGCAACAACGTTATCAGTAATGATTTTCCTAGGACGTCTGAATCTAGATAAAATGTTGGTTTCAAGAAATCTAATAATTGCTGAGTTGGTGGTAGTCCTGGAAGGAATGGCTTCTATCCACTTGGTAAAATAGTCAGTTGTAGTAAGAATCCATTTATGTTGGGTAGAGGAGGAAGGTTGGATTTCTCCAATGAAATCTAGACCCCATTGTTGAAAAGGAGCTTCAATAGAGATGGGATGTAATGGCAGAGATGGGATGTAATGGAAAAGGTAGCAGTTTTCTTTTTCCCTAAGAAATTTGGCATTTATGACAGGTAACTACCATTTTGTGGATGTATTGGAGAAGGGTATGCCAATAGAAACCAGCCCTAAGGATCTTATTAATAGTGGTTTTCCAATAGAGGTGGCCTCCACAATCTCCTTCATGAAATTCATGCATAATCCTTTCTGCACTTTCTTTAGGCAAACATTTAAGCAATACACCACCATAATTTTTCCAGAATGCAGAAATTTACATCTTTTAATTTCAAAAAACTGGCTTTTGTTTTGGACAAACTAGGAGGAGCATTTAAATTAAAGAGCACATATAGTATATATGCGTACCAGGGAGAATTTAGGAATTCTTCCTCAATAGGTGGAGTCGCTAGCTCCTCTTTTTCATCGAGTGAATGAATCATATTGATGTCTACTGCTTGAAAATTTGTTTTAGCCATTAGTTTAGCCAGCCCTTTTCCTTTGATTAATTTGGTGGGTTTGATTTCTAAATCATATTCCAAGATAACATCAATCCATCTGCTTCTTTTTCCATCAGGATCTTGTGTTAGGATGTCTTTAACCATTGTATGGGGCACAAATGCAATGATGTGTGAATGCAGAATGTAGACTCTGAAATCCTTTAGTTCTTTGATTAAGGTAAAATCCTACCTTTCCATGATATTATATTTCAAAGGTGCATCTCTTAAAGCTTAGCTGAAGAATTATATGGGCTGCTCTTGTCCCTTTGTATTTTTATGCAGCAATACAACAGCAACTGTGTGTTCTAATGCGAAGGAAAATATAAAGAAATCTTTGGTGAAGTCAGGGTTGATCAGAACCGGTGCTTGTGTAAGTGCTTGCTTTACTAGGTCAAAATGATAATTTGATTCCTTGGTCTACTTGACTCTTGACTCTCTTTTGAGCATGTTGGTGATGTTCCTTAGGAGTTCTACAAGGTTTGGTATAAGCCTTCTTAAAAAAATTATCTTTTCAATGAAAGATTGCAGCTCTTTGATATTTTTTAGGTGACTGATTTGCAATATTCCCTCAATCCTATTAGGGTCAATCGTGATCCCTTCTTCATATATGATGTGACCTAGAACCTTTCCTTCTTGAAGGCCAAATAAATATTTCTTATGATTCAGATACAGACCGTACTTTTTGCATTTCTCAAAGACCTTTCTCAAATGAGATAGATGTTCTTCATCAGTTTTTGAATAGACTATGATATCATCAAGATATATCACAATGAAGAAACCTATTTCTTCTGAGAAAGAAATATCCATTGCTCTTTGAAAAGTGGCTCTAGCGTTCATTAATCCAAAAGGAATTTTTACATACATAAAGGTGCCCCAAGGTGTAGTGAAAGTTGTTTTGTGTTGATCATTAGGATGCACCAGCACCTGATTGTACCCTGAAAATCCATCTAGCAGAGAGATCATTTTGGAGCCTACTACTCTTTGCAATATGTGGTCCATATTTGGTAAAGGGTAGTTTTCCTTTATGGATTCTCTATTTAGATTTATGAAGTCAATGCAGAGTCTAATCTCTCGTCTCTTCTTCCTCACAGATACAAGATTTGAAACCCATTCTGACTACCTGAGTGGGACTATTATCCCAACATCATACATTTTCTTTATCTCTTTCTCAACCAATGGCATTTGGACAAGATTGATTCTACGTAGTCTCTATTTAAACGGTCTCTGGCTCTCTTTGAGCGGAATTTTGTGCTCGATGATATCACTATCATAAGACTTCAAGTCTTCATAACTCCAGGAAAACACATCAATAAATTTTTTGAATAACTCAATATATTTTTGCTTTATAGGTGCTGGCAGTGTCTTTGATAGCTTTACCATATTGGGCTCTTTCTCACTACCCATATTTCACTCCTTTATATTTGCTTCAGTGGATTCCATTTTTGGCTTTATAGAAACATCATTGAAATCAAAAAGTTCTTCTAAGAGGGACAAGTCCTCTTGGCAGGGTATTGTCTCTAAACTGTAGCACTTAAAATTCTTCTTTTTCTAGATCTTCACACATCTCTGTCCTATGTGTGTCTTTATTTGCTAACGGGTTTATATCAGCATCATGAGGGGGCTCCTCCCTGCATATTTGTTCCTCAGTAGAGCAGTCCTCTTCATGATATAAGTTTGAATTTGGAATCTCAAACTCATTTTTGGATTGCAGGAAATCTTCAATCTGTTGGTCATATTCAAAAACTTGCCAATATCTCATATTATCAGGGACTTCTGGTCTATGCTTAACTTGTATTGTTTATTGTTTTTTAGGATGAGGTATTTGACAAGTGTTGGCTGCAAATGCTATTTCATTCACAAGGATATTTTGATTTCTTTGGATAGAGGTAAGATCATATTCTTCGAATTTTTTTAGGAGGTCAAGGGCAGCATTCCTGTATACTCTTAATCTAGGATGTTTAGCTGAATATTCTCCCTTAATTTTCCTAATGAATAGCTCAGAATCCCCATGGACATAGATCCTTTTGGCTTCTAATTTCTTCAGTAATTGTAACCCTAGAAGGAGTGCCTCATATTCTTCTATATTATTTGTACACTAAAAGTTTAGTTTGTAAGAGTGGCCCTCTATGTGGTGATTCTTAGTGTTGTGTACCCAAACACCTACTCCTAATCTAGTTTTGCCACAAGAACCATAAAAAATCATGCTCCAAAGAGGTTCAGGTTTAGGCTTGTATTGTTCATTTTCTATTTGGTTTGACTATTCTTCCTTTTCTTCTTCTTTTTCAGCTATTTGTTCATTAACTTATACTTATTCATTAATTTTTTCATCATTGTAAAGGATAAATGAATCAAGGTCTGAGTGGATAGAATAGAGGGGGGAATTATCAGGCTTTTCTTGACTACTCACCATGTATTTCATATGACTTTCCCTATACAATATTCTTGGTTGACTAAAGACTAGTATGGTAGCAGAGGTCATATCCATTTGGAGGGTGCCTTGAAGCTTCGCTCCCCATGAGCGTGATAGAAGCATGCCATATTTAGGGGGAATGTCAGCCACCAAAACATCCATTACTAGACTTTTGGCTGGTATCTGTGCTAAATTAACACAGAGATCTTTGATCAGGCCTAGACACTTATTCTACTAGAGTCAAAAGAGTACAGGTATTTTTATGGTATAGTTATCTCGAGGCCAAGTTTCTCCATAATTACCTTTTGTATGAGGTTATGAGATGCTCCTGAATCTAACATGGCATTATGGAGCATTTTATCATGAATATTCAAACAGACATAAAATGGGGGCACCCCTACCTCTTGGAATTTTCCTTCTACTTTAGGCCCAAACAAAAGTTCAGGTTTGTCATCATTAAAATTTACAGTATCAGTATTTTATCCTATGTTTAGTTCTTTCAAAACTTGGGATCTATATACATCTATATACATCTTGAATGGTTAGGCTTTAGCCCTCCCCTTTTTATAATTTAGTATTTATATAACCCTAAAATCCAAGTCTATAATCATTCACTTACATAATCTTCCCTTTAAACCTTCCCCCCCCCCTTAAAAGTATTAACAAAGTTAATTCATTAATACCAATTTTAAATTAATAAATATCATTAGTAATAGCTATATTAACTATTCCCAATGATTTTATTAAATTATAATTGGCATGAATTCTTAATCCTCTTGAAAAACATTATCCTCATTAATACTTTAATTAGCTTTTTACATCTAGTGGGCTCCTCCTTTCCTCAAAATTAATTAATTTTAATATCCCTATAATTATTTGTCACCTAGTTAAGATAAGCCTTTATTTATCAACTACCCCCACCAAAAATCTCTTAGTTTTATAATGATATTCTACTCTAATGGTAATATAAAATTAAAAAATTAAATAATAATAATATTAAAATTGATTAGTATTACGCTTGGCTAAACAACAATTTATAGGTTTTCATTACTCTAAAAAATAAAAAATAAAAAAATTAATAATTTTAAATTTTAAATTAAAAAATTAAAATTCATTAATATTACACTTAGCTTAACAAACATGTTATAGGTTTTCATTACTCATAATTTAAGTATATTAATTCTCTATTAAATTAGTATGATTTATAGCTATTCTTTGCAAATTAATAACCTGCTTGAAATTAGAAACCTTATTTAATTTAATTTAATGTATTTATATAAAAATATCAATTGATTTTTGGGTTGGTCAGCCTTTATCCTGCACTCGTGGTATATTTATAAGTTCATTCCTCCTCTCCTTTTTACAGGATTTGTCCTGATGATGGGTCTTGTTCTAGACCCGAAACGTAGACACAAAAATGCTTACTATGGAGATTCCAAACCCAGAAACTCTAAACTTCAAATTGTTGATTTGCATTAGGGATATCAGTTGGATCAGTTTTGTTAGGGCTGATAGTTGGTTTACTAGTGCTGCTTTCTAGAATTTTTTTATTTTTATCAGAACTTTTAACCATTTTATTTGAACTTTCTGCTGTCTTTTTAGGATCAGTTTCAGGGGCCTTTCTAGCAGAATTTTCAGAATTCTTTCTCTTGGGAATGTCCTGGGCTTTGTTGCTTCTAAGGTCATATTTTTTATGCACTTCCATGATATCATTTTTGAATCCTTGTTTATAATCCTTGTATTCTTCGCATTCTTCTTCAAGTTGAGTTGGGGCAAATATGCCTTGCTCTTCCTCAGTGAGGAAAACAGTATCCTCATCATTAACACCCATTAGATTAATTTGACTTTCTTTTGGCTCTTCAATCATCCCCTCATCCACATCAGCATAATTTTCTTGGAAAGGAGGCCTTATTTCCTAGTCAGGTCCTCTTTGTTCCCTCTGTCCTATTTGAGGGGGGTTTCTCCTAAAGTTTTGGTTTTGGTTTTGGTTTCTATTCTGAGGAGATGCTTGGTTTTCTCTGGGGAAAGTTCTCTCATTTAGGTTGATTCTCTCCATCATCCTCTCCATGGTTCTAACGAGGTTATCAATCTTAGTATCAGATGTGGAGGATACAACCTCTTCCCTGTGTGACTTTCTTTTCATTTTTCATTCTAACTCTTTTGGCAATTATATCTTCTTGCACACTCAGTGCACCCCCCTGCATGTCTTCTAATGTAGGAGGGTCTCTCTTTCTCAATTGATAAGCCATATCTGGGTCAAAACCATTTGGAAATTTCATTAGGGTCAGACTTTGTGGGCGTTTCATGTGAGGAGGGAGGGCATTATATACACTGTTAAACCTAGTGCAGAAATATTAGACACTCTCTCCAACGTTTCTCTTGATGTTTTCATATTCTAACAATATTTGGAGAGGATTTTTCTTAACTTCCCATTTATTTAGGAACAATTGGTGAAAATTAGGGATTTCATGTATACTATTAGGGGTCAGGCCTTTAAACCACTTTCTTACTTCTCCCCCTAATCTTTGAGCAAACATTCTTAATTTAATAGTTTCATCATCTATCTCTGACGATCAAAATAATCATCCATTCTATCCACATGGTGTTGAGCAGTTGTAGAACTACTTTCATCAAATATGGGGATCTTGGATTGATAATCCTGTGGTAGAGGTATTAAAGGCAATGGTAGGACTAATGGGGTATACCAGGCTACCATGGCTGGTGGTTGGGGAACCCAAAGGGGGTTAACAAGTGGGGGGTTGAATGGAGGAAGGTGAACAGTGGGTGTATGAGTGGGGGTTTTGGGACTTTGGTGAGTAAGGTTCAAGGAAATGACATGGGCTGAAGAGGCTACTGCAATAGGACTCTGCTATAAGATGGATAGGTCCAAAACTGTCTGGGCTATCCAGTTTTGGGATTTAGTCCTGAACAAGTTTTGTTCAAAGTGTGCGTCAAATTGGATATCCTACAAGTTCTTAAGGTTTTCAGGCAGGGAACTTGCCTTGTGAATAGTCTTGCTAACGGTTGAACTCTCAGATCTAGGAGTTTTCCTTAGGATTTTCTCTGTATTATCAACTATTGTAGGAGGGTACAGGTCAGGATGGGATCTGGTACAGATTCCTCAAGAACCCAGAATTTAGACCCAAGGCGCAGAGAGGTTGAAATTTTTATAATAGCTAAAAAACAAACCAATTTGTGAAAAAAAATACTTAATTCCAACAATATTTTGACTGGGTTTTTATTTGAGTTTTGATAATATTAGGTTTTCTCAATATTCCCTAGTATGGTCACCATTATGTTAGCTCCCTGTAATTTGCAATATTGGCAAGAAAAAATAGCAGAGAACAACATCAAACCACTTTGGAGTCCAAGACCTAGCCTTCCTGGGCTCAGAGAGGGATCTCTTAGTATTTATGATTAATTGATTTAGATTTATGATTATATTTTCTGATTTTAGGCTAGTTATAAAGATTTGGGTTGTTTTTTTTTTTGGTTGGATAGATAGGATGTGGTAAGCTTAATCCATTAGGCTATGGAGTCATAAAAGGGTTGAGTTTTACATCAAATTTTCAACGGTTTTCACAGGGCAAGCTAACTATGTCAAATGGATCTCTGTGGCAAGATGAATATGAGATGACATAAATCTATGAGTTCAGTAAAGCTAAAGGGAAACTAAGAATACTTTAACTATACTTCAACATAAATGAAAAGTAGAAAGTCTCTTAATTCTGCATTAAGGTCTTTAGAGAAAAAAATTCAGGATGACTATTCAGTGAAATGAAAGAGCAATTAAGAATTCTTTAACTAAACTTTAGAGAAAGCCTTAAGATAACAGTTTGGTAAATCTAAAGAACATTTAAGAATTGTTCAGCTATACTTCACAAAGAAAACCTCAAGACAACAATCCAGTAATACTAAAGAGAATTTAAGAATTTTTTAGTTATACTTTCAAAGGAAAACATTAAGATAACAATAACAGATAGAGTTAAGGTGCTCATATAACATATCTTAATCTAAAATTTATGTTTTTATATCCAAGAAATTGATGTACATTATGGATAAATAAAGGGAAAACATTAACATAAAAGGGATAACATCACCATTAACATAGCTCAAGGATCCTATGAACGTGCTTGTATTTTTTATGTCCAGCTCAAAAAAAATTGCAGTGCTCCAATACAAGTTACGTGGTTGCCCTAATCTAGGGTGACAAACTGCATTTATTATAGATTAAATGAAGTTTTGAAAATTGTGACCATGCAAAGCCCAAGCCAAAAGTACCTCTGACAAACCTACTATAATAATAAGTTTCAAATTAACTCCTAATCTAACTTTAAAATGCCTTTGACCAACTGCCTGCAACATTAAATTTTATAATAACTTCTGAGTTGATGCTAAAATATCTCTTACTGTAATATTAACTTTGGTAGGCTTTCATTAAAGCAAGTTCAAGCTAGAGGTGGCCAACATGGTTTTGAAGAGGCAAATGCTAAGTGGTCTTGACATTTGGCTTTGTCTTTTGATTTACCACTTCATAGACCATAAGAGAGGATGCATTTATGGCACTACAAAAATTAATATTTCATGCTGCTTATCATCTGACTATTTCTTAACTCTATCCTTTAACTCTATTTTTCATCTGTTTTCACTTTTACCCTTGATTTCTCTGTTTAATCCTTTTAACTTTCACTATCACAGTAAATATTTTACCTTTTACTATCTTTTGCTTTGAATGAATCTTATTGTTTTTGGAGTAAATGTATAATCCTTGATAATCATTATTGTATTTCTTTATGCTCCATTGCTGCTTTTATTTATTCTTCTGCTCATAATCCTCTAGTGAATAAGGCTTTTAATTGAAATCCAGAGAGTCCAGTTTAAACAATTTTTGGAACTAGCATCTTAAATTGTTTTTCCTATCTTTTGATATGCATATCATCTGTAAAAATAAAAAAATTTGTTAATAAAACAAAGCTTTGCAGGGAGGCGATATGGCTTGAAGGAAATCGGGAAATCTGTGGAAGGAGTTCGAAAAGTGGAGGTTTTTCAATTTCTTCGTTTAGCAATGGTCTTCCAAGTCTTTTTAGACACATTGCAGGGGTTATCATAGTGGTTTGGGTTTCTACTGCAATAGCACAAAGTTAAAATTATTTCAAATGTCAATGATTTCATCTCATGGAGTAGAGGTTGTTTTATGGTTCATCGCATGATGTAGGACTAGTTTGTGGGGACGACGTGTGGCAGATGGGGGGGAGGGGGGGGGGAGGGGGTTGCAAAACCGCCCATTTCGTAATCCCCCAATGGTTCTAAACATTGGTTGTTTGGGGGTGCGAAATGGATTGGGGGCCGTCGGATCAGATGCTGGGGATCGAACGATGGTCGGGCATTAGATCATTCGCGAGTTCGTTGGATAAGTGGGGCTGAGATTTAAATGAAGCGAAGGGGTTAATTAAATGAAAATTGGGGGGAAAGGTTTTAAAGCGGAGGCTTTAATATGAACATGAGGTAGGGTTTTAACATAATAGGGGTTGGGTGATTTAATAAATAGGGTTGATTAATAGTGGGACCCATGATTAATATGGTGGGGAAGGGATATAAATAAGAGGGGATTTAATATAAGGTGAGAACATGAATACTTTAGGATGGGGGGTTAAAATTATATCGAGGATGGAATTATGTAGTAGGGCTTGATAGATTAAAATTATTTAAAAACAATGTAAAAGTGGATTTTACATTGTTTTTAATGAAAAAAGGGGAATGAGTAAAAGGGAAGGGATATTAGTAATGGGAATGGGGTTTTAGCTAGGGAAAAGGGTTTAAGAAGGGGAAAGGGGCATTTTAACAAGGGATAATGTCCTTTTGGAAAGTGGAAAAAGGATTTTTGAACAAACGGAAAGGGATTTTGGGGGATATTAGTGATATGAAACAACCAACTGGTGCTTTCCATGCTTTGTGAAAACTGCTTCTGCCTACCCATAATTTATTCTAACATGTTTTCTTCATTTATTGGGTGCATTTAATCTTGTTGGCCCTTTATTTTTCCTTTGAAATAAAACTATATAATCACTAACCTTATAACTTCCAAAGGCTCAGATTAAACTGATGAGCTCATTTATTCTCTACCTAACTATTGATCTTCCAAGATTAAATAGTTTTTCCAGATCTTTATTCACTAACTAGCATGACATGAAATTGAAAACATGAATGAATCAAGATTAAACTATTTGATCATCATGAATTGTGGCATTATGGACAATCTACACACAATATTATTTGCAAAAGTAAACTAAACTAAAGGTAGTGGGTTTTTAAATGTGCGGCACTTTCAAGATCTATTTTTATCTCTTTTCTGGGGTCCATACTTTACATTTCCATTTTTTTTGTCATTTTCTTTTGGTCCTTTGATTTTTCTTTTAGGACATACCCTCTTCTCATTGTTTAATATTGGGAAAACTTTGCAAAAAGCAAAGGTATGTACATTATTACAAGATTTTTTTAAAAATAGCCAATTCAAAATTATGTTCTCTGTTATTATAGGACCCTAATAAGAACTCAGTGGAAGGCTGGTAGAGAACAACACCACCTTGATTGACAAAAAATAGCAGTTGAAACTTGAAAGTGAATAACAAATCACCAAAAGCATCTATGTACAATCTACCTTTTACACTCCTTCATAAACATCTTACCAAGCCATTTTGCACCCCATCATTAATTGCACCAAAAGTTACTCTTGCCTCCCATAACATTATCAATTCAATAAAAAATGTGTCAATCTATTAGAAAAATGATTAAAACTTCAAAGAAGTCTCAGACTCCTCTGAAGATAGGACCCTACTTACCAGTGAATATAATCAAGAGCACATCCACAAAAGCAAAAACAACTGACCACAAAACATGCAAGTGAACAATGAAACAATGATGAGTGAATTATTAAAAGTTATTGGTTCAGTTTTATTTTCTCTTCCTTAAGGATCTTGGAGGTCCAAGCATCGTTGGTATAAAAATTTGAAGCTACAAACTTTGGAGGCCAGAGCTTAGCATACAACCCAAAATTGGGCACAGTCTTATGTCTAGCGTGTAGGCAGAGAACAAGGAAACTAACCTACGAAGAAAGAGAGAACAAATTGATTTCTCGATTGAATGCTTTGAATGTTGGTGTTGAGGATGATGATGATGATTAAATGATTAAAAGTTATTGGGTCAGCTGTATTTTCTCGTCGTTAAGGATCTTGGAGGTCCAAGCATCCTTGGTATAAAAATTTGAAGCTACAAATTTTGGAGGCCAGAGCATAGCATACAGCCAAGAATTGGGCATGGTCTGATGTCCAATGCAAAGGCAGAGAACAAGGAAACTAACCTATGAAGAAAGAAAGAAAAAATTGATTGCTCAATTGAATTATTTGAATGTTGGTGATGAGGACAATGATGATGAGTAAATCATTAAAATTTATTGGGTCAACTTTATTTTCTCTTCTTTAAGGATCTTGGATGTCCAAGCATCCTTGGTATAAAACTCTGAAGCTAAAAACTTTGGAGGCTAGAACGTAGCATACAACCCAGAATTCGACATGGTCTTATGTTCAGCGTGAAGGCAGAGTATATGGAAACTAACCTACAAAGAAAGAAAGAAAAAATTGATTTCTCAGTTGAATGCTTTGAATGCTAGCGCTAAGGATGATGATGATGATTAAAGGATTAAAATTCATTGGGTCAGCTGTATTTTATCTTCCTTAAGGATATTGGAGGTCCAAGCATGCTTGGTATAAAAATTTGAAGGGAAAAAATTTGGAGGTCAGAGAATAGCATACAACCCATAATTGAGCATGGTCTTGTATCCCTGCAAATACCTCCAATAGTGCTTAGAGAGATGGATGCTAGGGTTGTAGTGGATCCAGGATGGGATGAACTTCTTGAAGAGGAAGTTGGTTGTTGGAAAGGTGCTTGGTCTACATAGGCTTCCTAATATCTTGATAATCCAAACTCTATTTTGTATTAAAGGATCATTTTTTAGATCATTTGGAAGGCATGGGAAAATTCAAAAGCTTTAGATTTAGATTTGGAAGTCATGGGACATGGAAAGACTAAAATTTTGACTATGGAAGTGAAGCATGTGGCTTCATCCTTAATGACAATGTTGGGGATGCAGTTGACATTGTGAATCACCCATTGCTTGTTTAATTTTCTATCACTCACCTCCAAGGTGATGCATTTCCAAGTAAAGCATGAAATGATAAAACAAATAACGTAATTGCATTAATCACTCCCTTCATGACATTATCAGACTACCTTTTTAGCATAATTTCAATTCGATAACATAAATTCTTATGTCAACTATTGAAAGGAATAACAACATTGGAAGTATGTGCAACAAAATTCCAACTTGTTGGTAGATGCCTACATCCACTATACAATTCAACTCACCTAAAAATGTAGATTCTCTGACCCAAAGCCTAGACAACCTCCTTGGAGCTTAGTTTGCATCATCTCAATATTATCTATAGCTTGAAAAGTAGAAATCAAAGTTAATAGAATTTTTTTCAAAAATAAATATAATAAACATGATAAATATGCTTAATGAAAAGTACCAATACTTGTGCCATGAATGGAACCTGAGAAGGAATAATGTCTTCAGGTAGCCCTTGATGTGTAGCACATACCTGAAAATTCAATAATGTTAAGAGCCACAGCATATAAAATTATGTTTAGCTTAAAGTCACTTGCAATTTAACGTAAAAATCTAGATAGATAACACCTGTGAGACCACTGGAACATACGAAGGTATCATGTCTTCAGGAAGCCCTTCATGTGTAGCGCTAACTTGAAAATTCCATAATGTTAAGAATCATACCATATAACATTATGTGACATAAATTCATTTTCAATTTGACATACAAAAATATAGATAGATAGTAATGAATTTGGCACTTCTACATGATCATGTCCATGATCTACAAAATGAGGATCAGGGGCAAAGCAATGTTGATCTAAGAATGTTGTAAACTGCATAACTTAAATAAATATAATGGCGTAATATTTTGGAGACTAAATGTATATACACCAAAAAAACATGTTACGTGCACTCTAGCTCATCTTATAAATGTGTATTTTAAAATAGATCAAAACATGCTTGTACATACCTCGTCGATGGTGTGCATTTGTTGTCTAATGACTCACTCATAGTGGTTTATACAGGATGATGCATACTCCATAAGCTCATGTCGCTCCATCTCCCTCAACACATCATCTGGAATACTCACAAATGAATGAACTCCTGCACTAGATCAAGGTTTTCTTGTCCCTAAGCCAACTTCTACCCATCCTAAGCAGCTGCAATAAGTTGTTGTATCTTCTTCCTCATCTGAGATGCAGCACTTGAGATAAGGGCTAACTCCTCTATAAGTGTAACTAGCCTAGGTGGTCGAGGTGCTAAATGAGGTGTTGGAGGCCTAAACCCAACATCTCGCATAGCATCAAGTCGTTCATATGTACAACCTTTTCTAGCTCCATAGAATTTGGACCTTGTATTTGTATAGTTAAGGCCTATGTGCTCTCGGAATTGAGAATACAACATCCTAACAAAATATTGCGGCATCTCATCATTATTTGGGAACTTCCCGTATGCGTACATGAACTTCTCATAAATATAAGGTGCAATATTAGGATCATTGAATCTTGCAATCCTCAAACCTTTTTTGTATTCAAGCCGCAAGTCAAATAGTGACAATTCCATTTCTTTAGTGACCCTACTTTTAAATTCATTGTATAACTGGATACCAATCACTGACGCTCTCCTCCTACGCATCATGTCAAAAAAAACTTGGGTTGATGGTCCAACCCCACGATAAGTCTCTATCAAACTCTCCAAATTGTGCAAAAAAATTTGGAGACAATCTCAACTAGGGGCAGAGAGATTGCAATTTTGTAATTCATTGTGCAATCTCGTGGAATGCTTCATCATCCCATAAACAATAAGTAAGGAGATGGTGTCTTCCTAAGGCATCTCCTCAGGAATATCACTGGGATGGGTGTAAAGGGCCTCATAGCTCAGATTTCGAGCAGAATCATGAACCCTACGACCTCTCCCCCTAGAAGGGCAATGACCACCACCTGTAACATGTTAAATTATTGCACATATTAAAAATTAAATAATTTATAAGGAAAAATTGTATTTAAAAAACTTGTTTGGTCATTTGAAAATACCTCGTGGAAAAAATATCTCATCCTCTTCACTCATCAGACTAGGATTGTTCCCTTTCGAGGAATGAAGGTCTCTACTAACCACTATACAAAACATTAAATTTTTTTATCACACAAGTACTTGAGACACACAATAAGTTTCACATTAAACATACATCAAACAGTAAATTTTCCTTTAGATTTTACCTGAACAAGATCTATCCAAGTGTGGAATGGATGCCACAGGCTACGCAATAGTGTAAGACATTGCATTCCTTTGTTCCTCAATAGAAATAGGGCCAAATCCAACTCCTACATTTTCACCTATGGAGCATAATTTTTTCACATTAAACACGTCATTTGAAAAAAAAAAATCACCTATTCAACATTGAATATAACTTAACCTTGAACACTTTAACTAGCAATCTAATGTGTACCTATACCGTGTATAATAGACCCCTCAGAATGGGGTCTAAGAAATTGGGGATGAATGGGAACAGGTCTATGGGGCTCCTCTTATTCGATTTGTTGTCTGGGCGCATGAGTCATATGAGTGCGTCCACTTGTGCAGGACAAATTTTTTTGACATTAATCAATTTTTCACAACGAACAATAAATGCAACCTACTTGAAAAAATGACATAACTAAACGTCCAATGTACCTGATAATCCTCCTCTCGTGGAAAGGTTTATGGAGGGCTTTCCTAATTCCATTGTTGCTACAGTATCAAATCAAATTTCTGCCCCTCATAAACAAATTACAAAACAAATTATCAATCGACAGTCATGTCATCAACCAATGATTTCATATGTTGTTACATGAGGTCAAAAGTCACCATTAGAATATTGAGTAGGTCTATGGACAATCTTTAAATCAGAACTCACTCCATTATTCATGTTTTCAGCACATATGCGTAGCTTAGGACCTGCTAAAACCACTGCCACAAATCTGCTTAGGGCCTTCTCCATGTAGCAATTTCATTTCTTAGTCAATGGCATTGTACATATTTTAAACCTTTGGATTTGCACATTAATGATATGTTTAACATAATTTAATGCTAAGAAATTAAAATGATAAACATTGAAATAAATAATGTAAAAATATTAAAATTTTATAATAATAAAATAAACTTGCATAGATCCATCTCACTTTTTTTTACTCATTGAAAGTTTTGTGCCTGTATTTTTTTTATCTCTCTTAATGTTTAAGATTTTTAATAGATATAATTAAGATGGATCTATGCAAGTAGTTCCATCAATTTTAAATGACTAGTTTTCTTAGAAACTTAAAAATAAAACACTCATTCTTAAATTGAAACTTGAATATTTAACTATTCAACTATTTCTCTTTAATAATAATTAAATCATTTATCTCTTATTTAAAAAACTGTATTTTCTGACATTAGTCATTCAATTCAATTCAATTACTTACATAAATCCATCCATTATTAATTAAAATTCTATGCTTCCAATATCACCACTTTGACTTCTAACATGCCCAACTTACTATAATAATTACAAGTTATTATCGATGTTGAGAAAATAAATGAATAATGATTAGGCATATTTCTGACGGTATGGAAATCCATAAAAGCCCCAACATAATCACAAGCATTTATCAGTATAATTGTGAGAATTAAGCTCTGTTGCATGAGTTTCAGGATTGTAGGCACAAGTGTCCAAAACCAAATGTACAGAATATATATATATGAAAAATATAAAATACATAACAAGGCTAAAAGAGGGAAACATACAAAAATTGAAAAAGAACATTATCGTGCCATAAACAAGTTGATACCATTCAAGATTCAATGAAGTGACATATTATTTATTTATTTAATTATAAAAAGTAAGTATTACATAATCCACCAAAATGGGGAATCAAAAAACTACTGAGTTGTGATAACTTCAAGACAACGAATGAAAAAATGATAATAAAACACACAATACTCTATGCAATCCAGTGTAAAACTGATTAAGGAACACATCACACAGCCAGTTAGAAAAACAAAAAGAAAAGACACAAAAGGACAAAGGATAAAACAAAAATCAAACAATGATGAAAGCTTAAAGGTAAAGAGAAGAGGCATTGAAGATCTTCTTTTTCTATATGATATGGAAACGACACCAAGAAAGGAGGCAAGAAAAAAAACTAGAAAATGCTAAGCTCCAAACAGTGGGAATGGAAGCACACTTCAAATGATGGATATAGACTCTAAATACAAATTGGAATCATATATAGCCAAGAGTTTGGACTTGATTTGAATAAACCAGATACAAGATAGTGGCATGGTGATGGAAAAACAATTTATAAATACAATACAAAAGATAAGCAATATACCTTGAAATACAGTATTAGCAAAATACAACAACCAGATCTGAAAATTGTCACGAGTCACAGAGATTCCAAGGAAGTTGTCATATGTCTGATTCTCATTCATGTCACTCTAGGCAGAAGTTCCAGCAAATTCAGAATAAGATGGATAAAGGCAATACATATCTAACAATCAAAATTAGATTTCAGAATCCACTCAAGGTAGAAAAAGTTATATATCTCCCATTTTTCTTTGGCACTGAACTTTTCAGATATAAACAACACAAAACTGAAAGAAAAATAGATTTCATCAGTTTTGGAAAGTTGGTAGTTATTATATCCAAGATGCCCAAAAGCAATCCTTACCATTTTTTATCTTATACTTTTGATTAGCATCTAGATTTCAACTTAGAATAACTGAATAAATATTGAACAACACAGTAGAGTCTGCTATCTAAATATATTGCTATATACCGATATTATATGCTTCACATTTCATAAACATTGTGCCAAAGTTCTATTACTCATGAATCACAATGATAACATTGACTGCATATCCCTAAAAAAAAGGCTACAAACAAGAACTCCTCAGCTGAAGCTCTCACAATCTCAAAACTATTCCAGCCTCCAAATCTTCCAAGACTCACAAGTTCAGATTAAGGCTTTTATTATTATAAAAATTCTCTTAGGGAACCAGTGGTAGTCTGCCGACCCAAGATCACTGACATGTCATGAAAAGAGGGTGTATGGCAGTTTACCTTAGTCATGTGTGGTCATGAACACCTAGAAGTTCCCAGCCTATCAGGGAGCTATAAACTCCCCGACAAGCCAGGAACCTTTGGTGGTTTCTGATCATCGGAGAAAACTAAGAAACACCATTAGAAATGACTCAGTATCGTCTAGAAGCTCCTAAATCATTCCTTAAGCTCCAAAAACCACCCACCAATTGTAGAAAAATTCACTCCGGCTCCTAAGCTCCCAAAAATGGGAAAAGCTGGGAATAGGTTCCCTAACCACCAGAAGCAATGTTCCCATGCTACTATGGAATTAAGATAAAGAAAATGAATGAAGACCTGAATCTTCAGTTGCTACCCAGAGGTGCAACCAAATATTTGTAAATAAATTTATAAATAGTTCCCCAAAGGTATTACGAAATTTATAAGAGTTGGTAATTTGTATCATCTTGTATGTACTTGTGGATATATCCTCTCACATCTTGCAATTTTATGTCAACATCTTCAACATCTATGTGAAAATTCGTGTGTCTTTGTCTGGGCATTCCTAGGTGTTCCTCTATAACTCAATGGCCATCTAGAAAACTACCCACTACATGACCCATTTCTACTTTTCCCTTTAACAATTCACTCAACTCATATGAATGCCTAGTATTTGAATAAACCCAAATCCCACTCCATTTTATTGTTCCTTTGTAGACTCAGTCACATATATTGATATCATGTGTGCTAGAGTGGAGATGCCTCTATTTTCCTACATCATTTTCCATTACACATAGATATATGTTTATGTTTTCTTTTAACATATTTAGAGGCCTACCAGGTTTATAGGACACTTTCTCCTTGAATCAAAATAAAAAATATAAATTAATTTGTATATAATCAGAGATGTTATCAAGGATGTTGGGTTTTTAAGATCTCAGTAGTTGAACAACTCAGACTTCAGTTATGAAATTTCCTAGTTCATTTTGGGTTTTATGGGATATTTAATTCTAATGGTTTTATAGTTTGAACTGTAAAGAAAGTGTTTTTCTTCTTCTATTTCTTGTGTCGTACAGATTATATAGGATAATACTTCCTTGGGGTTTTTAGGTTGCATCCACCATCTAGATAAGCACAAATTAGATCGAAGAAGTCATCCCAATCATCCACATCCTAGGCATCATAAGATGACATTTCTTTGTGAAGTATCTCTACTTAGTCACCTACATTTTTTTCGCAATACCAACAAATCCCAAGTTGGCTCTGCTCTAGCTTAATTGGTACCTTACCAAATTGCTGTGAAATGTGACTCCCAAAATGTTTCACTGAATTTCTCGTTGTGCTTGGAACCAAAACTGTGATTGATCATTCAATGGTTCAAATGTTAATTGCTGCTATTGAAGGGCTTCTGTTTCTTTGCTATTTCTCACCCTATGCCTTGATGGTTCATTAATTTTTCACATGGATGTTTAATGATAAATTTCTTGCAAGGATATAGCTTGTTCATTGATACCTTTACTTTGAATATTTCATTCACTTGAAGCATGTTTTTCTTTTCTTTTCAAGTACCGATCTAGTTTTTCTTAGGAAATTTGATCTCAAAAAATTGAGTTTTTCTTAATCATAATCATTTATTCTAGAGTGCTCTTGGGCTTTCAAGGGTATTGATTTATTTTTTGTTGTAGATTTGATGTTATTACAGATTTAGATATTCTGGGGCATTTACAAACCCTAGGGACACCCCCCCGAGACTATGAAGAACCAATCCAAACGGAGAGGCAAATTGACAGTTATAGTGGGTCAATTTGTCTATAATTCTCATGTGGATCTGTTGGTGCAGATCTGTGTGATAAAAAATACCAATTTAAATTATGAATGCCCATTTCCAAAGTAAAAACTATAATAATTCAAGCACAAATCATAAAGACCATAATGGGTAAACATTTAATGTAATCTTATGTATTCAAATATTGTTAGGTTCAAATGCATTGTACATAAAAAACGTGTATGTGGGCCTCAACGTATGACAAATATACTATATTCTTAAGTAGTTTAAAATTTGATTAGCACCTTAATCCAAAATAAAGAACATGTTGGCATGTGTGCCTGTGATTTCATAATTTTCATTTAGTATTTTGTAAGTCCTTTAGTGTGTCCAATTAGATTTGTACAACCCATTTAGTAATTAAAGTACTCTCTTATAAAATGGGCACTTACAGGATCTTATGCGGGTATGAAAGGGTCTTTTATCTATTTAAAGGCTTCCCTTACCATTTAAATGATAGGGTGTTTTTGAAATGTGTATGTTTAATGTTCTCCAGTTATTGGAATTATGTATTTTCTAGGCAAGCCTTCTCATTTTGCAAATGAAGATCTATGTTTTATTTTTACTTAAAAACCTCCCTCTACTGTTTTGAGATATTCGTCTGTAATTTCTCAAATCATTGATAATTTTTAAGGGTATGCCAACATATTCGTGCTCCCACAAACACATCTTTGACTGAATGTTCAGCTTGTAGGTGCACCCATGTCTGCAATTCTTGATGAGTGTAGTCTAATTCAAACAATTTTATTCTTGATTCATCCTTCCCTACTACAGAGGGTGTTACCCTGAATGAGTTTTCTAAACACAACCAAATGTAGGCCCCTACTCAAATGATCAAATTTCTAATATTTCCAAACTCTATAATTTTGATAGGGTATCTTATGATCTGTTTTGATTGTGGTGCATGGGCCAGTAACTTCAGCATAAATACACTGGGAATTTCAAAGTAAGTACATAGTAATGGTGTGATGTAGTAGTGATGGTAGTGTGTTGTCACAATGGAAAAATGAATTGCTCTAATATCACTAGTCAGAAACCTTGTGGTACTCACAGGAGCTCATTGATAATAAGAAGAAAAGACATGAATCCATTGTCCCAAAGGACAAATAACATTTATTGATATGAGAATGATCATTACAAATCTATAATCTGATCTTTATAAACTATTGAAGAGATGGGTCACAATGAATAGCCATTACCCTAGGGAAAGGGTCCCTACACATATACACACACAAAATTTTAATTAGGTTCATTACAATGTTGTGAACCACATCTTCCAATTTTTTGTCTACATCTTCAACACCTATGTGAAAATTCATGTGTCTTTTTCTGGGCATTCCTAGGTGTTCCTCTATAACTCAATGGCCATCTAGCAAACTACCCAATACATGACCCAAAGTGTGAGTATATATATATATGAGTAGATTTTGTATCATTTGAAGATGGGTTTTTACCCTAGTCCCGATATTGAGTTCTTGGTTTACTATTATGCATATAATATTGAAAATTCATCGCTTGTTGTATATTTTGTAAGTTTTCTTGGTTGCGTTGTTGGTTCTTGTTGGTTGTGTTGTTGGTTCTTGTTATTGGGTTGTTGTTCCTTTGTTTGATTCTTCATAAGGGTTTCAACCCATGCTTACTTGGCCATGTCTAGTTAGGGTTTTAACATTACCACTTATACACTTACATTATTATTTTAATGCCTACAGTTCAGCATTATTTTTGGATTGTATTCGTTCTCTATTCACATGTCTCATTGTTCATAGATTTGTCTGTATTTAGCCACGTCATCGTAGCTATAGCTTTACAACCCTATTATGCAACTAATGTTGTTCTTGGAATGGTATTTCGATAGCAACCCCGAACCTTGTCCACAATGGTTCATCCTTTAAACTAGTTTGTGATGTTATAGTTTATAGGTATTTGTGTTCATTAGAAACAACACTCAGTTATTTAGCTTCATATTATAATAGTTTAAAATGATATTTAAGGTTATGGATTATGGGTTTTGAACCCAACCGTAGAACCAAATATTTTCTTGGTCTGCGAACACAGTAGGTAGTTATCACTTGCATTTGGTAATAGACCAGTTCTATGGGTTTCAAACCATGTTTTATGTGAGTATTATCATTCAGACCGGATTTGGCCTAGATAGGAGATGTTTCAAAAGGAATGAGGGAGGCTATAACCAGAGAAAATAAAATTGTTCGGATCAATCGAGATGAAGATGAGGTTTTCGGCCTTTATTGATAAAAGTTATACCTTTATAGATACAAAATGGGATACCAAACAATCAATTACCACAGTCAATTACCAAACATAATACCAAACAGTGAATTACCACAGAATAAAAAACCCTACAAAAATCAAATTCGAGACTTACCTAGCAATAGATATCCAATTTGTCGCTATCAGGGGTGCTCATGGTAGCGGACTCGCTCACTGAGGTGGCTCGAAAAAGACATGGATTGTGCTCCAGTGTATAGGTTTGCATGGGCCACGGGTTTGCAGAATGTTGGGGGAGATAGGATTTTTTAGTTTTGTATAAGCATAAAGCTCTCATATGAGACTGTACGAGAATCTAAACTCTCGGATGAGAGTTAAAAGAACTCTAGGTCAAGAGTTTTAAAACTCTCGTTCAAGATTTTACTCAAGAGTTTAGGTAGGCAAAATGATTTATAACAACTCTCAGATGATAAAGTAATAAACCTTCTAACTCTCAGGTGAGAGTTGTATAAATCATTAAACCCAAGAGTTTATGTTAATAAAACTCTCAGACGAGAAAATACTTAACTCTCGTCTGAGAGTAGTTTAACTCCAGTCAAGCCTAATCTAACTCTCGGTCGAGAAATTGAGTTGACTATTTTCTCGAACAAGAAATTAAAAATTTCACCCAAATTTGGCTATCTGCCAAAAAGTGTTTCCCAACATTGGGTTTTCACCCTTTTATATTTATAAATAATAGCATCTAATTTTTTCTTTCTATATTTTCTTAATTGTTTATGAAAATATTCTGATACTCCTTGATTTGCTAGATAGCTAATGTTTACGATTATTATGTATTGTATGAAATTTTTTGTTTCCTCTTGATCATCCTCAGGTATTCGCGTGCCATCAATAGTAGGGAGCGAGCCTCAAAGGATTGTGGATCAAGATCATCATCAACTGATTCAAGTGTAGTGTTGGGAAAAAGTTACTTTTGTATCTTTTCTTGTCACATTGTAAATGTTAGTTAAGAGAGATTTGCATTAGAAAGTATCTTGTGTTGCTAGACCCACTATAGGGCTAGAGAGACCGCCTTTATCTATAGACAAGATTTATCTTGACAATAGAACTCGCGACTCCACTGGGGAGCTTAGCCCCTTAGTCTTCCTTCCCTGAACTGATCTTGCATCAGTTTCACTGATTTTTAAAATCTAAATCTGCTTAGGCATCTGTTAGCTTGTGTGAGGATTGCTAGTGTCTTCATTGTGTCAGGTCTGGTGTTTGTGTGAGACTCTTTTTTATTTTTTCCTTGGTTTTAGCAACCAACGTGCTTCTTGTTTGCACAGTGTCTCTGGCAATGATGTTCTATATAGTACAGCCATGCTAATTGGCCTTTCATCACCCTTATGCTTAGCACAAAGGCTCTGATATCAGACATAGGAAAATTTGAGTTTCCCTTTCAATTTTCCAGTGTGTCCTAGCCCTTGAAGGAAGTTTGTAGGATCTCAGTGATCTCCTTGCTTTGTGTTTCACTTATTTGTATTATTTGAGCGAGTCTTTCTCGTCTCTTTCATTTGTTTGTAATTTTGGGAACTCTTCACCATTTCAAACACCCTTTTTCCCATTGTTCTTGGCTTCATTCGAAGTGATTTGTTGTATTCGCTGGTCATCTTTGCATCTTTGATCTTCCCTTCGATTTAGCGTCAAATATAGGATCACAAATTGGGTGATGCATAAGTCTAGAAGAGTGTTTTTTTTTTGTCTAAATTCAAAATAAATTGGAAGTAATTTTAATTTTGGTTTTGGTTTAGATTATCTTTATCATTTTAAGAATGGTGAAAAGCATTTCATTCATGCATTATTTGAAACATTTTTTGTTTTGCTCGATTATAATAAAAGTGAAAGGAATTTCATTTCTTATTCTGTTCATTTGTTTTTCTTTTGATTACATTTTAAAGTGAAAAACAAAAAAAATTCTTTGTGCATCTTAGTGAAAAGAAAATCATTTTCATTTTTCAATAAGTTGCATTTTTTTGGGAAAAGTGAATTCGATTGAAAAGAATTGCAATTGATAGCTTTGAGCTAGTTTGGGTGGGGGGGCAGGCAATATTGTTTTTGCATTGATTTTATTTTTGCTTGTCTCTCTTCCCTAAATAGTTTAGGTTTCATTGAAATGGAAATCTTTCTTTTTTGCATTTAGTCTGCACTATAAGGACTCAGTTGACACTCATTTTGAGCCTTGAAATTGAAACTTAAATCAAGATCAACTTAAAATGAACCCAATTTACCTTAAGGAGCATTGGAACTAATGAGATTATTTAGTGGTCTAGGCTAGAGACGTGTTTCGACATTGTTAAATGTAGGAGTTGTCGCTAAGAGTCTATGTTACAATGCGGAGGTGATATCTCGTCCCATGTATGGAAGTATATTGATGTATGATAAGAATATTTAGGGTGCTCTCATCGAATGGTTACATATTAGACAACGCTATTACAGACTAGAATCCCATGTATCGTCATGTATATTTTGGGAGACACCATTATATTACAAGCCTTCCAAAGGTAACTAAGTCGTTCGCCTTGTAAATGTCATACACCGAACACAACATTCGGGGAGATTGCATGCTCGTATTTCTTGGTTCGCCAGGAGGTATTCTACAATTCACGTATACTTGGTAAACCTTTTTTCCTAGCTTACCCCTTTTTGATTTATTTTGTGTTTAATTTCTAAAATTTAATTCCCACAGAATAACATCTTACCCATGCACAACTCCTTAGCGGATCTTAGGTTGAGACTAATGGAAAATGTTCTTGAGTTTACCAATCAAGGAATCCCATTAGATGGGAATCTTGGTCCTTTTCCTTCTTTTGGAAATGTTGGTACTCCCTATATGGCAATGTTGTCCCTCCCGAGACTAACCATTAGTTTACAAGTTTGGTTATTTTCAACCACCATGGTTCTAAATGTCCAAGATTCTTCTTAACCAAGTTCGCCTCCACCTGAATAGTGTCAACCTCATGTTTATACTAAGGTTGACCCCTCGCCTTCTTCACCTGTTTCTTCATCCCGTTCTTCCTCTTCACTTGGTGAAAGTTTGAATTCTATTAACTAGGAAGCTAAGAAGAAGAAGAAGAAAAATAAGCAAGGGGGTAACCAAGCAACCATCATTACTGATGCAATTAATGTTGAAAAATATTCCATTTAGTCCTGCAAATTAAAATTCCCTTGCAAGTTATGTAAGGGTGACCACCTTCTTATAGATTGTCCTAACATTCCCAGGGTATTAGAAATGTGGTCTACCGACTCGAATCGACCCTTGTCATCAGCCTTCGGAGATCATGTTGGTGAAAAACCCTCAACTAGTGATAATAAGACCCATGGGATAAAAGGGAAAGAAAAATTTCCATGTAGTTTATGTGGAAGGAATCATCCCATTCACCTTTGTCCTTACATGGATGAAGCTTCGAAAGTGTTGGATAACCTTACATCTTCTCATACCCATCTTCCTGCTGGCTCTTGAAAGCTTCCTTTCATCCTCCACTACTTGATCAAGTGATTAATCATAATTCATCTCTGTTCAATCCCTCTCTCTCCAAAAGTTAACCCCATGAGTTTGTTCCTGACCAACCATTGGTTGAGAAAACGACTGAATTGATTCCAACTTTAGTTAATCAAGTATCTCCTATAGAGAGTGAACCTCATACCACTCACATTCTATTTGTTTCTTCATATTCCAATGATTGGGGGGAATCCTCCTATTCCCATGGTACAAAAGGGTGATCCTCCTATTCCTGTAACACAAGGGGGCAGTTCTCCCATTCCCACGGCAACCCCTCCAAGTAGTCTCATCACTTCCTTTGATTGGATTCAACTGATAAGATGTCATATTCCTTCTCACGTGCCATTTGAGATCACAATACAGGCTTATAATGTGGTCGTACCTAGCACAACAATAAATGAAGGCACATCTGTTAGTATTTTTTCCTCAACTACTTGGAAATATTTTGGTTCTCCGCAACTTGTGTCTGTTACCCAGAATCCATTATATTTTAACAGAGGAACCAATAAATTGTTAAGGATCCTTCCTAAGTTGCTTATTACATTGGGAGGGAAAATTGTCTATATAGATGTGATGGTTGTCCAAGTCGCTTTGGATTTTAACTTAATACTTGGGCGTGACTATACTTATGTCATGGGAGCTCTTGTCTCTTATCTCTTTCATGTGATCATTTCCTACATGAAGGAAGAATTGTGACCATTGATCAACTATCATTCATTGGTCCTAATCTGGCTCCCAATCAACCATCATCCCTTAATTTTTCTTACATACAAGTGGTATCTTCCCCGCCATAAGTTAATTATGTGGCAACATGTTCCATGCCCGTGTCTACTTATGATCCATTAAGTAACATAGTGCGCCATGTATTGGGGGCATTGAATATTGATTTCTAGAGTGTTTTTCTCCCATATAATGAGAACCTCTTGGAATTTATGACCTTTTATGTACCATGATCAGGTGTCATAGCATAGTTCCTTTTCTTGTGTCAAAATCCTTAAAAAATGAAACGAGGTCTTTGGAGCAGAGTTCCTTTTCTTGTGTCAAGCTCTTTGGATCAAAGTTCCTTGTCTTGTGTCAAGCTCATTAAAAAATGAAACAAGGTGTCATGGATAGGTATTTTACTATGTCAACCTCGTTAAAAAATGAAACAAATCCCATTTCAATTCGAGTCTTTGGTTATATCTTGTAAATTCCAAGTCAAGTCTTTCATTTTCTCTCATAAATGAACCTTCATTCCATCCACTTGTTAGTAACTAGTAGTCTACTTAGGTGAATGAACTGAAGTTGGGAGGGCATGTACCTCAAATTGATTCATTACGTTGGGGGCATGCAATCTCATTCCAAGCATATTTTATCTGTGTTTCAATATTGTGTAAAAATTAAACCACTCTCAAGCATAGTTTTTCCTCATGTTTCAAGCTTGTAAAAAATGAAACCAATTTCAATCTGTTTTTTCCATGTTTCAATATTGTGTAAAAATGAAACCATTCTCGTCTTGCCTCTTGTGATTTCCATTTTATCATCTTTTTTTTTCGAGATGAACCTTGGATTTATCATTTCATCATCATCATCTTCTTGGTCGATCATATGCTATTACTTGGATTTTTTAACCTTTCCTGGGGAACTGCTATGATGATTGGTATTGTTATGTAGCCTCTTGACCTTTACGTGTTTTGAGTAGTTCCGCCATCACCGAAACTAGTTTCTACTTTTTATACCACTCGTTCCTCCAGGAGGTGTCAACTTTCAGCTCTTTTCTGACACTTGAAAAATCAAAATATTTCTGATTACTTGTCATTCCAAACTTGTTAAAGTGAATGAATTGACGTGGTATCAGTATACATTTACCCTTTTCTCGGGCTGAGTTTACTATTTACGAAAAAGGAATACCTTTATCGAACATGGTCAAGAGGTTCTCTCGAATATTGTTTTCCACATTTTCATATTTGAGAGACGATTTATGAAAAGGGACATGACAAATTCTCCTTTTTGTTTCTTTTCAAACTCCGTAAACATGAAAAGTTACTGAGTTACCCTTTCGTTGGACTCGTTAAAGATTAAACGACGAAAGACTTGTCACCATGATGAGATCAAGTTCCTCCTTCCTAGTGCTTGTTAAAATTACTAGGATGGATTCATTCGAATAATGTACTTACACGCTCAGCATATGTTATCCTCTTCACATTGGCTATAAAAAATAAAGAGTTACTCGTTAGCAATAACAGGGGAAAATTGAAAGGGAACATCCTATGTGTATTTTGGGTAGCTTGTCGCTCTTAAATATGATACTCATCTGCAGTTCGCGTCGAGTTGGGGACATCCTACATTCATCAATTTTCCTCCATGGGTTTAGGAAATCTGTTTTCCTCTCATTTTATTACCAAATTTTGTCAACATGACCTCTGTTCCTATTTGAGTCAATTTTTTCCACACTCTAGAGTTGTGTCGCCAATATGTTCAAGAGAATTTTTTTTTTTCAAACATCCTTTGCTTATCTGGCTTCCTCTGTTACAATCCCTAATCACTCTTGTCATCTTAAGATATCTGTTGTTTCATGTCAATGATGTGGTAATCATCATGACCCTCCTTTGACGAATCACTTCTTGTCAACTTCAGCTCATTATATGGGAAGGTGATTTAGGAACTTCTTTTCAGTACCTTGGAGCTTGCATGCCTCAATGGAAAGTTCTTCGTGTTCAAAAACATGTTCACATAATTTTCCTTTGATCGAATGATTATGCAAGTGTTTGAATTCAACACATTTACTAATGCTTGTAGATTGTGTTGTTGTACCTTGAGGTCCATCATCATTATTGGTGGTTTCTCTCATACCTGTTAATGGTTTTCATCATTGACTGATAACTAGGTGGTTTCTACCATGTTTGACACCAACACGTTTATTTTCATGGTTAGATTCGTACATTGGGTTGATTGAGATCGCGATAAAGACCCTAGGTCACATCTAATTTTTGGTCTGGGTTGCAAGGAGTTATTAAATATTCATGATTGTATAGATGATCCTATATACATGGATGGTTGCGTCTATACCTCAGATCCATTTCTATGATCTCTTTAGATGGATTATTGCGACCATGTCGTGGGTTCATGTGTTATTTGATGTCTAGTGAAAAATTATGTGGTTAGGCATATTCATGCTAGAGATGTCATATATTGTAAAATTTTTGGTTTGATAGGTTTTCTAGAGGTGGTCTACGTTCTTTTCCTTGGTTCATAAAGCATTTCATCCATCACTCCCTGTTCCTCCATCATGCTCTAGGGGGCATCTGTTACACTGTAATTTGTCACCATGCCCATTTTCTCGTCCCTAATCCTGAAATGCCCCGTGACAGATTCTGTGCAATTTTTCCACCATCAAGAAATATGTTAACATACCCCTGAAGATCCAAAGAAGACTTCCTTGGAATATTACTGAAGAAACTTGGTTAAATTCCTAGTTTCTTGGGTCAATGACTTTCATAGTGCCATGACTGCACTGATGTCATTTTCACAATTCTAGCTTAGCGTTGTTAGCACCCTAATTTCTTGGAAAACTATGCAAGTCCCCTTTCTAGCAGTGTTTCCTCAGATGGAGGAGAAGCATCGACCTCTAGAAGCTCAAGGGTAGAGAGTTGGTTCTTAAAGAGTGGTGATAAGGTCAAGCTCGATGATTTTAGAGCCTTAATCTCATCCATGGGGGTCCATCCCTTAGAAAGTGGGCCTTCCTCCTCCTTTCATGGGTGCCCAACCTCTTCTACCCTCCTATAAATTCACATCCCCCATTCCTAAAACTTTAGAGCTTGGTTGGTGATTTTCGGGCTAGTCTAAACTCTCGTTTCCTTACATCCTAGCAATGTGATAATGCCTAAGTGTTCAAGACAAGGAATTATTTAGGGCTTCGGTGAAGGACTCAGATTTTCACCAAAGGAGGCCTCCAACATCAAGGCCTAGGTTGTAATATTTTCCTTCTATATTTATCAATAATAACATCTGATGTTTTCTTTATATATTTGTCTAATTATTTATGCAAATATTCTTGTACTCCTTGATCTACTAGATAGCTAATTTTTATGATTAATATATATTATATTATGTTTTTTGTTGCCTATTAATCATCCGCAGGTATTAGTGTGCCATCAGTAGTAGGAAGTGAGCCTCAAAGGGTCGTGGATCAAGGTCATCATCAACGGATTCAAGTGTAGCATTTCTAAAAAGGTACTTCTGTCTCTTTTCTTATTGCATTGTAAATGTTAGTTAAGAGAGCTTTGCATTAGAAAGTATCTCGTGTTGTTAGACCCACTTTAGGGCTAGAGAGATAGCCTCTATCTACAAAGAGGATTTATCTTGACAACAAATCCCTTGCATCAAACTTACCAAGTTTTTCAACATTCCTCTTGATGTAACACTTGCTTTGAAAAACTATGAATTTCTTGGTTATAGCAGGTCTGCCATACCAAAACTCCTAGGGAGTCTTATCATTATTTGGCCTGAAGTGGAATTTTTTGAGAATCACTATTTTTTTATGAATAACACTCCTTTCTCCCATCATGGCTCTAGATAATTATTGAATTGATCTATTTTCTCTTTCTACTACACCATTTTTTTGTGGAGTCTCTGATATAGTGAATTTCCTTTTAATTCCATGTTTGTTGCAAAAGTTATAAAATTCTTTCGAAGTGAATTAACCTCCATTATCAAGCCTTATGCTCTTCAATTTAAAGTCTTTAAACTTCTGATAGGCTTCGTATTTCTCTCTAAGAAAACCAACCCACATCATTATGTTGAAATCATCAATGATGAACATGTAATAAAATTTACTTGTGGGTGAATACATTCTTGTTGGGCCACATAAGTTCATATGAACTAATTGCAATGGATTAGTTGATGAGATCTCCTTATACTTTAATGACACTCAAGCTTCCTGACCCAACTAGAAATACTTGCCAGTAGTATTTTTAGGCTTGAATAACTTTAGCAGATCCTTGAATGTGTTATTTTCTCCCAATATAAATATCTGATCAAAATTCAAATTTCCAATTATCATGATTCCATAGATAGCTCTCATCAATATTCGACGATAAAAACCTCTATGTCTTCTCTTTCAGAACCTATGCATCGCTATCTGTTCTCACAACATCATGTACTACTTCACTAGTGCCTACAGACTTGATTTCGAAATTCTTAGCCTTGAAAATCACATCATATCCTTTGGTCACACATCTAAGACACACTAAGTATATTTGGGTTCATCCCATCAAAAAATAAGACATTATTGGCTTTACATCTTCCATTTCATAGACTAACAATTTCTTTTCCAAAAATCTTACCAAGTGAATTATTACCAAAGGTCACATCTCATTTATCAACTAGTTTCCATGTCAAAAATTTACTTCTATCTCCTGACATGTGTATGGAACAACCATTGTCTACATACCAATTACTACCTTCATTTTGTGCATATAAGATGATGTTGCATTGTTCTGAATTTTATTTTTCTTTCCAAACTTTGGGCTCTTTGTTGGTTTTCTCAATAGCTAGATCAAACCCTTTATTCTTGAATTTTCACTCAGCTACTCTATGCCCAAATTTTTGATAGTTAAATAATTGGATTAGATTATTCAAAGGAGTAAAGGAATTTTTTATGGCTAGGTCTCCTTATCCTCTTTCTTAATTGTTGATATTTTCGATATTTTCTTCTTATTGATCTGAGTTGTCTGTATGATAAATTTACCCTGCAATTCACTACCTTGTGGCCATAGTTGGTACAAGTAAAGAAATATCTTAGAAATATGTTAGCATACTTGGAAACAAATCAATTTATAAAAATTGGCTAGACTGATCTCTATGCATTTTGATTTGCATCTTTAGCACTGATTGTCTTTGGTTGGGAAAAATTCCTCCTTTTATTTGGTATTTTTTGTTGGCTATTGGGTTACACACTAGCTTTGTCCTTTTGATGTTGTGTTTACCCTTATTTTTTTGTTGCGTTGTCACCATATTTGGCTGCTTGCATAAAGGTAATTATTTTATTTGCCTTTAATTCTGCAACTGAGCTAGATTCGGCCTCAAATAAAATACCTACTCGATTAGTAGAAGCTCTTTGTGCTTCCATAAGCTCATTGAAATTATCAATCCCTTTTCCAAACTTTTTATTGAATTTCATATGAATATTATCCTTTTCTAACTCATTTCTTAGCAAAACAATTTCTCTTTCCAACCTCTTACATGCTTGACTCTTTACACTTAACTGATAATTTAAGGTTTCTTGTATCTTGTTACCTTCTTCAATTTGAAGGAACAATGGTTCAACAACTTCAAATTTTTTTTTGATCAAAAACTCCTTTTAAGATTTATTTTTCTTCAAGTGCACTAACTAACTCTTACTCTAAGTCTACCTCAGCCTCTTCACCATTAGAATTAATGGCCTTGACTTCCATATTGTCTATTTCCATAATCATGAACTATTTTTTTCTTTCATCATCTCTATCCTCATCATAGGATTGGTTGCCTTCACTTTTAGATGAGTTGGAATCTTGGGTATATAAGCTTTTCATTTTGGCCTTCTTTCTTTCCTTTCACACTTTCATTAAGTTCTCTCTAAGATCATATTCCTTCTTCTTCTTTTTAGGACACTTGGAAGCACAATGACCAACTTTTCCATAACTAAAACACTCAAAAGGTAACTTTAATTTTTAATTTTATGAGCCTCTTTTGAGCTTCCTCATGAACTTGGATTATTCTTCATCTAATTCACAACATGAATCACCATGCTCTTCTTTGGGCTTCTTATCTACTATGAAGGTGGACTCCTTTTTTATAGGCTTGGAATTTGAAACTATCATCACATAAGAAATGAGTGTACCAAGTAATTGGTACAAAGTGCCAATCTTCAACTTGGTCATCTCACCAGTGGCTCATACCTTGGGATTAAATCTCTAAGGGAGAGATATCAAAACCTTTTGAATTACAACATGTTCTTCTAATTTCTCATCAAGGCCTCATATAATGTTCACAACCTCATAAACTCTCAATAAATACTTTGTAATATCTTCATCATCACGCATATTTAAATACTCAAAGTGCATTCTAAAAACTTTAAGTTTAGATTGTTTTACCTTGATGTCACTTTCATAGCAACTGCTCATCTTGTTCCAAATAAATTTTGTTGTCATGTAGTCCATAACCTTAACAAGTTATGATTCAGGTTGGCCAACAAGAAATGAATTCATGGATTTAGAATTGCATGTAAACTCCAACTTTTGATATTTAGTAATCATTGTTGGAGGATTTTGATATTATTCTTCCCTAACATCCCACACATAAGCTCCAAGAGATTGAATGTAGTTCTTCATCCTTACTTTCCAAAACACATAGTTTGTTCCATTGAACATGGGTGCCCTATTGTTAAATCATCCTTCCTATTTTTCCATGGTCCTTGATCTTTCTTCTAGTTGTTAAACTACTTTAAAGTAACCAATTTGTCTCTAATACCAATTTTTAGAAACCAGGAAAATACTGAGGGGGGGGGGTCAATCAATATTATAGGAATTTTAAAACTTCATTTCACTTGCAATGATATTATGACACCAATAAACTTTCCAACAATTAAATTATATGAGCATGGCATGAAATAGCATATGTATCATAATGAGAACACAAATTATTCAAATATTTCTATAAATTTCTTCATAAGGAAAGCTACAACTTGCTGCTACAAAGTTCTCTAGATACAACTAGCAGGAAGAAACTACTCCCTCATTTATCAACTACGATTGAAAGGAGATATAACCCCTAATTTTATCAGCTACTACTGAAAGGAGCTTAAACCCCTAAATATTTTATAGCAACTACTGGAAGGAGACACAACTCATCAATTGCAAGCTACAACTTGCATGACCTCAACGATTCATCTTTCGTACAATTTTCATAATAAAATCATGAAGTCATTACCTTTACAAAACAAATCAATTTGTTTCTCAAACACTCACCAAAACTACTATCACAAACACCTTCAACAATCTAATCTCATTACTGAACAATTCACCATACTCACCATCACACTTACCCATGCAATTTATCAACCTCTATTTAAATTGAAAATTCAACTTTTCTTATAAATAAATTTGGATTGATATTTTTAGAATTGAAGCCTTGTTACCTTCAACTCTTTACTTGCATGGATCTGCTATTTTATTTTTTTTCCCACTTCAAATATATCTTCTGAACTTGTTCTCCAATTCTTCAAATACTGCTCTATTGTTTCTTTGAGAAAAAATGAGTTCTATTGTTGGTTTCTTCCATTTTGTTTAGTTATAGGATTTAGCAGGGATTTTTATATTTTTATAAAATTTCCAAACTTAGCTTAGCTGCCAAATCTGCCTACAATTCTATCCATTCCACCATCGGAGCTAATAACTCATTCATGCATTGTTATTGTTTTACTTTTATATTTTTTATGAACACCAAATTCCAAATTTGCTAACTCGTAGATCCAGATAAGGTAGATATTACCAAAAATAGTTTTTGACTCATCAACCACATGCCATATCCATGTTATAGCTACAAGGGTGCTTATTTTATATTTATCAACCTTCTCACACTTAAGTCATTAAGCCTTCTTAATAAAATTATTTTTAATTCAAATTAACCGAAAGGCCCTCAACCAGTACAATTAAAAAGGACCTCACTGAAAACCATGATCTGGATGTACCTTTATGTGACTTCACGAAACTTCAATTGTTGGACATTTTTCGGTCTCTCGGGCCCATTTTCCTGGAAAATTCCTTTTGTGTGCATTCCATTTTATTTTAGGTTTTTTATTCCTATTTTTTGTTTTCTTCAAGGTTTTTCCTTTTTCTGAAATCCTGGCTCCCCAACTATAAATCTTGCACACACCAACTACTTCTTCCCAGGTAGTTTCTTCTGGTGCCTAGATTTAATCATCACACACACTTATGAAAACTTCCAGGGAATTATCTTTCTATTGATGTCATGTTGTCGTCACAAATTTTATGTGGTGCCATCTTAGTGGTGACACATTTCACTGGTATTTATCCCACTAGGGTACCCAAAAATACTAAAAATTCCTTCCACGTGCCCCCCATACACGTTATGCTTTCATCATCACCAATCAATCAGATTTTTCCATGCTTCTTGTCAGAAAGGAGGAGAAAGCATCTTGAGCCTTTGTATTTTGTAACAAATTCATCTGTTAAGTCTTAAAGAAAACCACTAGGGTAAATCCATTTTAGCCTTTATTTCCTGTCTCTCTGACTCTTATTATCCCAGACCATTCTCGATTTTGTGTGTCACTATTTATTATGGGCTAGGACTTCCTTCTCAGAAAGACTCTATCTCTCGACTTGTCAGCTCCCATATCCCTAGCTCAAACACCTGCGCACATTCAAGGAAATTTCACCCTAAAAGTGGCCTCCTAAGGAAAAATAATAAAATAATAGTTAAAATAATAAAACACGAGTTATTAATTTTGGAGGGAAAAGAAGAAAACTAATTGTATTTTTTCCTTATCTCCTTATAAGTTTACTCAAATTTCAAGTGTAGACCCTCATTGGATGTAGAATTAAATTCCACGTCCAAGGAGTGCCTACACTTGAAATTTGAGTAAACCAATAAGGATATAAGAAAAAAAAGCAATTAATGAAAAGGTAGTTTTTTTTCTTCTCCCTCCAAAATATTTACATACGCTTCTTTTTAAATTTAAATGATTTTTATTGGTTTATGTATTATTAAATGGAAATTAGATGAAAACTCCATGGGCGCATTTATGTTCAAATTTCCTCTAATGCATTTCCTTTTTTTTTGGGGTGGGGGGGGGGGGGTGGGGGGGCAGTTTCCTCTGTGGTTGCATATTATGGAATTGTTCCATCATGAAACAATTAAAATGTTTTCCACCTCTGTACTATTTTCTCCACCTATGCTTGGCAATGCACCAAACTTATCTTTCTCCAATGGGCCCTCAAACTAATAATAGCTCTGCAACTTGACTTTGGGTCCTTCCTTTGGATGGATCTAAATTTAAATCAAAGACGCCATTTTTTATTTTCCACATATCACTAGAAAGCACATTCAAAGCTTTATCCATCTAAGAGGGTTCCAATTTTGTTTGATGATATCTTATGAGCTAGAAATGGCTTCAAAGTCTCTACATCATCACCACATTTCCCTTTACCATTCTTTGAGATGCTCTTCATTCTTCTTGAATTCTTCTATATTTCTTTCTTCATTTTCCAACAATGAAAACATATTTCTAACAAAAAATAATAGTTTATTTAAGATATTTGAATTGGGTAGCAATATAGTGCTAGTAAAAAAGAAAAATGGTGAAATTTAGCTATGTGTTGACTTTATACATCTAAGTAGAGTTTCATTGAAAGATAATTATCATTTTTTAAAAATGGATCACATCCTTCAAAAAGTAGTGAGAGCCTATGGAATTTCTATGATGGATGGCTTCTTGGGATACAGCTAGATTTGTGAAAATGGATGACAAGTTCAAGAATACTTTTACTACTCCTTGGGGGACCTTCATGTATGAAAAAATGCCTTTCAATATTATAAAGACAAGGGATACCTTCTAGCAAGCCATGTATATAGCCTTTGTTGATGACAAATATCGTTTCATTGTAATTTATTTGAATGATATGACTATGTTTTCCAAACTTGATTCTCAACATATGAAACAGCTTAGGAAAGTGTTAAAAAATGTTCGAGATATGGTTTATCATTGAACCAATGAAATTATTTATTTTTCTATGTTTGAAGGAATCCTTGGGAGCATAGTGTCTACGTAAGGATTCCAAGTAGACAATGAAAGAGTCTAGGATACCAAGAGAATACTTCTCCCTAGAAATAAAAAAGAAATACAATATTTTTTTGGAAAAAGTAACTTTTTGAGGTGTTTTATACCAAAATTTGTCGAAGTCATTAACAGTGTTATTAATATTCTTAAAATGGTAAAAGAAACTAAAAGGATTGCAATAGTTCAACATTATTTTTCTCAAATAAATAAGTATTTATTGGAAGCTCCAATTCTCATAAGTTCATATTATACTAAAGATTTTATATTTTTCCCTTTTGTATCTAAAATTACTATAATGACCATTCTTGTCCAAAACAACCTGCAAGGATTTGAAAAACCTATAGCTTTCTTTGGTAAATTCTTGCAGGAGAATGGAATTAAATATAGTATAATTGAAAAGAAACCTTATGATTTATTTAAACCTTTAAATACATTTAGAAATTATATTTTATGATCTAAACCTATTGTTTATTTACCTAGCCCCTAATTTTGATTCAACATGATGTTGAAGGTAGGAGAGGAAAATCAATTTCTAAAATCCAAGAATATGATCTTGATTCAAAACTTGTTAAAATTATTAAAAGGAAAGGTTTAGCCAAACTGCTAACATAAACAAAAATTGCAGCATTAGGAATTAACCGACCAAATAACTCATATGAATTTGATTACAGATATTGAATGCCTGGAAAAGGAAGAAAAAACTAGGATTGTTTTTCCTAACAAATACATTACATCATAGATAAAATATTCTTTCATCTAATGAGTATGCAAATATTATTACCTACCTCATGACTCTGCCATTCTTAGCACATTTGAGCAGATCATAATTGTGTTCTATAAAATTGAAATCTATAAAATATTGTATAATAAGTAATAAACTATATTGGAAATATCCAATTGGATCATTTTGAAATGTGTATTTCGTGGCGATATTTATTGCCTTATACCTAGCCATCATAGTGGAGTATATGGTAGGTGTTAGCGTAAATTCTTAACGCAAGTGTATGAAGAGAGCCTACTTTAGTTGTGTGACAAACAACCCTAACAACAGAAATGGTTGCTTAACTCTTTAGATATGCAATCTATAGTTAGAGCAAATGATACAAAAAACTAGATCTATGTAATAAAAGCAATTAAATAATGAAAATAAATATTAATTGCTCCATGCATCCGACAAACAAGACAAGTTTTAAAGAATTTTTTTATATAATATTACACCTGGTGAAGGGAACAAATAAGAGTTACGAAACCCCCTCAATGGGATGGGTTCTTTGTTGTCCTCAACACTTCAGTTCCAGAAGTTTCTCTCTCTCAATGGTGCAAAAAACCCAAAATATGTTGAACTCTATGGGAGCTCAAGAAGCAAAATAAAATAGTAGTGATAATGAGAATCATCAAACAAAAATGAAAATGATCAAAGTGAAGAATGAACGGAAAAACCCTCCTATTTATAACAAAATATTGAGTATCTTCGATAATGGTGAATAATAAAATATTATTAACCAAGATCTAGATCTAACCGCTTGAAATATATTTATTATATTTTGTTAGAGGGAAAAGATATTTAAATTGGTGAAATACATTTATTTTGAAATAATAAACAAATAAATGATTTATTTATCATTTCAAGAATGTGGTTTAAGAATAATAAATAAATAATGATTTGTTTAATTATTCTTAGGTGATTTAGGCAACTTTAACAAGAAATAATAACTAAATAATCATTTAATTAATTATTCCTAGAGAAAAATAGGAAAAATAATGATTTATCTAAGTATTTCTAATAATTGGGTTAAATATGACAGGAATATTACTTAAACAAAGGTTTATGAGGAAAATCAAATAAATAAGGATTTATTTAATATTCATCATGGGGTTTCTTGTTTGAACCAGAAATAACTTAATAAAATATGGTTTATTAAATTATTTCTTATAGTGAAAGCAATTTTACTATGGTAAAATTGGTCTTACATAGTGTACTTCGATCCGTCTAATTGTAAATGGTTAGATGACCATTTTTTGGTGATAACAGTGGAAATTATGCATGGAAGACTATTTTTCGTAAAATTTTGAGTGGTTTTATTAGCCTTCTAGCAGCAAAAAAAAGAAGTTAGGCCATGCCATAAATTTCAAATTTTCATGGGATTTTTTTTTAAATTCCCTTCCTCTAAAGTGGGTTCAGTCTAAGGAACCTTTTTAGTAGTGTGGATTGGATTTAATTGGAGAGATAAACCCTCAATTTAGAGACCATCTTCATTATATTTTGGCCACTACAGACTATTTTACCAAATGGGTTGAGTCCATACTAGTTAGTAAAATGAATGACAAAACTATAATGAAATTTCTAGTAGAAAATATTTTCTCTCGTTTTAGTTGTCATGGGAAGATTATCACAGATAATGCTAAAGCATTCACTTCAGTGGCTTTCCAAAGTTTCTTTGACAGTTACAATGTTACTTTAGGACATTCAACTTCCTATCATCCTTAAGGAAATGGGTTGGTTGAGTCGACTAAGAAGAACCTAATGAGAATCATTAAAAAAACTCTAGGATCTAAGAAGAGGAATTAGCCATGTCACATTGAAATGTGTTGTTTGTGATGATTGAATCAATACCAAAATATCCATAGGAACATTGTCATTCCACCTGTTGTATAACATTAATGCCATCATTATTGGTCATCTAGGTTAAAAAAATATTAGATTATTACAAGAAATTAATGAAGAATTGACTGACTTACAATGGGAAATTAATAATATTATACATCATGTTAAAAAAAAATAGAGAATAGGTATATGACAAATTAAACAAAATCCACAAAAAAATGAAATAAATATTTGAAAAAAGGGATCAAGATATATTTTTTTAGCTTGGGGATTGGGTGCTCAAATAGGGTATTAAAAGTGAAGAACCTGGAAAACATAATAAATTTGATAATTTGTAGTTGGGCCCATTTTTCATTGGTAAGATAAACAGAGAAATTTATTTTTCTCTTAAAGATTTTGAAAATGAAATAGTTGGTCCACCCATTAATGGTCAATTTTTAAAGCATTATATATATATATATATATATATAAAGGAGATGGAATTATAAGACCAACTCAAGTATTTTAAGTTTCATGTTCAAGTTTAATAGTCCATGACTATATCTTTGTCATATTGCACTTATTACTTTGAATATTATGAGATGTTTTATTTCATGAGTACAATATATACAAATAGAAGTCGTGGTATCTAGGAAATTTGATATCTAAATTAAAATAAAATAAGGCTATTTGATGAGCTAGTTATCCACAATTTTGGTATATCTATGTGACCTTCCTTAATCACCAATAATATTCCAAACTAATAGAAACTTATATCTTCTTGAAATGGTTGAAGTATATAACTCCATTAGGGATATGGACACTCATGGGAAGCAAATAAATATCTGCGGTATTGGGTTAACCCCAATACATAATAATCTCATGATTTTTAAGATGCTTTGAAATGAGGGAACCGGATAACTCCACCGAAGCTATGATGGCTCCCTAGTAGCGGAACAATATCTATGGTATTGTGTTTATCTTGGCACATAATCATCCCATATTTATTCATAATGAAAAAAACAACTAAGCCTCTAAAAAATATGTTAAAAAGAAAGTGAGAAAGTGATGAAAATTATTTATTTCAAGTAGTGGATGACTCTATTGGGGCTTTGGACACTAGCTGGAAATAGAGCAATGTTGATTCTAAGAATTGATGTAGAAGAATATAAAAAGGAAAACATAATTCCCTAATAACTAGTCTCAATTATTATTTGTAAGACCTTATTTTAAGATAGATGTCATACATTTGCTTTAATTAGTTCCTTGATTTTACATTGTCTAAATATTGTCTAAATATATAACAATATGAATGAAATTATTTATACTATTCATATGAAAGATGAAACATAGCATTGTTTAAGTTGAATCTTGTTATTTTGATGAAATTTATATATGCTCATGCATTAGACACACCAATGTAAATAGATACAATAATAATAAAGGAAGATGCATCTTTACTCATAATTTGAAAAATAAAAACACGGAAGAAATTCTATAAAATTAACTCTAAAATTGCATATAAGTTAGAATTGAAAGTATGAACATTGGGTTCAAATAGTTACTATTCGTTTAACGTACTCAGCGTTTTAAATAAAATAATTTTCTTTAAAATTTTCATGACAAAAAGTTGATATTCTAAATATTATAGCATAATTCAATTTGAAATTTCTATAATTTCATGTTGGAGGCTATTAGAAACCTACTTTGAATCAATTCCATAAGAGCGTTGGACGAAGTTACTCTTGAGCCAATCCTTGAGCTCCGCTTGTTCCTCCAATGGGGAGAAGTCCCAACGATTTACAAGTTAGTTTTAGGTTCCTTACTATGATTCGTGGATGCTTTAATATTAAAAGAAAAAAACGAATAAAATTGGAACTAAATTTATTATTCTTATTAAATGAGTTTAATCACCATACATCCCAATACATAATAATCCCATGATTTTTTAAGTGGCTACAAATTGGGGGAACCAAATAACTCCCTTGGGACTATGGTGGCTCACTAGTAGTAGAACAATATCTATGGTATTGAGTTTATCCTAGTGCGTAATCATCCCAAATTAATTTATAATGAAAAAAAAAACTAAGCTTCTGCAAAATATGTTAAAATGAAAGCGATGAAATTTATTTATTTCAAGTGGTGGAGTGACTCCACTAGGGATTTGGAAAATGGCTTTGGAAAATGGCTGGCAATAAATCAATGTCTAATGTCTAATTCTAGGAACTCATGTAGACTAATATAAAAAGGAAAAACACAATTCTCTAATAACTAGTCTCAATTAATATTGGTAAGACCTTATTTTGAGATGGATTTCATACATTTAGTCTGATTAGTACCATGATTTTATATTATCTCAATATATAACAATAAGAATGCAATTATTTATACATGGTTTTGTACTATTAATATGAAGGATGAAACAAATCATTATTGAAGTTCAATCTTTCTATTTTAATCAAATTTATATATACTCATGAATTAGAATACACACTTATATACTAAAAAAATGTAAATAGATATAATAATAATAAACGGAAAATGCATCTTTACTAATAATTTGAAAAATAAAGGTACGTAAGTAAGTAATTCTATAAAATTAAATGTAAAGTTACATATAAGTTAGAATTGAAAGTATAAACGTTGGGTCCAACCAGTTACTGTTCATTTAACATACTTGGCATTTTAAAACAACAATTGTCTTTAAAAGTTCCACGACAAAAAGTTTATATTCTAAATATTACAACATAATTCGATCTAAAATCTATATAATTTCTTGTTGGAGGCTATTAGAAGCCACCCTTTCATTACCAAACTCATTTGAAGAAATTCCATAAGAAGGGCATGGGTTCTACGTAAATTGTTAGTGTTTGTCAGTCTCTAGTGATCAAATGTACTCTTTCACGGTTAGTTGGTAGGATCCTAGGTCAAATTTTATAGTTTCAAATAAGTTTTCAAATAAAATTTGTTCACTGGATGTTTTCTAGGTCATATGTTGCTCCCTCCATCCACTCATGGTCATCATCAATTTCAAGGTCATGTCATCATTTAAGTATCTAGGGTCATAGATCAGTTAACATACCATCATCTAGGTCATGTTCTAGGACTACTTTTGTTTTATCATCATAATTCCAATCATGTAAGAAAGGAAAATAAGAGTTATTTTCATTATTCAAGTCACCTTCATTGGGAGTTATAAAAGTTAGGAAATAAAACAAAAGGAAACTTATCTTTTTTGCAAAGAATTATGCTACATTGTCAAAGTCTTTCAAAAGATAGTTTTCTCAAAGTGCATATGATGTCATTAAAGCCAAAAGAAAAGTTTGTGAGTTTTTAAAGGGAAATGAAGATTTTCTTGAGTTCATTTCATCCTTTGGTTTTCAAGAGCTCCTATATTATGCTCCATGACTCTCTACAACCATCTAGAGATCAAAGTCCACCATCAAACTGATCCAAACTGTTGAACGTTATGATTCTGGGATAGGCACGCTACGTTTCTAACAATCTGCTACATTTTTGGTATTCAAGTTCAAAGAAGCCATCAAAAGGGTCAAATAAGCATTTCAAAAGTTTCAAATTCTTCCAAGCCAATAAGTAAACATTCCTCACTTCTCTTTCAATCAAGTTTCTTCAGTAAAAGGTGGATTCCCTCTTCTAGGGTCTTCACTATGTTTTTGGATTTCATTGATGTTTGGCTTGTTTCAGCAAGAAAACCCTCAGTTTCATCAACTAAAAACCTTCACATATAACTCATATACCTTACTAAATCATTCCTTATCATTCATATCTCTCATTTCACCCATTTTCACTGAAACCCTAATCCTCACTACATTTTTGTAGAGATACTAGTTCAACTCTATGTTTAGGCCCCTTTTCCCTCTTTCCCTTACCCATTTCCAAAACTTCTGCCTACATTGTGTTGCTAACCTACCACCCTATATCCCAAAATTTTTAGGTATTTTACCCTAACTCAAATCCCTATCCCTAAACACACTGCATCATTCTCCCTTGTTTTCCTAAGTTTCACCCTTCCTTTCCTTCACATCAAGTTAGGGTTTATTTTTGAAAACAAACATCATGGAAGGTGAGAAGAGAAAGTACAATAAGGGAGGTCATCATTCCAGATTTGAGCCATCCAATCTGCAGGAGATCAATGCTTCTTCATATACCAAGAAATCATTTGAAGGCATTGGTTGTTTAAGGTTTTGTGAAAGAATTCAAGAGGTAGGTTGTCATGCTCAATTAACAAGCCTCTTTGCCACCAGTTTTAGGAGAGATAAGGCTGACATAGTAGGGATTGACTTCAAAATATTAGTAGATGCCATAGCGTAAGCAAAAAGTATACTGAACCATGGAGAAATATGGTTCAAAGGGATGGATTTGGACATTGAGAACTATAAATTTTTCTTAAAGCCACACTACAAATATGATCCTGAACACATCTTTCCATTCAGAAATTTACTTGACAGATATGCTCCTTTAATGAAGTTTATCATGAATTATTTTACTTGTGAAGGGAGGTTCTCAAGATTATACTATTACCACATAAGGCTATTGATGCATTTAACTACCACCAAGCCACTGAACTTGCCTCATTATCTATTAAGAAGTCTAGTAAAAATCATTTAAAATTTACAAAGTAAAGGCAAGGATCACCAATCTAGTTTGTTTCACCATGGTTTGGCCAAGGTTATAGTCTTATATCAGCTCTCTCAAATCAATATGTCTTGGGAAATTGTTGTCCTTTGAGATGATTATGTTCAATAATCATGCCAAAGCATCTAAAATGTTTTGTTTTTGTTTAGAAATATTTGGAGGACCAATGCATAAGATAGATTTTAATTAAATAGTTAAAGGTTTTAAATCTTGTTGATAATATCAATAATTATAAGTAAGGGTTGCTTGTTAATCTCATACAGTGATTAAGATTTTTTGATTTTTGATTAAGTAGACTTATGTAAGAGAATATGATTATTAAACATTCAAATTGAACTATTCAATAAACCATAAGTTGGAAAACTTTTAAACAATGTTTAAAAAATCAACAAAATATATCTAACATCACTAAGATACTGACAATTTATTGTTAAAAGGGACATACATTAATATATTTTCAAGTTAATCATTCTTTATAATAATTATAAATTCAGGAGGAATTATAAAGTTGTTGAAACACAGTCAACCTCACCTAGTTATCTTGATGATAATTAAATATATGAAGAAACAAAATGACAAAAAACTGGAAAACTCACAGAGAAGACAGAGTTGTATGAGAAAAGTTCAGAATCCTGCTTGTATTATTAATGATCAAAAATACTTGTTACAATTTCTGCTTTACAAAATCTGCTCATCCAAGGGCGCAACCCTTCATAACTCGTGCTGAGAGTTATTTATACTAATTAATAAAACTTTAAAAAATATCTTAACTGATTTACAATAATAGGATACAAAGAATAAAAGGAGTTAGATAGATGGAGTGTCTCTTTTTTTCTGGAGGCTATTGATGGTTTGGCCCTTTTTTAGTGAAAATTGTTGCTGACTTGTCATTTTTCGTTTGAAGTTGTTGCTGACCTGGCTCTTCAAAATTTGATGTGCTGGCATGCTGCAAAATTAATATTTCAATCTATGGTTTCACAAAACTTATCCCACTGATCTTCACTTAGGATTTCTACATTCATAATTTTCCTGAAGATTTCATCCACTTCATTGAATCTGTCAAAAGTTGGTTTTTGGATAAATAATTGTTTGATTTGATGCTAAATAATAAAATCAAATTGTATAGCTTCAAGAAAAGCTCTGCCTGTCATGTGATCCTTGCCATCTGCAAACTTTAATTTGTCTATTGCAATTATATATAACATTTTTCAAAAATCTTCTAACTTGACCAACTTATCATCTAATCCAACTAGACCTGGCAGACCTTTATGATGTAAAACATTAAATTTACTATGAAATCTTTGAAAAATAGCATTTAAGGCTTCACACTTGGTCTGCAACTAGTTGAACAAGTCCCTTTTCTGCAAAAAACTTATTTATCTCCAAAATGGTTGCAGTCATGTCTGAGATATTGATTGCTTCCAATTCTTCTCTGTTCTTTGAATTAAGAACTTTGATCATATCATAAGATTCACTTGGCTTCCGTTGGAGTTGATTCTTCTCCTCTTGAATTGTTGTTCTGCATTTTTTGATGAGTTAATACTACTTGAATATGATTTGTATAGATGGCCATATTTCAGTTATGGACTCATTGATGTTTTTCCAGATACTCTGCTTAGGTTCTCCTGAAGTTGATGCCATTAGAGTTTCAATTTCTAGTTCTTTAATTCTAAGTTCCAACTGATGGATCTTCTGCATTTCTTCTAGATATAAAGTATCATTTGTAATATTTTGTGACTCATTAAGTTGAAACTTCTGATGTAGCTTTTCATGTGCTTTCTTCTGAGTGGCAAAATCTTGAGCTAATTGTCCTGCATCAGTTATGTTCAAGGTTGTTGAGGGTTCTTCACCTGTAGAAGATGTTTTAATTGCTAACGTAGGGTTAGTATTCACCTAGAGTGTCCATTTCTCTTTCAGCAGTTCTCCAATGTGTTCTTCCATTTTTATGATCTTCAGATTTTGATAAATAATTAATTTAAGCATCTCCTCCTTGTCAGATTCAACTTGTGCCATCTATTTAGTTTGTGGGTCTTCGGTTGAAGGTAGCTTGAGTTGTTTTCACAGAGCAGCAATGTCTGTATTTTTATTCTTGATGATTTCTTCGGATGCCTTGTAGTTCTTAGGATCATATCCCACTTTTACTGCAAGTTCTTCTAATGTATTTATCCTGTTATCCTTAGCCAAACAAGACAATTTCTAAATCTTCAAATGGGATTGCATATTGGACAATGCTACTTTTGATTTTGAAAGAGACATAGATGTTGTAGTCATGGTTGAAAATAACATTTCTCCTGAATTCTTGTGCATAACGATCTGGTCATTGTATGTATGTGTCTTGTATCAAATGAGAAGACAAAATTCTTATACTTAGCATGTGTCTTTGGAAATGGCATTTTTGCTTGCAGAAAGGCCATCTACATCTTTCCTTTCTCACTGTCAAAGGTAGTGAGAAGCCTATGTTGTGATGTATATGTTTGTTTCCAAAATTGGCTGTAAACATATGATTTCAGTGCTTCATTATTTTACTTGATTTCTAGAAATTTGGAGAAAATATTATGCTCTTTTGAAGAGCTGGCCTCTAGATGCTAGATGATTTCTAGCTGCTCTCTTGTAGGTGATGATGATGGAGGAGTCTGAGAAACATTGGTGGATGTGGAGACTTCAATATCTCCCAAATCTATGATCTCTAGTTTTTTATCTTCTGAAAGCAAGGAAGAAGTTAGTTTTGGTTTCTTATGCAGTAAGATGAATTCTTTCATAAGTTCCTTGGAATGTGGTGTCTCTTCTCTGACCCTTTTTTGTTGTTTATTATCAAGCATTGGTGTTTGTACATTTGAATTAGAAATGAATTGTTCATATTCTTCTTGTAAAGTATCATCTACCTCTTCATCCCAGTTCATGTACTTCTCTATTTCTACTCTGGAGGTATGAGTGTAAGAGGTTGCCTTGAGTTCAACCCTCAGAGCAGAAATAATGCCATGGGAGTCATATGACCAAGCAAAACTTGATTGAAAACCCATATTCTTTAATAGTGCAGCTGCATCAATACCAGCTTCTCTGGTATTACAAATGAATGATCCAACATTGGCCTTGATTTTAAACTGGCCTTTGCTCTTTCCTGAAAAAAATGCAATTCATCCATATTTAACATATGTCTTATGTACTCTAATGAGAAAAATCTCATAGGCACATACTTTGGAATTTTGTATGGTGGAAGCTTGCAGCCATACACCCTGATCTCTATATAATTATTGTATAAATACGAATCACCCATTTTTTCTTGTTCACTGAGGTGCAGAATTATTTTAATATCTTCTCCAATTCTAGGCTCTGATTGACTCATAAGGAGCTGCCTGACTGGATGGATGAATGATTCTATGAATTATAAGAAAGAAGTGGTTGTTGACGAAGCTCTGACCAATTTTGTCTAGTGAATCACTGATTTATTCACTCCCTTCACACCCTGCTTGTTGAAGTGAATGGGAAACATATCTGCCTGCTGAAAAAAAAATCTTATGGATAATCATAGGACATTTTAAGGAGCTCTGATACCAGCTCCAAAAATATAAGAAAAGAGATATCAATGCCTTAGAAATAAGCCACTTCAAGGGGGAAACCTCCAATACATTACATGAATGAACAATTCTTGGATGATACAAATGACAAAACCTCATTTCTATATATAGGAGTTCATGGGGCCACAATGTAATCCTAGTGGGGGCACAATGTAATCCTAGCCGACCTAACAATAATAATGTAAGGGCACAATAATAACAATATGGGGGTTACAGGGGTACAACAATAACAATAAGGGGGTTACACTAACAACAATAAGGGACTATGCTAGTAATATAGGGACCTAACATGCTCCTCTCCTTCAAAAAAGTGTTGTCCTCAACGCTTGAGTAGCTTTGGGTGATTTTGTATAAAATTCTCATCCTCCCATGTAGAATCTTCAGTGGGTAAGTTCTTCCATTTGATGAGATACTCTAAAATTGATCGATTTCATAGCTGTCAAGTTCTTGTTTCCGTGACTGCTTTAGGTTCCAATATGGTTTTTCCTTCCTCATCAAGTTCTGGCAATATTGTTTGAATTGGAAGTTTGTCCCTTATAGCCTTTTTTAAGCATGAAACATGGAAAACCGGATGCACTCGCGAAGAAGCAGGAAGCTTCAATTTGTATGCCATAATACCAATCTTTTGCAACACCTTGTAAGGACCATAGTAATTTGGCGATAATTTATTATCCTTCTTAGCTTGCTTGAGGGACATTTGTTTGTATGGTTGTAGCTGTAAAAATACCCAGTCTCCCACATCAAAACTTCTCTCACTGTGATTTTGATCTACCATACTTCATTCAATTTTGTTAAATTTAGGTTATCCTTTAAGAGTTGGAGAACTACTTGTTGATGCTCGATGTGATCCTCCACTGCATGAAACCTAGAATTTTTCCTTAAACAAGATGTGATGGATGGTGGATGATATCCATAAAGTGCCATAAATGGGGTCATTTTTTCTGCAGTATGGAAGGAAGTGTTATACCACCATTCAATGAGAGGTAACCACTTGACCCATTGTGCTTGCTTATAAGATACAAAAAAAATGAAGATATCCTTCCAAACATTTATTCACTATCTCTGTTTGACCATAGGATTGAGGATGATAAGATGAGCTATGAGCTAGTTGAGTACCCAAACAAGAAAATAATTTCGTCCAAAAATTTCCTGTAACAATGGGATCTCTATCACTTACAATAATCTTTTGGTTTCCATGTAGCTTTTGAATTGTTTCCATACATTTTGTAGCAACTGTACTTTCTTTAAATGTATGAGATAATGCACAAAAGTGTGCATACTTGGTAAGTATATTAACTACCACCATGATGACACTCTTTCTTTCAGACTTAGGTAAACCTATGATAAAATCCATTTAAATCTCCTCCCAATGTTGACTTGGAATGGATAAAGGTTGTAGAAGACCCGGGGTCTTAATTGTCTCAACTTTATTTTGTTGGCAAACCAAACATTCCGCCACAAAATTTTGAATATCAGATTTAAGGCCATCCCAAAAAAATTCTTTCTTCACCCTATGGTAAGTTTTTAAAAATCCCAAGCGTCCTCCTAAAAGAGAAGTGTGCAATTCCAAAAGAACCTTCGTTTTAGTTGGGAATTCTTGCAAGTACATAAGCGATCTGTGTACCATAAGGAATCATTTTTCCAACTAAATGTATCAGATGTACTAGGATCTTGCTGCAAATTTTGAATGAGTGTCCACACTTCTTCGTCCTTCTTCCATTCATCCCTTTCTTCAGTTATCCAATCTGGTTGGATAATAGAAATGGAACAAAGCAATGCTTCCACCTCTTCATCCTTTCTTGTGAGTGCATCTGCAACAACATTTAGCTTCCCCTTTTTATAGATGATTTCAAAGTCATAACCCAACATCTTTGTGACCCATTTTTGCTTCTTTTCTGAAGATAGTATTTGTTCCAAAAATTGTTTAAGACTATCATGATCAATTTTTACCTTGAAGTGTCTTCCCATTAGGTAAGGTCTCCATTTCTTTAGTGCATGTATTATTGCCAACATTTCCTTCTCATAAAGAGCCTTTTGTAAATACTTTCCTTTGATAGAAATACTTTCAAAAGAAATGGGTCTTCCTTATTGCATTAAAACAACACCAATTCCATTTCCTGAGGCATCACATTCCACAATAAAGGTTTCTGTGAAGTGTGGAATAGCTAAGACTAGTGCTAGGCACATTGCCTCTTTAAGATGTTCAAAGGCCTTAGTTGCTTCAAGAGTCCATGAAAATGCATCTTTCTTCAATAATGTTGTTAGAGGTGTTTCTATTATCCCATAATTCTTAACAAAATTGCGATAATACCCTGTTAACTCGAGAAATCCATGCAACTGCTTTATGGTTGTGGGGACTATCCATTCCTTAATGGATTTAATTTTGTTAGGGTCTACCTTAACACCCTCGTGAGATACAATATGACCCAGATATTCCACCTCTTGTACTCCAAAGAAACATTTGGATGTTTTTGCATATAATTTCTTCTCCTCCATCAGTTTGAGCACCCTGTCAACATGTTGAACATGATCCTTCCAAGACTTGTTGTAGATTAGTATATCATCAAAAAATACTAGCACAAATTTTCTAAGGAAGGGTTTTAAAATGGAATTCATAAACCCTTGAAATGTAGAAGGTGCATTGGTAAGGCCAAAAGGCATGACCAAAAATTCATAATGACCCTCATGAATTCGAAATGTTGTTTTTAGAATATCTTCAGTCTTCATTCTAATTTGATGATATCCTGAATGAAGATCCAAGTTGGTAAAATAAATTGCTCCATGTAATTCATCCAATAATTCATTAATCACAGGAATGGGAAATTTATCTTTAATAGTGAGCTTATTGAGCTCCCTATACTCCAGACACATGCGCCATGATCCATCTTTCTTGTGCACCAATACTACTGGGGCAGAGAAAGAACTTTGACTAGGTTGAATTATACTAGCCTCTAACATTTCTGAAATTATACATTTAATTTCGCTTTTTTTGACATAGGGATATCTGTAAGGCCTAATGTTTGGAGGAACACTTTCTGGAATCAAATGAATAGCATGATCATGATCATGAATAGCTGGGAGTCCTTTGGGAGTATCAAACACCTTGGAATGATTGTCCAAGATTTTTTGGAGATCTGGAGAAATATATGATTTTGATGTTGGAACTTCTAGTGAGCATAATTGTGAAATTATGCCTCATTGTTCTTTATTCAAAATATTTATCATGACATTAGAGATTATTATCTTTCCTGGCTTCCCTTTGATAACCTGTAATTCAGTTTCATTTTCTTCCTAAAAAAATTTCAAGAAAATTTCTTGAAAATTAAAAGTTATTGTCCCCAAAGATTGTAACCATTGTACTCCTAATACAACATTATTACCTCCCATTGGGATGGAAAGCATTGGATTATTCAATACATATTCCCCCATGGCTAGCTTGATATTATGGAATTTTCCTAAGAAATTTATAGTTCCTCCATTTGAAACTATCACTTGACATTCTGGTGCTAGGTATAGGAAACAATTCAATTCCTTGGCTACCTTACAATGAATAAAATTATGGGTACTACCCGAATAAATCAACACTATTACCTTTTTCTTCTTGATATGTCCTTTTATCTTGAGAGTTTGAGGAGTGGTAATTCCCGCCAATGCATTACATGATATGTTCGGACTCATTTCTTCCTCTTCTAGGGTTGGTTCCTGGTGTATATCCTCTTCTTTTGAAGATTCTTGTTCATTTTCTTCTTCCTCTTCACAATCTATGTAAAATAATTTCTTCTCAGCACACTTATGACCTTTAGTGTATTTGATATCACAACCGTAGCAAAGCCCTTTTGCTCTTTTTTCTTCCAATTGTTGTGGTTTCAACCTTGTAGGTTGTGGAAGCCTAGGAGTAGCAACACTTCCATCTTTATAGATGTGAGTGGTAGGCTTCCTTGTCGCCATAATTTTACATTCAATTTTTCTTTCCAGCCTGAATGCCTTCTCCAATGAATCAGGTTCCCAAATGCGAACTTTATTTTGGATGTTATCCTTTAAAGTCTCTATGAAGACATCAATCCTGTGTTCCTCTGGAATATCAGTTACCTTTATATTAAATTTTTGGAAGTCCTCAATGTGCTCCACCACTGAACCCTTTTGTTTGAGATTTATCAATTGGCTAAAGAAGGAGTTGCTCTTTGTATCTTCATAATGTGCTATCATTTCCTCTGTAAAAATTGACCAAGTGACAATTTTTTTACGGGATCAAAGGCATTGATACCATACAAATGTATTTTTTTCTAAATGTAAAGTTGCAATGCGTACCTTTTGTGTGTTTTTCACATTATTGAGATCAAAATATTGCTCCATATGTAGTATCCATGTTACAGGATCCTTGCCATCAAATTTCCTCATATCCATCTTTGGAATATGGTGGTTCTTCAATCCAGCATTAGAGTTTATGAAATCATGATTAACATTTGTTTTTTCCTCATCATGAGTTTCTTCTACTATCTTTTTGCCATTAGGAATCATTTCTTGTATCAACTTTGACAAACCTTCCTTCAAACCTTCCATGTCTTCCTTCGAACCTTCCATTTTTTCTTCCATACCATCCTTCAAACCTTTTATTGTAGCTTCCATACCTTTCTTCAAACCATCCATATCAGCTTCCACACTTTTCTTCAAAACATCCATTTCATTTTTGTTGCTCTTTGCGAGAGAAAAATTTGGTGCATTTTCTCTTGTAATTTTGTTATTTCATGATTCATTTCTTCATCTTCATGAGCCATAGTAGAGCCTTATGAAGGCTTAATGGGCATTGAATCCTTTTTAGTGGGGATTTTAGAAACCAATATTCATATATATTCTACAATATGCCCTTGGAATCAATTCAAATTTATTCTTCAAACAAGAATTATGCAATTCGAAAAAAAATACACACCTTTTTCTTGCTTTTGAGGAGATCTATATTGAAATTGAATTATCTCTCTGAACACAGATCTTCAATATCTGAAATCTGGCCTTGAGGTAGCCCTCTAAATCCTCTTTCAAATGCCACAGGTCTGACCTGATTTGGATTCCTCAAGTCAAATATATGTCCAATCTCCCACAATGACCTAATTATGGACTAGTTTAGTAGAGCAAACTTGTACGACTTTCCACGTGTCATTTTTTTCTCCTTCGGCTCTAAAATTGATAGAAAAGAAACTAAATTTTGTGTACTTCCAACCACATTTTACAGAATTCTAATCTGATGCTTAGAAAGAGGGTTATGAATATTTTCCCACGATCACCTCTTTGAGATGAAATTTGGGAGCCTGAACAATACCTAACTTCCACAGATCATATCTCCAAAAATATTAAGAACCAAGCTCTGAAATTTTCCGATGCTGTTCCTCCGGATTTTGGATTCGAGCTATAAAAATTTCAGCTTCTGAAACTTCGTAGAAAAAAAGTTATAGTGAAAATTCCACGATGACCTGCTTGGTGCAATGAAACCCTAGAATCCAAAGCTCTGATACCAAATGTTGTGAAACCAGCTCCAAAAATAGAAGAAAAAAGATATCAACATCTTAGAAATAAGCCACTTTGAGGGGGTAACCTCCAATACATTATATGAATGAACAATTCTTGGATGATACAAATGACAAAACCTCCTTTATATACATAGGAGTCCATGGGGCCACAATGTAATCCTAGCTGACGTAACAATAATAATGTAAGGGCACAATAATAACAATATGGGGGTTATAGGAGTACAAAAATAACAATAAGGGGGTTACACTAACAACAATAAGGGCCATGCTAGTAATATAGGGACCTAACAGAGGAATAATTAAATGCTCTTTGTGTGGTGAAGTTCATGAGTTGTTCATGTATAATATCAGCCAAGAAATGGTTGTAATTGTACATAAACAATGGTGATTTTTCAAGGCTAAATATAGATAAGAAACCTAGGATGGTTTCATCAACGGTTTCATCATTTAGGTATCCTAATAGATAAGAAAGAAGGGAGATGCAGTGTTTGGAAGCTATAGGAAATATGGAGGATGTGTATGGGGATTTATCTTTTGTATATCTGCATCCTCGAGTAGGAAGATGTCAAATATTTGAGATTTTTGTGGGAAGGATAATTTATGATAAAGATCCATGATGGAAGTAGGAGAGAAATAAGATAAGGAACCATAAGGAGGGACGAGAAGCATATGGTTAATAGTTTCAAGGGATATGGTTATCAGAATGTTTCCATTCTGAGCCACCACTAGCCTTGATATAGGGTCATATTGCTTTTGACACCAGACAATTAGATCTGGGAATGGGTGAGTTTGAGGGAATGTAGACAAAGGAAACATAGACTCCCAGAACCTGATAGGGTCTTGGTTATCCAGGTGCTTCTGTTTTAGCCATAAATGTAGCTTGTAGAAATCAAATTCACAGTGATAGTCAGTAATTTTAAAATAGGTATCGACTACGGGTATGAGGTCGATATTGATGTGCGGAGTTGCAGGAATGTCTTCTACAACAGATTTGGCAGCTTCAGAAATGACCTCGCCAACTTGATGAGCGACCTCAGACATGACCTCTGCAACACTGTCAACATTTTGGATTTATTTTTTCTTTCGTTTCTTACCTTTACCTTTCGGAGTTGTTGTTTTCTTGGTTTTGGCCTTAGGTGCCATGCTTGACTGGTATAGACTAGTATAGGACCTTTAAAGCTCGGGTTACAGAAAATATGACAGGGTTTTAGGAATATGAAAGGAAATTACAGAAATGATAATTTGTTGTGGAATGGAACGTAGGATGAAATAAAATTTGAATGAGGAGGTAAAGTAGATAACGGAAGACTGTTGGCACTTTTATAGACTTTAGTTTAGGTTTAACGGTCGTGGGTAACAAAAAAATGAGGTTTAACTATGTAGTGGTATGATTAATGGATATAATGGAGTGAATTTATTGGCTAGCCGGAAAATGAAGGGGTATAACGAAGCGTTAGGGAGTAATGGATAAGTGATGTGGAGGGATATGAATCATTGATGGATCAATGGTTGTGGCATGGAAAAACGGTCGTGAGGGTTGAAAACCGGAGGTGAATTTCAGGGTGGGGGGGGTACCTCCTGGTTTCCTATTTTAGGTGGAACCAGTGCGAAGTCACATGGTGTTGCCACGTCGCATAAAAGGTCGGGCATTAAAACCGAAGTTCGGACACCCCCCCCTCGTGTTAACAAGAAACAGTCGGAGGGGGTGCGAAGTCGATATTCGACATAGAGATGAGGGAAGCTCAAGATCTACCGTCGGAATTTGCAAGCACTTTATTCTCCTTATGATTTGACTGCTTTTTCGTTTAGCAACCTTATGATAAAATCCATATGCGCATATATGTATATCAATTTAATCAACAAATATTAAAACCCTTTTTCAAAGGTTTAAACATACATGAATTAAAAATTTACATTTTCAAAATTTGGCGCATTTTAAACAGGCAACCATTATTATTTTTCACACTAAAGCATTTAACAGTTTTATTTCATGCTTCCATAACATTTTTTCTTTTGCCTCCTTTATTTAGAGAAAACTATCCTATCATTTTTTCTAACACGGATGTAATAAAATATACTTTTCCTAACATTTTTTAATTTTTTTTTCATCCATGTTGTAACTTATCATTTTATTTTTTATTTTTTAAACTACCATGTTAACTTATCAAAAACAAATAATGTTACAACATCAGCTCCATTTGGGGATTGCTTCCAACTGTGGGATACAGAGAACAAGTAGTTCCATGTGCCTTCTCCTTGGGCTATCGAGTCTTTGCTATAGAAAAAAAATAGGCTTAAAGTGATAAAATAAAATTATTATGTACAATGATGATGTAATATTTCCTTCAGTACTGGATGTAGTGTCTCAAAAATCTGCCATTGACAGGCAGTGTTGAAAACTGTTCTTCAAGATTTTGTAGAACAAATGTGTTGTTTCCTTTTACCTCTGCAATGATGAGTGTCCCAAACCATAAATTGACAAAATTTCCATGTTTGCATTTATCTTCTCTCCTAGCATCCCATCTTAAGACTAAATCCCCTTCTCTAAAATCTCTTTCCCTTTCTTTTCTGTCAAAGGGACTCTTCATTTTATTCCGATATTTCTTTAGTTTGTACTAAATTTAATCTCTTTTTTCATTCAACTCAATGATCTGATTAATCCTTCTAGAGAAATCATCAGGTTCATTAGTAGATTCTTGTAGAAACTTGAGCACAAGGAAAGCTAAATTTGTTGGAAAAATAACATCTTTTCCATAAACTAATTTGAATGGAGATTTACCTGTTGATATTTTTGGAGAAATTTTGTTTGCCCAAACTGCATAAATCAAATGGTTGTCCCATTTTTTCTTGTGGTCTTCTAGAGTTTTCTTGATTACTTTCACTAAACTCTTGTTAGATGATTTAACAAGACTATTTCCTTGTGGATAATGGGGAGTTGAGTGATGTTGCAGAATCTGATATTTTTGGAAAAATTCTATCATTTTTATGCTACTGAATGTTGTGGCATTATCAGTGACTATTTTTTGTGGGCAACCAAATTTGGATAAAATATTCTTTGCAATGAATTTTATTACAAGTGAATATGCACCATTTCTTACAGGAATGGATTCCAACCACTTGGTGAAATAGTCAGTAGCAGTCAAGATCCATCGGTGTTGATTACTAGAGGCTAGATGTATTTCACCTATAAAATCTAATCCCCACTGAAGAAATGGTGCTGAAACAACTAATGGAACTAGTGGAAGAGATGCTAATTTTTGCTTACCCGCAAACATCTGACATGGAATATAAGCTCTTACTTTTGATCCTACTTTAGAAAACAAATTAGGCATATAAAATCCTACCCTCATTATCTTTTATTTTGTTTCTCTCCAAGCATAGTGGCCTCCAAAAATTCTTACATGAAACTAATCAATGATTCGTTCAGTCTCTAATTCGGTTAGTCAAAGTAGTAAAATATTAAGAGGATCCTTCTAGTATAAGTTGGCATTGATGATACAGTATTTGATGGATTTCAACTTGAGCATTTTTCATTGATTCTTTGAAAATTGAGCTGGACATTCAAAATGAATCAGGAAATGAACAATGTCTTCATACTAATCCGATAAAACAAACTTCTCATCAATATGAATAGGGATTGTCTGAGTTGAATGAGAAGGTTCTTGTGTATTCTTTCCTTGCACTCCATGGGGAGGTTCTTGTGGATTCTCCCCTTCTGCATTCAAGGAAGGTTCTTTTGGATTATCCCTTTATAAATTTGAATTAGGTTCTTCTGGATGCTTCTCTGAAACTTCAAAAACAGAGTTTATGCCCAAGACTTTACAATTGGATTCAACTAAGAACTTAGCTAAACCCTGCCCCTTTACTAACTTGGTAGTTTTGATGGTAAGATCAAACTCAAGGATTTGAGTTATCCATCTTCTACTTCTGCCATCAATGTCTGGCTGTGTGAGGACTTTTTTAACAACATTATTGGGCACATAGGAAATGATAGTGGAATGGAGGATATACATTCTAAAAGAATTCAGGGCTTGAAATAAGGCATAGGATTGTTTTTCGATAATATCATTTCTGATTTTGGCATATATCATGACCTTACTAAAGAATGTTATAGGTTGATTATTCTTTTGCAAAAGGACAACTACAAGGGTAGTTTCGAAGGCAAAAGAGAACATGTTGAAAGGTTCTGAATAGGTTGGACGGGCTAAGGTTGGGGCTTTGGAGATGGCCTTCTTTATATGGTCAAATGAAAATCTTGCAGAAACAATCCATTTAACTTCATGGTTCTTTTTTAGCATGTCTGTTATATCCTTCACTATTTCTGCATAATTTGGTATAAACCTTATCAAAAAGTTAATTTTCCCTAAGAAAGATTGAACCTTTTTCTTATTTCTAGGTAGTGATAATGATTAAATATCAGAGACTCTTTTGGGATCAATAACTAATCCATATTTTGAAATAATATGACCTAGTAATTTACCTTCTTTGATGGCAAATAATGACTTTTTGGGATTTAAAGAAATTCCAAACTTCCTACACCTTTCAAAAACTTTCTTCAAATGCTTGAGATGTTTTAGATCCGATTCAGACAAAATAGTTAGATCATCAAGATAAATAATAATAAATTTTTTTACCTTCCCGACAAAATCAAAGTCCATGGTTCTCTGAAATTTTTCTCCTGCATTTGATAGACCAAAAGGCATCCAAGCATACATGAACGTACCCTAAGGTGTGGTAAAATTTGTCTTCTTCCTATCTTATGAATTCACCAATATTTGATTATAACCAGAAAATCCATCCAAAATAGAGATTCTGTTAGCACTTGACACTTTTTGAAGTAATTGATCCATCTTTAGGAGTGTATAATTATCTTTCAAGGATGCTTTATTAAGGTTTCTAAAATCTACATAGAGTCTTATTTCACCGTTATTTTTCCTCACATGGACTAAATTGGCAACCAACTACAGTATCTTAAAGGAAAAATAATTTGGGCATCTAAAAGTTTTTTTAGTTCTTTTTCTATGGTGGGAGGAAGAACTGGGTTCATCCTTCTTAACTTCTGCTGGTAAGGCTTTACATCTGGTTTTAGTGGAATTTTGTGCTCAATTAAAGATGTGTCATAATTTTTTAGATCAGCATAAGACAAGGCAAAGACATCTTTATAATTCTTAAGAATTTTGACATATTCAGATTTCAGTTATGGAGTTAATGATGCACAAAGTTTAATGTTTTAAATCTCATCATCAGTGCTAGTATTTGTGTCTTCTATGTCATTTTCTGGTGAAGCAGAGAACAGATTTTTGGGAACATCATTTTTATCAAACAACTTTTCTAAAGGAACAAGTCCTTTGGGGATAAAGTTATTTGATAATTGAATTATATCATGATCAGCTACCTTTTATTTTAGTTTTGAATTTTCTTTGTATTTGGTAGCTCCATTGCTGTCTGAATTATCCTCTTCAATTTGCAATACAGAATATTCGTCATTGACCTGCAGAAAGGATTTTAATTGCTCATCGTCTTCAAATATTTTCTAGTGTTTAAGGTTGTCTGGGATTGAAGGCCTATATTTGATTTGTATCTAATATTGAATTTGAAAATGATCTGGAATATTGAAAGAACTAGTTGAAACAACTAATGAATTTTCATGCAAGTTTTCATCTCTAGGAATAAAAGTGATATTAAAAGAATCAACAGAATTTTCAATGGTGTCCCATATCTCATTTCTATAAGACCTAAGTCTAGGGTTCTTTCTTTGGCAAAGACTCCTAACTTGTCTTACTATTAGCCTAAGTCAATGAAAACACTCAAATTTTTTACCTTTAAATTTATAGAAAGCTGTAATCCTAAGATAAAAGCTTCGTATTCAGCAACGTTGTTTGTGACTTCAAAATATAATTTGCATGATTGAGTAATATTTTCTTTATTAGGTTAAATCAAAACAACTCCAGCTCGAGCCCCATATTTGGTGCAAGACCCATCAAAAAATAATTTCTATATTTCAGTTTGAACTGATTTAGAAGTGTCAACTACATCCACAATCTTGAGTTGATAATTCTGTGAAGTTTCTGATGATAGTTGAAAACAACTAAATTATTGATCTACTACATAAATGGGATGATTACTAGATTTATTAGCATTGCATACAGTGTTTAGGAATCTCACTTATCTATACAATCTAAGGCTCTCTCCACCATATACAGGGATAGTGGCAAAAGAGATGTCCATTTGAAGACTTCCTCCCAATTTTGCACAACATGATCTCTATAAAATCATTCCAAATTTGGGAGGAATATCAGTGACAACTATGTCTAATACTACACATTTAACTGGTATTTGATGTAAAGTGATCGCTAGTAATTTGATGAGTCCTAAACATTGGACCCTCTTTGAATCAAAAGTATACAAGTCATGATAGGTTTGAGTGATATCTAGATTAAGTTTTTCCATGATGACTTTAGGCATTAAATTGTGCGAAGCACCAGAATCAAGCATACAGTTGTATAGCAAGGAATCATGCACTTTTAAAGTCACATAGAAGGGCGGAATAGAATCATCAATCATATCAGAACTAGGACCAAAAGCTATGGTAGGTATTTCATTTTCTAGATTGATAATGTCTCCTTCAACATCCATACTAGAATTTTGGATCCACTTTGCTACTTCACTTTTATACCCTGGATTTTTAGAGAGTTCAGAAAGTGGAATTGAAATTTTGACTCTTTCTAATTCTTTCTCAACATTAAAGGTAGTCAATATTTTTTTTTCAATATGAGTAGAATCACTTGACTGATTTAAAGGTTGAGAAGAATTAGTTTGAGTTTCAGTTATTTTCAGTTGCGGTTTAATCATTACAGGGTTTTTGGGAGGTCTACAAGGACTAGCTCTAGGTCTTAAGTCATATCTTTTATTGAAATCTGCAATCAGAAACTCGGAAAAATATTGATACTTAGAAACCTAAGAAGTATCTTGGTTTTATTTAGGAATTTTATTTTAGGAAACAGGGACAATGGCAGTCTAAAAGGATGAAGGATCTACAATATTAATGTCTTCAGTAATAGAAAAAGTATTTTCCTTAGGTTGCTGATCATCAATCAATAATGGTGTAGGTACTTGTTGGTCATTATGAGGCCTCTAAAGAGTTTTCAATGGAGCTACTTTCTTGTACTGACCTTAGGCCTGTGTTTGTGGTATAGAAACATTTTGTTGGATTTTTCTTGGTTTAGTTTCAATATTTGAAATTCTATTGGATAGATTTCTAAGAAGAGCTGGGATTTCATCAATTTTTGAATCTTCGCTTTTATACTTAGAGGAAGATGATTCCTGATTTTTTAATTTCCTTTGGGATTTCTCTTCTTTAGCTCTAATTTTACTAGAAGATGACCTATTGGATTCTACCTCAATAGCTTTAGTCTGCATGCCTTGTAAGGTATTATAAACTCTCTCTCTTAGCATAACTGCAAATTCATCATCGAATTCTTTTGAAAATATGGCCTTTGCAGCAGCTACTGGAGGTTTCCAATCAGTAGGAATTTTGTGGTAGAGTTTGTTAAATCTTTTAATAAATTCAGCCACTGGTTCACCAGGATTTCCTTTTAACTCTTCAAATTCAGTGAGAAGGTGAACAACATCTTTCTTTACCGCCCATTGGTTTTTAAATATAGTTATAAGTTCATTCCAGATCCGAATATAATCTGCTCTAAGTTTCCTAAACCAAATCCTAATGTTACCTTCCAAAGGCTGCAAAAATAATCTCATATAAACATCTTCATGTTCAATGTTCATATTGTCTGCAAAATAGAAGAAGGCAGCTATGTGATCCTCTGATGAGGGACATGTTTCTCCATTAAATCTTGGTAAATGTTTAAGATATCCATTAGGAAAATTTCCCAAGATGTTAGGAAGAACAAGAGCAACATACCTAGCTTGTATAATAGGTTGAAAAGCCATGGATGATGAAGATGATGTTGATGAATATGATGATGAAGATGTAGGTGAATGAGTATTATAGGGTGGAGGAGAATGTGAAGGAGGAGGAGGAAGTGAGGATCTCAAAGGAATTTTGACAATTAGCTTTTGAACTGATGGTGTTAAATATTCTTCCTTATATTCTAATAATGGATTAGAATAGATAGAAATTGTCTCTTCTGGTTGATTAGAGTCCAATGGAATAGGTTGATAGAGTGGAGTAACAAAACCTATAGGCTTAAATTCATGCAAATGCAAGCCCAATTCTGTCTCAGATGTACGCGAATCTACATGGAAATATGGGACTTGATATGACTCAAGTGAGGCTGCCAACAAGGCTGAATAAAGTTCAACATCTCTAGGGGGTAATTGAGTCAAATCAGGTTGGGATGATATTACTGAAAAGGGGTCTACAGATGAAATTTATTCAGGGTGTAAATCTGAAGAGGAAGAAGCATAAATGTTTTGTTTTCTTTTCAAAGAGGCTTCCCTAACGAGTCTTTCTGGATCTAGTAAAGGGTTAACAATCTCAGATTCAGATTGAATCGTGTGTGCTTAAAAGGAGCCATATTGAATTAGTGGAATCGCGAGGTGAAAGGTTTCGACCTATATCTTTATCCTTTATTCACCTTAAAGGAAAAGGGAAAAATAATTTTCCCAGGAAGATTTAGCTTTTATTCTTTGTCTCCCTGGCAACGATGCCAATCTGATGTTGTCCTTTAAGATGATTGTGGTCAATAATCATTCCAAAGCATCTAAAATTTTTTGTTTGCATTTTTAAATATTTGGAGGACCAATGCATAAGATAGATTTTAATCAAATAGTTAAAGTTTTTAAATCTTGCTGATAATATCAATAATTATAAGTAAGGGCTATTTGTTCATCTCAAACAATGATTAAGATTTTTTGATTTTCGATTAAGTAGACTTATGTATAAGAATATGATTATTAAATATTCGATTCAACTATTCAATAAACCATAAGCTGGAAAACTTTTAAACAATGTTTAAAAATTCAAAAAAATATATCTAACATCACCGAGATACTAACAGTTTATTGATAAAAGGGACTTGCATTAACATATTGTCAAGTAAATCATTCTTTATAATAATTATAACTTCAAGAGGAATTATAAGGTTGCTGAAACACAGTCAACCTCACCTAGTTATCTTGATGATAATTAAATATATGAAGAAACAAAATGACAGAAAATTGGAAAAATCACAGAGAAGATAGAGTTGTATGAGGTAAGTTCAGAATCCTGCTTGTATTATTGATGATCAAAAATACTTGTTATAATTTTTTCTTTACAAAATATACTCATCCAAGGGTGAAACCCTTCATAACTCATGCTGATTTTTATTTATACTAATTAAAAAAAAAATTAAAAATATATTAACGAATTTACAATAATAGGATACATAGAATAAAAGAAGGAGACAGATAGATGGAGTGTCTTTGTTTTTTTGGAGGTTGTTGATGATTCGGCCCTTTTTTAGTGAAAATTTTTGCTGACTTGTCCTTTCTCATTGGAAGTTGTTGCTAACCTAGCTCTTCAAAATTTGATGTGCTACCATGTTGTAAAATTAATCATTCACCCAATGGTTTCACAAAACCTATCCCACTGATCTTCACTCGCGATTTCTACATTCATCATTTTACAGAATATTTCATCCACTTCAATGAATATGTTAAAATTTGGTTTTTGAATAAAATAATTGTTTGATTTGATGCTGAATAATCAAATCAAATTGTAGAGCTTCAAGAAAATCTTTTTCTGTAATGTGACCCTTGATATCTGCAAACTTTGATTTTTCTATTGCAATTATATATAAATTTTTGCAATAATCTTATAACTTTATAAACTTAACATCTAATCCATTAGACCTGGCAGACCTTTATGATTTAAAACATTAAATTTAGTATGAAATATTTGAACAATAACATTTAAGGCTTGACACTTGGTCTGCAACTGGTTGATCAAGTTCCTTTTCTACAAAACCTTCTTTATCTCCAAAATGGTTGCAGTCCTATCTGAGATATTGATTGCTTCCAATTCCTCTCTGTTTTTTGAATTAAGAAATTTTATCATATCAGAAGCTTCACTTGAATTATGTTGGAGTTGATGCTTCTCCTCTTTAATTGTTGTTCTGCATTTGTTGATGAGTTCTTGCTGCTCAAATATGATCTGTATAGATGACCATATTTCTGTTATGGACTCGCTAAAATTTTCCCAGATACTCTGCTTATCTTCTCCTAAAGTTGATGCCATCAGAGTTTCACTTTCCAGTTCTTTAATTCTAAGTTCCAACTGATGGGTCTTCTGCATTTATTCTAGATATAAAATATCATTTATAATATTTTGAGACTAAATAAGTTGAAACCTCTAAAGTAGATTTTCATGTGCTTGCTTATGAGTGGCAAAATATTGAGTCACTTGTGCTACATCAGTTATGTTGAGGGTTGCTGAGGGTTCTGCACCTATAGAAGATGTTTGAGTTTATAGATCAGTATTCACTTGGAGTGTTGTTTCTCTTTCAGCAGTTCTTCAACTGCAGATTTTGATCAAAAATTAATTTAAGTATCTCCTCCTTGTCATATTCACTTTGTGCCATCTCTTTAGTCTGTAGGTCTTCAGTCAAAGGTAGCTTTAGTTGTTTTCGTAGAGCAGCAATTTCTGCATTTTTATTCTTGATGATTTCTTCAGCTGCCTTGCAGTTCTTAGGATCATATCCCACTTTTACTACAAGTTCTTCCAATGTCTTTATCCTATTATCTTTAGCCAAACAAGACAATTTATCAATATTCAACTGGGATTGCATATTTGATAGTGCTACTTTCAATTTTCAAAGAGACATAGCTGTTGTAGTCACGGTTGAAAATATCATTTCTCCTGACTGCCTGTGCATATCCATCTAGTATATTGGATGTATGTTTCTTGTATCAAATGAGAAGATAATCTTCTTATACTCAACATGTGTCTTTGGAATGGAAATGTTACTTGCAGAAAGGCCATCTACATCCTGCCTTTCTCACTGTCAAAGGCGGTGAGAAGCATGTGTTGTGATGTAGATGTCTGTTTCCAAAATTAGTTGTAAACATCTGATTTTAGTGCTTCATTATTTTACTTGATTTCTAGAAATTTGGAGAAAATATATTGCTCTTCTAAAGAGTTGGCCTCTAGGTGCTAGATGATTTCTAGTGTCTCTCTTGCTGGTGATGTTGATGGAGGATTCTGAGGAACATTGGTGGATGTGGAGACTTTAGTATCTCCCAAATCTATGATCTCTGGTTGTTTATCTTCTGAAAGCAAGGAAAAGGTTAGCTTTGGTTTCTTATGTTGTAAGAAAAATTATTTCATAAGTTCCTTGGAATGTGGTGTCCCTTCTCTGACCCTTTTTTTTATGTTTATTTTCAGGAACTGGTGTTTTTCCATTTGAAGTAGAGATGCCTTGTCCATCTTCTTCTTGTAAAGTACCTTCTACCCATCCATCCTGGTTCATGTACTTCTCTATTTCTACTCTGGAGGTATGAATGTAAGAGGTTGTCTTGACTTCAACCCTCAGAGAAGAAATAATGCCATGGGGGTCAGATGACCAAGTAAAACTTGATTGAAAACCCATCTTCTTTAATATTTCATCTGCATCAATACCAACTGCTCTGGTATTACAAATGAATGATCCAACATTGGCCTTGATTTTAAACTGGGCTTTCCTCTTTCTTGAAGAAAAATTCAATTCGTCCATATTTAAAATTTGTCTTATGTACTCTGAGGAGAAAATTCTCATAGGCACATACTTTGGAAGTTTGTATGGTGGAAGCTTGCAGCCATACACCTTGATCTCTGTATAATTCTTGTATAAATACCAATAACCCGTTTTTTATTGTTCACTTAGGTGCATAATTATTTTAATATCCTGTCCAATTCTAGGCTCTGATTGACTTGTAAGGAGTTGTCTGACTAAATGGATGAATGAGTCTATGAATTCTGAGAAATAAGTGGTTGTTGACAAAGCTCTAACCAATTATGTTCAGTGAATCTCTGATTGATTCACTCCCTGCATGTCCTGCTTGTTGAAGTGAATGGGCAACATATCTGCCTGTTGAAACAAAATCGTATGGATAATCACAGAGGAATAATTAAATGTTCCTTGTGTGGTCAAGTTCATGAGTTTTTAATGTATAATATCAGCCAAGAAATGGTTATAATTGTACATAAACAATGGTGATTTGTCAATACTGAAGATAGATAAGAAACCTAGGATGGGTTCATCAACAGTTTCATTGTTTGGGTATCCTAACAGATAAGAAAAAATGGAGATGTAGTGTTTGCAAGATATAGGAAAGATGGAGGATGCATATGGGGGATTTCTCTTTGGTAAATATGCATCCTCGGGTAGGAAGATGTCAAGTATTTGAGCTTTTTGAGGGAAGGATGATTTATGATAAAGATCCATGAGGGAAGTAGGAGATAAATAGGATAAGGAGTCAGAAGGAGGGATGAGAAGCATCTGGTTAATGGTTTCAAGGGATATGGTGATCAAAACATTTCCATTCTGAGCCACCACTGACCTGGTTATAGGGTCATAGTACTTCTAACACTAGGAAATTAGATCCGGGAATGGATGAGTTTGAGGGAATGAAAATAAAGGGAACATAGACTCCCAAAACCTGATAGGGTCTTGGTTATCCATGTCCTTCTGTTTTAGCCACAAATGTAGCTCGTAGAAATCAAATTCACAGTGATAGTAATTTTAAAATAGGCATCATCTAGGGGTATGAGATCGAGATTGATTTGCGGATTTGCAGGAATGTATTGTGCAACGGATTTGACAGCTTCAGGAATGACCTCGTCAACTTGATGAGTGACCTTAGACACGACCTCTGCAACATTGTTGACATTCTAGATTTCTTCTGTCATTCGTTTCTTACCTTTACCTTTCGGAGTTGTTTGTTTCTTGGTTTTGGCCTTAGGTACCATGCTTGACTAGTATAGACTAGTATAAGACCTTTAAAGCTCTGATTAAAAAAACTACGACATGTTTTTGGGAATATGACAGGTGATTACCGAAATGATAATTCATTGTGGAATGGAATGGGGGATGAAAGAAAATTTGAACGAGGAGGTAAAGTAGAGAACAGAAGATTGTTGGAAATTTTATAGACTTCAGTTTGGGTTTAACGGTCGTGGGTAATAGTCAAATGAGGTTTAACTACGTAATGATATGATTAACAGATATAATGGAGCGAATTTATTGGCTAAATGGATGATTAACGGGTATAATGAAGTGTTAGGGATTAATGGATAAGTGACATGGAGGGATATGACTCATTGACGGATAAACAGTTGTGGAGCGGACAAATGGTCATGAGGGTTGAAAACCGGAGGTGGATTTCGGGGAGGGTTACCTCCCGGTTTCCTGTTTTAGACAGAGGGGTGCGAAGTCACACGGTGCTACCACGTTGCAGAAAAGGGCGGCCATTAAAACTAGAGTTCGGACCCCCCCATTTAAACAAACTTATCCTTCTATAGTGTTTATAGAAAGTTTTTTTGGAAATTTTGATGATCTTTTTCAACGTATGGGAATTGATATCTATTATCAGGATTTAATGTCTTATGAGATTTAAGAAGCCTAGTTTGATTTATTTTCTCATAAGGAGGAAATAGAAGAGGTTTTTTGTCATGACATTAAGGTGGATTCCCAACAAACATCAATTTTTTCAGCTCGAAATGAAACTCTGATCAGATTGTCAATGATCAAGAAGAGAATAGTGAAAGAGAATATTTTTCTCTAAAGCATATTGCAAAATAAGATTGTATTCAGGAAAATTTCCAGTAAAAAATGTATTCTTTGACTGAATATAATATTAATCAACAATTAATTAATGAAGATAATGATCATTCGATTGAATTATATGAAGGTATTCAGCAGTGTTCAGGAGACCAAGACATTGATGAGGAGTTTCATTCAGATTTTTCTTCAAATATTTCATTTCTGGGATTTTTGTTTCAAGAGAAAACTTGTTCATCTATATGTTCATAATTTTTTGAAGAACAAGAGCACACTCTTGCTTAAATTCATCATGAAGAGTAGCTAGTTGCAATAGAAGGATGTTTCTCGATTCCTCCAAATCAGCAAGAGCTAATTTTTCATGATTTTCAAGATCCTGTCGAGATTTTTTTACAGCCAGTAATGAAGGTCGATGTTGCAGCATTCATTATTGAAAGTGATTAGTTTCAGCACATAAAGAAACCAAAATTTTGGAAGGAGGTTTTTTCTCATGTTTTAAGTCATCCAGAAAAGATTATGTTACATTTTCTTCATGATCCTTTGGTGAGTTTATTGTAGCCATCTGGGAAGATGAATATTCTTGTATTTATTAATCATGATCACATGTTTAGTGGACACTTGGAGTTGCCTAGCTTTTGTTTTTTTTCCTGCTCAAGGAAAGTGTGAGCAGGATTCAAGTAAGTATCCATTTTCTAAATTTTTCACACTGGAGGGATCATATCGCATTATTGTATATATATCTTTAGTAGGTGGGCAATTATCATTAGGATTTGAAGCCTAAGGAGAAGGCCCTAAGATCCTGATTGTCTGCTGACATAAGTAAGTTCACCCAGTAGTCAAGTTTTTGAGTCAAAGTCATTTTTTATTTCAGTTAGTCATTTGAGTGTATACTGTTTTATTTTGACTCCATTTCCCAATGGATGAGGCTACCTGGTCTACGGTGTTCTTGACACCTCCTAAAAGGACCTTCCATCACCAACTGGAGCCAATATTAGTGCTTTTCAATCATCGGTGATCAAATGTAGTCTTTCAAGGTTAGTTGGTAGGGTCCTAGGTAAAATTTTATAGTTTCAAATAATTTTTCAAATAAAAATTTGTTCAATAGATGTTGTCTAGGTCAGATGCTTCCCCCTCCACCCACTCATGGTCATCATAAATTTCAAGGTCATGTCATCATTTAATTATCTAGGGTCATAGATCAGTTAACATACCATCATCTGGTCATGGCCTAGGGCTACTTTTGTTTTTTCATCATAATGCCAATCATGTAAGAAAGGAAAATAAGATTCATTTTCATTATTCAAGTCACCTTCATTGGGAGTTAGCAAAGTTAGGAAATATAAAAAAAGGCAAATTTTCCTTTTTGCAAAGAAGTATGCTACATTGTCAAAGTCTTTCAAAATATATTTTTCTCAAAGTACATATGATGTCACTAAAGTGAAAAGAAAATTTTGTGAGTTTTTAAAGGGAAATGAAGCTTCTCCTGAGTTCATTTCATCCTTTAGTTTTCAAGAGATCCTCTCGTATGCTCCACAACTCTCTACAACCATCCAGAGATCAAATTTCACCATCAAAACTAATCCAGACTACTGCACACTACGTTTATGCTCCTCATTGTGTTTTTGGGGCAGCCATGCTACGTTTCTAGAAATCTGATACGTTTTTGGTATTCAAGATCAAATAAGCCATAAGAAGGGTCAACTCAGAATTTCACAAGTTTCAAATGCTTCCAAGCCAGTAAGTAAACATTCATCACCTCTTTTCCAATCAAGTTTCTTTAGCAAAAGGTGAATTCCCTCTTGTAGGGTCTTCACCACGTTTTTTATTACATTGATGTTTGGTTTTTTTTTAACAAGAAAACCATCCTAAACACCTTCACATATAACTCAACACCTTACCAAATCAATCCTTATCATTCATATCTCTCATTTCTCCCATTTTCACTCAAATCCTAATCCTCAATACATTTTTGCAGAGATACTAGGTCAACTCTGTGCTTAGGCCCTTTTTCCCTCTTTCCCTTACCCATTTCCAAAAATTCCACCTACATTGTGTTGGTAACCTACCAACCTATCTCCCCAAATTTTTAGGTATTTTTCCCTAGCTCCAATCCCTCTCATCTCTGTCCCTAAACTCATTGCATCATTCTCTCCTATTTTCCTAAGTTTCACCCTTCCTTTCCTTCACATCAAGCTAGGGTTTCTTTTTGCAAAAAAAAATCATGGAAGGTGAGAAGAGAAAGTAAAATATGGGAGGTCATCATTCTAGATTTGAGCCTTCCAATCTATAGGAGATAAATTCTTCTTCCTATACCAATAAATCCTTTGAAGGCATTGGTTGTTTAAGATTTTGTGAAAGAATTCAAGAGTTAGGATGTCATGCTCAATTGATAAGCCTCTTTGCAACCAGTTTTAGGAGAGATAACTATATATCAAGAGATTTCGTAAGCTCAGCAACAAGTATCCCGAACCATGGATAAATCTAGTTCAAAGGGATGGATTTGGACATTGAGAATTATAAATTTTTCTTAAAGCCACACTACAAAGATGCTCCTGAACACATATTTCCATTTAAACATTTACTTGATAGGTATGCTCCTTTAATGAAGTTGATCATGAAGTATTTTACATGTGAAGGGAGGTTCTCAAGACTATACTAGTACCACATAAGGCTATTAATGCATTTCACTGCCACCAAGCCACTGAACTTGCCTCATTATCAATTCATAAGTCTAGTCAAAATGACTAAAAAGTACAAAGTAATGACAAGGATCACCAAGCTAGTTTGTTTCACCATGGTTTGGTCAAGGTTATAGTCTTACATCAGCTCTCACAAATCAATATTTCCTGGGAAACATTCATGATATCATTTTCTTCTATGCCCACCACTATTCCACCTATCATTCAAAGAATACCTTCAATTGTTACACAATAATTTGTCACCATGCTCATTTTCCCGTCCTTGATCCTGAAATTCCTTGTGAAAGATCCTGTGAAATGTTTCCACCATCAAGAAATATGTTAACATATCCCCTTGAAGATCCAAAGAAGACTGCCTTTGAATATTACTAAAGAAACTTTACCAAATTCGTAGTTTCCTGGGTTAGCACCCTTCCTAGTTCCATGACCGTGCTGATGTCCTTTCCATAGTTCTGGCTTAGTGTTGTCAACACCATAATTTCCTAAAAAACCATGCTGATCCCCTTTCTGGAAGTGGTTCCTCAAATGGAGGAGAAGCTTCGACCTCTATAATTTCAAGGGTGATGAGTTGGTTGTTAAATGGTGGTGATAAGCTCAAGCTCTATGATTTTAGAGCCTTGATCTCATCCATGGGGGTTCATCCCTTAGAAATTGGGCCTTCCTCCTCCTTTCATGGGCTTCCAACCTCTTCTCCCTTCCTATAAATTAACATCCCTGATTCCCCCAAGTTTGGATCTTGGTTGATCATTTTCAGACTCGTCTGAACTCTCATCCCCAGTGGAGTCACCAATTCTGTTGTCAAGACAAATTCCCTCTGTAGACAGAGGTGATCCCTCTAACCCTAGAATAGGTCTAGAAACATGATATTCTTTCTAACGCAAAGGTCTCTTAACTAATGTTTACAATGCAACGAGAATAAGGACATAAATACCTACTTCCCAACACCACACTTGAATCTGTTGATGATGACCTCTATCCACGATCCTTTTCTTGTGCCAATCTCCTTAAAAAATGAAACAAGGTCTTCAAAGAAAATTTCCTATTCTTGTGTCAAGCTCCTTAAAAAATGAATCAAACCCTTCGAAACAGAGTTCCTTTTCTCGTGTTAAGGTCCTTAAAAAATGAAACAGGGTCTTCAGAGAAGAGTTCCTTTTCTTGTGTCAAGCTCCCTAAAAAGTGAAACAGTGTGTCATGAGGATAGTTATTTTACTATTTCAACCTCGTTAAAATATGAAATAAGTCCCTATGAGCATATTTCTTTTACTATGTCAAGCTCATTAAAAAATTAAATAAATCCCCTTTCAATTCGAGTCTTTGATTAGATCTCGTAAATTCCTAGTCAAGCCTTTCACTTGATCTTTTAAATGAACCTTTATTCCATCCACCTGTTTGTAACTAGAAATCTAATTAGGTGAATGATATGAAGCTTAGGGGGAATGTACCTCGAATTGAGTCACCATGTTGGGGGCATGCCAACTTACTTCAAGCATAGTTTCCCGTGTTTCAAGCTTGTGTAAAAATGAAACCATCTTCAAGGGTTTTCAAGTAAATTTTCCCATGTTTCAATCTTTTCTAAAAATGAAACTATTCTCATGCTACCTATCGTGATTTCATATTTCCTTCTAGATGAGCCTTGGTTTTATCGTTCCATCGTCACCATCTGCTTGGTTGATCGTACACTCTTACTTGATTGTTTTACCATTTCTTGGGGAACCACTGCGATGAGTGGTATTATTAGCCAACCTCTTGACCTTATATGTTTTGGGCAGTTCCATCATCACCGAAACTAGTTTCTACCCTTTATACCACTCGTTACTCCAAGAGGAGTCAACTTTATGCTCTTTTCTTACTCTTGAAAATGAAAATATTTATGATTTCTTGTGATTTTGAACTTGTTAAAGTGAATGAATTGATGTGTTATGAGCATAATTTTACCCCTTTTCAGGTTGAGATTTACTATTTACAAAAAAGGAATACCTTCATACAACATGGTCAATAGGTTCTCTTGGATATTGTTTTCTACCTTTTCGGATTCAAGAGACAACTTACGAAAAGGGACAGGATGGAGTTTCCTTTTTTTTTCTTTTCAAACTTCTTAAACATGAAAATTTACCAAGTATCCCTTTTGTTGGACTCTTTAAAGATTAAACGATGAAAGACTTGTCATCATGATGAGACTGAGTTCCTCCTTCATAGGGCTTGTTAAAATTACTACGATGGATTCATTCGAAGAATGAAATTTCATGCTCAGCATATGATATCCTCTTCATGTTGGCTATAAAAAAAAAAAGAGGTACTCGTTAGCAATAATGGGGGGAAATTGAAAGTGAACATCTTATGTGTATTTTGGCTAGCTTCTCGCTCTTGAACATGACACTCATCTGCAGTTCGTGTCGGGTTTGGGACATCCTATATTCATCACCTTGCATCTATGGGTTTGGGAAATCCATTTGACTCTCATTTGGTTACAAATTTTTTCAATATGACCTCTGATCCTATTTGAGTCAAATGGTTCCACACTTTGTAGCTGTGTTGCCAATATGTTCAAGAGAAGTCTTTTTTGTAAAACATCTTCTACTTATATGACCTCCTCTGTTACAATCCTGAATCACTCCTATCATCTTAAGATATTTTTTTTTTCGTGTAGATGATGTGGGAATCATCATGGCCTTCCTTCGACGAATCACTTCATGTCGACTTCAGCTCATTATCCAGGAAGGTGATTTAGAAACCTCTATTAAGTACCTTGGAGCTTGCATTCCTCAATGGAAAGTTCTTTGTGTTTAATGATAGGTTCACAGCATTGGCCTTCGATCGAATGATTCTAAAAGTGTTCGAATTCAACACATTCATTCACACTTGTAGATTGTGTTTTTTTACCTTGAGGTCCATCATCATTATTTATGGTCTCTCTCGTGCATGTTAACGGCTCTCATCATTGACCAATAATCAGGTGGTTTCTACCATGTTCAGCACCAACACATGTATTCGCATGGCTAGATTCATACAGTGTGTTGATTGATATTGTGGTGAAGACATGTTGAGGCCCTGAAAATCGGTGCAACAACATCAGAGAAACCACTCGTCCGGGGACTTAAAAACCGTCCCTTTTCTTTTTGGAATGGTGGCTCCGACTGGATTTATGGGACCAGATTCCCAATGAAATATAATTGGGTGAATGGATGGATTTAAAAAAACAATGAAAAGTTATACATATTGAAATGATTACATTATTTAAAATAAAAATTTAATAAGCACATTAACCTAGCTTATTTATTTAGTATATAAACACCTTACAATATTATTAGAAATTTTTTTTTTTTAATTTCAAAAATAATAAAATTAAATTTATTAAACAACAAAGGAAAATAAAATTTTAGACATGTCGGTTCTTTTATTTCCTTTCATTCATCATTCCTATTTATTCCTCACCTTTGAGATCTTTCTTTCTCACAGTTATACCTTGATGATGATCCACGGTAGATGGCTCAAAATGTCGTTAAAACAACAAATCCTAAAGCGATGGATTCGGAAGACACAACACAACTAAATACTAATCGCAGAAGTCTGAAAAATGAAATTGGATTTATAACTGTCTATAATTTGGTAGATGGAAGAAATAGCAAGCTTGCAGTAAACAATATATCTATCTATTATGTATCCCAGGATGAAATATATTCTCTGTGTGATTTATAAAGATGATCTTTCAGTAGATTCAAATGAAGATTATACAAACACTTAGAGATATGAAAATGATTTCAAATAATTGATTTAATTAAATAGTTAATTAAATCAATTGGATAAAGCTTATATCACAATTATTAAATGCATGTACTGATATGTACCAAAAGATAACAATCTAGCATGTTCAAAAGTGAGTTAATGCTTGATTGTTTTCAAATAAATTCATGAAAAAAACATCATAAGATAAATAACCATTTATCATTTGGAACAAAAAATTATAACATATAGGATAAAATTACTATGTATATGTTCACTCTTCTCATTTGAGAAAAAGTACTTGGTCTAGCTCTTTCTATTAAGAAAACTTCAAGAGTACAAAATTGTGACTTCTGTAAAAGTCTTCCTTTCAAAAATTCAAGGCCCCTTCTTCAAATACATGAAGGGGTTTATATGATAAAATAAAATTTCTTAAAATAGTTATTACAATAAAATCTGAGGAGGTTTAAAACAACTCTCCTTAAACTAAGTGAAAATTAAACAGAAAAATAATTTAAAGGGGTGACTTGCTTGATGATTTTCATGTTGTCTCATCAGCCATTCATTCCTTCAACTGAAAGATGTTAATCATAGGCTTAACCTTGAGAGATTGGTCTGCCCTGATGCGCAGTTTTAAAGTGAAAAAAACATCAAAAAGTGGAGGCAACATGTAGGAGGATGTATCTGTAAGATAGCGCAACATAAGACATTGGCTATGGGGCGTTACCAAGTATCTCCAATACTTATCCCAATCTAGTTTTTCCAACTTGTTGATGTGTTCCTCTTTGAAATTTGAAACTTCTTTCCATTTTCTTATCAAGTCTTTCACGATAGAAAGAGAACCTGAAGGACATCTATCAATAAGGTTTGCAGTGATGGGATATTTACTGACATTTTCCACAATGTTAGTATCCACATATTTTGCTCTGCAAATGGCTCTTTTAGCATGTTTCAACTCTATGTCCCAATCAGTAAACAATATTTCCCTTTTAGAGTCTTTAATCCTAGGTAGGTTGGCCTTTTGGCCATAAGCAAAATCCTACCAAGTAACATACAATGAAACCTTATCACCAATCTCATCAAATTTGATCCTTTGTTATGATATCTATTCATCAGTGAATCGCTTTGCTCACCAAATTCAGTAATATTTGATAAATTTTGATAAAAAGTAACTTGTTGTTGTGCCAGTAGGGTAGTTAGTTCCAAGGCTTATTTTCTAAATTCATCTATCTCTGGATTATATTTCAATTTCTCTATAGAAAATTGCAATTGATGAATTTGAGTGTCCTTTGAACTGATTCATTTTGGTGTTGAATCTTCAATTGGTCCATGCTCTATTGGAGCTACGTTACCTGTACTTGTAGCTATCGGTTGGCATTTTTCTTCTCTGCCTGTAGCTCAAGTTCTAATTGGATGATTCTTTCATCCTTTTCTTTCATCAAATGTTGAACCTCAGAAGCTTTATATATAGCTTTAGATGCATAAGCTCCTGCAAACTAGGCTAGGCGAGTTATATCATGTGAAGGATCTGCCTGTGAATCTTTCCAGAAAACTTCCATTGAGACATCTCTTAGGACAAGGAGTTGAGATTGATCTGTTTTCCTTCTTTTATTTTGTCTTCTCATAACTGATTTATGTTTATGATTGTAGAAAATATCCAAAGGAGAGATTTCCTCAATATTAAGTACAATTTCTATAGTGGGGAAGGTCAGGATCAATTCCACTTGCTTTGTGCTTACTAATTTTTTACACAGACCAGCAGTGAGTGAGTCCTAACTTTTAGTTTGAGGTGTTTGCACAATTCTTTGATGATCAATAATTATAACTTCTTGGTCTCCCTAGAGTTTCTGGTTAAACTCCTTCCAAACATCATTCATATTACTTGGGAAATCTAATTCCATAGTTTGAACTTCAACAGACTTATCTTGCTTAGTTTTACTAAGGACTTGTGTATCCTTAGGTGTCGGTTCATTTTCCTTTTCCTTTTGTGTTAAGGGTTGGGAGACTTCCAACATTTTCAATGAAATTCCTTCTAATTTCTTGTTAATATAATGTTTAAACTTTGGAATTTTTTTTGGATGGAGGCATAGGGCTGCCAACTTATGAACTGTAGATTAGTAATACTCTAACTCAAATAAGTCATAAAACTCATCATCTTCATGTACAAAAGGTCTCATTTTAACTTGGGTAGTACAATTATTGGAAACTTTAATCGGGTCGTATTGTCTGTTTGAAATTGTAAAAAATTTCAAACATTCAGTTTGGCTGACCTCTAAAACTGCATTCTTGTAATTTTCCAGACCATAAACACCACAATTAATTAGAATGGAAGACCATGATGCTTTCTTAGCTTCCTTAAGAAACCTGGTTAATACATTACCAAGAAACTGATATGTTACTTCTCTAGCGAGAAGCTTATCAGGAACATCCAAGGGTAAAACATGTGGCCGAGATAGGCTCCCAAATACTCTGACATAGGTAAAAAACTCTTCTCCAAACCATTTTCCAATGGATGAAAAATAAGCTTGAGCCTCTTTTGACAATCTGGGGGTTTTCTCATTAAAGATGACTTGAAACAAAGGGAGAATAACTCCATGGAAGATTTTATAAAAATGGTTCTACAATTTTGACTCTCGTAACATGTTATGATATACATGAATGGGGAGAGGGTCCTGGGTAGTTGGCTGGAAAATATGAAGTGTAACACACAACATCCATGATATAAGCACTCGTATAAAACGGGGGAAATTTTTTGGAGGAAATAGAACGATTTTTCCTATATTCCAAAATTTGAGTAGCAATATTATTGGACAGAATGTTTCCCCAATCCATAATATAAGAGTCTACAACTACTTCCATTGTGGGAACCCATTCTACTGAAAATTTGGTAGTGTTAGTCTGACCAAAGAGCCTAGACATCATTGCAGCAACATGACAGTAGGGACTAGCAAGGGAGTCAGTAGAATACATACCCTTTTCATCATTCTTATGTTTATTGGGGTTGCTTCTCCATTGCTTGATTGGATTTGATTTCATCACGTTCTTCTTGGCTAATTGTTCCATAAATTCCATGTCCTAGACCTTTTGTGGGTCTAGGATGTGGTACATCAGCTTCAATTTTTCGGCTTTAAAGGAACCTATCATCGTTCCTCTACTGGTTAGAAATGTTATCTCCCAAATTTTGATGTTATCATTTATCCAAGTTACCATATCTGTGTATGGTAATATTTTAGGTCACGCAGAAATTCAATGCAGAAAATAATTGGCCAGTTCTTCTGTAGTGGCTTATAAGGAATCAAAAGCATCATCAGTAACATTCCTCTGAAGCTTGTGAGGTTTCTCATCCTCAAATAACTTGTACATGGCTTCCCATGAGGAGGATCCACTTTGAGGTCTACATGTCATGTATGTAAACAGAAGAAGCATCTCTATTCTTTCACTTGCAGCAGGTGCAGGATTCACAGAGGCCATCGGTTTCTTAGCTTTCTTGAGAGCTTTAGACATCTCCAAAGAATTTTGTTTATTTGGGCTCGCCTACGAATAAATGATAAATGATAAGCAGAAAGAGGGAACTTTGATTTTACTAATTCATAAGGACCGTAGTAATGAAAATAATAAAATGAATGAAACTTGACACACTGCTAGTATATGAATTCAAGGCTTCTTGCAGTCAAATCAATTTGGAGGCATGTGTTGTAAAACCGTTAAGTTATCGAATTAATGGTATATATGGGTTGGTGTGCCCATGTAATCATTTCAGCATTAAAACGATATATTTCACGTCGCAGTGTTGCTCATGTGTGGTTCTTTATAAAATTTCGATCAGCTTAGTTTTTCCAATTGCAATATCACAATCACAATATCGATGAAAGTGGATGAAGGGCAAGAGTTGCCACATTGCGAAAGTGCGGTGCGATATATTATATCGCATCGACGAATATGGTCGATGGGGAAGAATGGTTATGTTTGTGAAAAAGTGATGTGATAGAGCCTATCGCATCGAGAAAATATGGAGGGTGACATTAAGACTATCAGGTTAGAGTTGCGAAATGCGAAATGTGATTTGTGATAGCCTACATGGTGGAAGTGGGTCCCATAAGGTTTTCCTTCTAGAATTTTCTTGAAAAAAAATCCTTTTCCCTTTATAAAAGCACTTTTGTTATATATCACATCGCAATATGTTTTGAGTGGCTTTTAGGATCCATATGTGTTACATTGCGGTATTTTGGTTGCAATATTGTTATCTTTATCCGCTTGAGTGCTTTTGAGGCCAAATTCAAGGTTATTTCCCCCCCTTTGATTCCTATTTCTATCTAAATGAATTAATCTAAGGGTCTTATTTTTTTAACTCTAAAAAATTAAAAAGGGTCCCCATTATTTTCTAAGGTAACTAAACTAAAATAATTTGGGTTTGCTGAATAACACAACAAGACCCTGGGTCACATCTAATTTTTGGTCTAGGTTGTGAGGAGTTATTGAGTATTCATGATTATATACATGATCCTATCTATATGGATGGTTGTGTCCATACCGCAGATACATTTCTATGATCTCTTTTAGAAGGATGGATGTGACCATGTCGTGGGTTCATGTGTCATTTGATGCCTAGTGCAACATTATGTGGTTAGGCATATTTATACCAGAGATGTCATTTATTGTAAAATGTTTTATTTGGCAGGTTTTTTGGAGGTGGTCTAGATTCTTTGCCTTGGTTCATAAAGAATTTCATCCATCACTCCCTGTTCTGCCTTCATGCTTTAGGGGGCCATATGTTACATAGTAATTTTCCACCATGCTCATTTTCCCGTTCCTGATCCTGAAATACCCTGTGAAAGATCATGTGCAATGTTTCCACCATCAAGAAATATGTTAACATATCCCCTTAAAGATCCAAAGAAGACTGCCTTGGAATATTACTAAAGAAACTTGGACAAATTCCTAGTTTCCTCTTTCAGCGACCTTCCTGGTGCCATGACCGTGCTAATGTCCTTTTCACAGTTCTGTCTTAGTTCTGCCAGTGCCCTAAGTTCCTAGAAAACTGCATTTATCCCCTTTCTGGCAGTTCTTCCTCAAATGGAGGAGAAGCTTCGATCTCTAGAAGCTCAAGGGCGGCAAGTTGGTTCTTAAATGGTGGTGATAAGGTCAAGCTATCTGATTTTAGAGCCTTTATCTCATCCATGGGGGTTCATCCCTTTAGAAAGTTGGCCTTCCTCCTCCTTTCATGGGCTCCCAAGCTCTTCTCCCTTCCTATAAATTCACATCCCTCATATCCCCAAGTTTTTAGCTTGGTTGATCATTCTCAGACTCATCTGATCTCTCATCCCTTTGCATGATAGCATTGTGATAAAGCCTAAGTGTTCGAGATAAGGAATGCTTTTGAGCTTGGTGAAGTTCTTATATTTTCACCAAAGGATGCCTCCACCATCAAGGCCTGGGTTGTAAGCTCTCCTTTTGTAATTCATCAGTAATAACATATGAGTTTTTCTTTCTATATTTGTCTAAATGTTTATGTAAATATTCTGCTACCCCTTGATCTTCTAGATAGCTAATGTTTACATTTATTATGTATTTTATTATGTTTTTTTGTTGTCTCTTGATCATCCGCAAGTACTCGTGTGCCATTAGTGGTAGGAAGTGGGCCTACAAGGATTGTGGATTGAGCTCATCATCAATTGACTCAAGTGTAGCATTAGGAAAAAGGTATTTTTGTCTCTTTTCTCGTTGCAATGTAAACATTAGTTAAGGAAGCTTTAGAAAGAATCTTGTGGTGCTAGACCCACTCTAGGGCTAGAGAGATCACCTCTAACCGTAAAGGGGATTTATCTTGACAACATCAGTATCATCAAATCCATAGGAGATTAGCTCTTCAAGTAGACCATCAGAAGTTCCAAAGACGCCAAGGGTTGAAGTCACTCAAAATTATGAGAAGGGTAAAAGGTTGGTATTTTCTCCTAAGATCACTAAAGGTGTTCTTTCACATGAACCTACAACTGAGAAAGTATTAGGAGAAACTATGGAGCAACCACCTATTCATGAGAGTGAGTTACCCTTGCAGTAACATGAGGAGGAGAAAGAACCTTTGGAGGTTGACATGGAAAAGCTAGCAGAGCAAGTGGAAAACAAGTCAGCTAAAGATAAAACCATGGAAAAAGAAACGTAGATAAGAGAGCTCAAGGACAATCTCTCAAAGGAAAATTTCATGATAACATTCCTACAACAAGAAAACATGCAACTAAAGGTGAAGCAACTGCTCCTAAGAAAACCTAAGACAGATATTGAGGCAAATAAAGGTAAGTGAAAAGCAGTGATAGATTTTGATCAGCTTGAAGACAAAGAGGCTCAGATAAAGCCAAGGAGGACAAAAACAAGAGGATTAACCAAGAAAAAAGAACAAGAAACTAAGTTATCCCCTCCCTTAGGCCAATGGGATCTTGATGATTTGATTGTTGCTAAGATTGAAAAAGACAAAGAGTTTTGGCTTGACAAGGTAAATGAGAATCTAGAGAAACTCTTGAAGAAGGGAAAAAAAAACAACGATCTCCAGAGGCACATGGCAAGACACTACTTCACCAGGAACCAAATTGCCAAAATCGGGGTTAAGAATTTGAAGAAGAAGCTTAAAGAAACCCTAATTAAGGTAAATAAGAAGTATAACTTGGATTTGTTGGCTAAGGCATCTCTAGCTGTCTAGATCATCATTCAAGGATGCTAAGGATCAAATTTCAACAAGTTTTGATCATTTTTTTATATTTTTTAGGATTTTTGGGAAATTTTGGCAGTTTCAGTTGTATAGAAGCATAGCATGGCCACGCTACACTTTTTCTCAGAGGCTCCAATGGAGGTCAGCCTTGCATGGATGGATGAATTTTGAAGTGTACATCCTAGATATGCCTTTTTTTTGCATGACAGTTCCTACTTTTGGAGGAAAACTCAGAAAACACACCAAATTTCATGTTTATGCCACTATTTTTCAACCCACACTACGCTTCTGGAGTAACCTTGGCGAAATGAATTTTTTAGTGTATTACATATGCTATTTTGCAATTTTAAAGGTTTAGTGGGCTAGAGAACATCTAGGGCTACCTTATCCAACCTTCAAACCAACAAAAAATGCATAAAAGCCACCACAAAATCCCCTCCAAGTGCACACAATGCTTCTGTCAAAGAATGCTATGTTTATGTGTAGAAGGATTTATGGACAGGTGTCAGTAAAAAAAGGTCAAAGATTTGAGGTAACCGTTTTCTCATGAGATGTTTAATGGTTAATTAATTCTATTTTATTCTCCTCATTGTTGAGGGATATTTTAATTAATGAAGGAGACAAAGACTCCTACTTGTTAGCTAAAATAGGGGAGACTATTTCTAACTTCCCTAAAAACTAGGCAATGACTCATTAGGTGTATTAATTAGTTGTTTTGGATCATCTTTTGACCCATTGAGGTGGAATATTGTCTATTTTTCTATATTTACTCAAACTCAATCCATTTTAGAGGTTGGATAGTTGATAATTACAGTGTGGAGCTTATGTACGTATTTTTACAGTGATATCAAAGACATGTTGTAGCTATAATTTTGGGACTCTAGTGATATGCTTATTGGCATTTTTATTCATATTTTTACCATCAAATTTAATGTTTATGCTTCCTTGCAATCACATGTATGCTTTCATATGATGATCTCATGATTTTTTAAAGTAGAATTCATAGTTTATGTGCCCTATTTTATGAGATTATCAATATATTTGTTTCATTTCTTTTGATGAATGAACTCATAGTAATATGATCATTCAAATTATTCCTTTCTCAAACCCTATACCACAATCACAATCCAAATATGTTTCTAATCATACCTACCTGGCCTCATTTTTCATCTTTGCATCTGGTCATTTGAATCCTGACCTTGAAATATTGACCTAGTTCTTAGACTGACACTTCGTATCCAACAAATTCAAAACAAAACCCTAATCAAAATTATTGATCTTATATCTAGCCTAAGATCTCTTCCTTCCCAGTCACTTCATTGACTGTGAAATTGATACCGAGAGATCCCTCTCTAGTTTGGTAGGGCTAGCTACCAAATCTAAATATTGGTTTGAGGTTACCTCCTTCAGCCTCCTTTCTCAGCCTTGGGAAACAGAGGGAGTGATAACATAAACTATAAAGAAATGGAAAAAGATACTAATTTTTCCTTGATCAGATCCAATCATTCCTTGAGCTCTTATTTTTCCTTTAAGACTCAGTTAAGCTAAATTAAATTTAGTGCTTCCCAATGGGAGTTCTCACTCTCAAAGTTCCAATGATTAACAAGTTAGTTTTAGGTTCCTTACTATGATTCATTGTTGCTTGAAGATTAACATAAAAACATGAATTAAAGTTGTAACTAATGTGATTATGCTTATTAAATGAATATAATCACCCATATATCGCGATACATAATCATCCCATGATTTTTAAGTTTCCTCAAAATGGGGTAACCAGATAACTCCACCAAGGCTATGGTGGCTTGCTATTAATAGAAAAATATCTATGGTATTGTGTTTATCCCAATGCGTAATCATCCCATATTTATTCATAATGAAGAAAGCATAAGCCTCTATAAAATACGTTAAAATGAAAGCGAGAAAGTGATGAAATTTCTTTATGGGTGACTTGAATGGGGGGTTTGGACACTGGTTGAAAATAGAGAAATGTTCGATTCTAAGATCTCATGTAGGAGGATATAAAAAGGAAATCATAATTCCCTAATAACTAGTCTCAATTAGTATTGGTAAGACCTTATTTTGATATGGGTATCATACATTTACTTTAATTAGTACCATGATTTTACATTGCCTCAATATATAACAGTAAGAATTCAATTATTTATACCTAGTTTTGTACATTTATATGAAGGATGAAACATATCATTATTCGAGTTGAATCTTGCTATTAATTTAAAATACTCGGCCTTTAAATAAAAATAATTGTCTTTAAAATTTTCAAGACAAAATGTTGATATTCTAATTATTACATCATAATTCAATTTGAAATTTCTATAATATCCTGTTGGAGGTTATTAGAAGCCACCCTTTCATCGCCAACTTGATTTGAATAAATTGCATAAGAAGGGCGTGGGTTCTATGTAAACTATAAAGTGGTGGACAGAGTTACTCATTTGTCCTTGATCTGAGCCAATCGTTCCTTGAGCTCTTCTTATTCCTCCAAGACTTTGTTAAGCTTGGAATTTAGTGCTTCCCAATGAAGATTTCTCACTCCTGAAGTCCCAATGATTGGCAAGCTAGTTTCAGGTTCCCTACTATGATTCATGTCGTCTTGAAGATTAAAAGAAAAACACGAATGAAAGTAACTAATGTGATTATGCTTATTAGATGAGTCTAATCACCAATTTATCAACCATATCTAGTTATCTAATCAAATCATTTCAAATAAATTTACATTTATGATTAGTACAATTTATTAAATTCAAACATGCGATTTTATGGCCCAATGCAATTAAACATCGTTGATTTTCCTTATGAATCCAATACCCAATTGAAGGCATCCAGACTTCGTTATTTTTTCTTCATAAAAAAAGGGCATCCCCAGCTAGAGTTGATGTTTTAACTAGGATCGTACATGATATTTATCCTTTTAATTTTTACTAAATTTTTCATTAAATCGAAAATAAATATATTCAAAATTTTCTTGTATGAATTTTTCATAACTTTAATCAATATAAATCAGGGTGAATTTGAATTATTCCATTAATTAATTACTAATCCACACTCTTTTTCATAATCAATGACCCTGAAAAAGTAGAAATTGAAATGGACCCTATCAGATCTAAAAGTACTTTTTTCTTTTCTTTTTGAATAATACTAATTCTATTAAAAGCATATGTTACAAATGGAGTTACAAGCAGGAGAAACTATATAGCAGGGAAGTCGGAAATGAACAGTCAACCTCAATCCCATATCGTAGCCAAGAGAGAACAAAGAGGATACAGAAGGGAAACATGGGAACCATGAGAGATAAACACGAGAAAATACCCAGGATGGGTAGAGAAAAAACACAAGAATTTACCTAGAGGGGGTAGAATCTTCGATACGACATTTCTTTCCTTTTTTTTTTCATAACTTTTACCCAGTCTTCCTTGAGCGGGTGAGCTGAGACCACTTGAATATTGTTGATGATCAAGGGAAGAATCTCCTTATCTAAGTTAGAGGAGGCGAACTCATGATATCGTCTCTGAGTATTCAAGGAAGCATTCGGTTCTCCAGGGTTTACTAAGTTTTTTTCCATCTCTTGCGTCGTTGCCTCCTCATCAGCTTCAATCTCCTCCTCATCCAAACTGAGGGAGTCAATGTCATCCATGGGGGGTGGAACACAAGGTTTCCAACTTTTGGATTTCGGTTTTTTAAGACCTTTCTTCTTTTGGGCAAGGAATATTGTGCAGGAGTTCTGAATATGCCTTGTTTGATGACAGTGATGGTATCAAAATGCAGTGTTCTCATAACCCAAGTTTTGAGACTAGAGGAAATCACCCACTTTGAGAAGAATTTGACTAGGAAAACCTTTGCTTAAGTCAATCTCTACACGGATTTTTCCATATGTGTATATGATTTTCACTACCCTGGAGGGATCCGTAGCTAGAAAGAAACCCATAGAGCTTCCAATACCTTAGAAGAGAGAGAAGTGCCAAAGGTGAGCGTGTAAGTTTGAAAGTCTAACCCAAATGGAAATTTTGGTGATGACTTCCATGGAGGGATCAAAGTCCGGGAACCAGGGGGTGGGAAATAGCCCTGCTTTTCTACAAAACCATGGACCACTAGTTAAGGATTTTTGATAGTCCTCATCAAAAGGAAATACAACTATGAAGAAGACCTTTGAGCTGAGGAACACCTTGTTGTTGTTGGTCCAGGAGGAATGAATCCATTGGTACAGATCTGGTGAGCGAGGCCATAATCCATTGAATTGGCAAATAATGGTAGATTATACAACTTTTTTATGTTGGTTTTCAAGATCCGAGTGGGAAATTTCTATTGAGGTCACATCCTCCAATTTATCCACCAGAAAAGGTTTGGGGGCTTCCGAGGTTTGAGGAGTCTTCTTAGGAGGATGTGCATGGACAACATCTTTATAGGAGAAGGCTTGGGCAGAATAAGGTTGTCCAACAACCCCTCCTCGCAAGCGAAGGGATAAAATCACAGAGGAATCATTTTCAATATGATAAAATGAGAGAGGAAGAGAGGTCTCCATTTATTTACCTCCATATAGAAAATGCTGAGAGGCATAAGGAATACCCAACTTGAGTTCTAGAGCATCCGAGAGATATTTTACCAGATCTGTTGAATGAACCCATAATAGCATGGTTTTGCTAGATAGAAGAATGACATGAATCTGAAAGGATGGGAATAGGAAAGCAGGGTCTTCCTATCCTATAGACCTCCATGGAGGGGCCAGAGTGCCAAGATTTGCAGGATTGCTACTACTCTAGGAAGTCCCTATGCGAATATATTTTCCTTTGGCGTGGATGTCGTCCTAGCGCTAGAAATCTGGGGAGGCATAATGGGGCAGAGAGTTTAAGCCTGTTGGGGACAGATGAAACAATAACTAGCCTTCGCATCACCCCAAAGCTCACTGGATTCCCGCTGCGTCACATAGGGGATGGGATTCCTCTCGATCTGATCTACAACAGAGCTACCACCCTTCAAAATGCGGATATCTTCCTTCCTATCTGCGGCTGAGAGTACGGAGTTTTTATTGAGCTGGCCGCCCTCCACCGTAGTCATTCCTCCAGATCTGATTCTCACACGATGCACTTTCTATTTCTTCAGTGACTCAACTGGTCTCAGACTGTAAGGGCTTCAGGTTTGATGTGCAATCTACAACGACGGAGGGAAGTAGAGTCGACGCGTGAACCCTAGTGGTCTTCATCCTTGCTCCCATGTCGGGGAAATAAATTAGTTTGCCGGTAAATGCTAAAAGTAAATATTATTTAATATGATGGCTATCATTATACCAAGATTCAAAATTTTCACATATTAAATATAAAACTACAAACTGATGGGATATAATGGTAATAATTCACGATATCTAATGGGTGTAATTCGTATCAGATAGACACTTGCACACAGATTAATGCCATTATTGTTACCTGATACAATCTAATGCCTTGGTATTTATGAGATCATCAGTCATAATCCACATTGTTCATGAAACCAAATTAGAGTTAGGTTGTTAAAGCTACCCAATGCATCTAATGACTGACATCATTTTCATCAAATGATTGATATTCAAACAATTGTCATTTGCATTAACCTCACATAAAAACCTAGTAAAATCAAGTAAATGTGAAATACTATCAATATTAACTTGTAATGTACATTAAAATTAAAGTTTATTAGTCTAAAAAAATTACTTCTTCTAATTCTATGTTTTTTATTGAATTTTTATATTCATAAGGTTCATTTTTTCATTCCCGCATGAGATCAAAGTGAACATAGAAACATACCATATTAATTCCTAAGAAATATTTAAGCTCTCCAAGACCCACTGTTGTATATTAATAGTAATCAATGAAATATACATTTCTAAAATGGCCATAGAACACCATAATGAGGTTTTCGTCAACACTTTATTCCAAATTCATGACATCCACATACATAACATCAACATACATGTTCTTAGAGCCCAAATAGGGTTGAATGGTTAGTCAAATATTTCAAAAATTTATATGTTAAATATTGGCTTTTTCAGGGTTACATTGTTCATCATCCATTTTTACCTTGACACTGTTGGCTTGAGGGGTCTTGACCCAGGTTCAAAGGTTAAGGTTTGCCAACAAACCCCTATACTACTAGCCCTTTCGGTAGTGACCTACTTGCACAGGCCAAAGTCTCACCTGAAGCAGTATGGGAGGGTGCTAGAACCAGGTTTCCGCACCCTGGGAGAGAGCAGGTAAGTCACGCCAGTCCGCAATTATCAGATCTATACGGTCCTAGGTCATTCGCAGGAGTTCTAATAAATAACCAGACTACATCTATCAGATATATTTAATAGGCTCGCATCCATGTGCATACTATTAGCTATAATCACAGAACATTATATTCATAGCAGGTTAACAAATCACAGATGTATTTACCATAAACATAAACAGTTCACAGCTTACAAACAAATCATATAACTGAAGTCCACATCAACCATAACAGATAACATCAAATATTTGCAATACTTTTGCACATCTATATTATTACCCAAAAATCCTCTTACATTCTCGAATTGCCACCTGCGCACACAGCCAGTAGGGCCCGCACACAGTAGGACAGAGGATCTCTGCGCACACAGCCAGCATGAGTCCTAACCCAAACAACCCTACCATAGATCTAATAGTTCGTACTTCGCATCAATCTCTATTCATTTCCTACCTATGACTCAAAAAAGGTTCAACTATTTATAGCGATTTAGCCTACGCATCCAATGGTTCGCAAACCGTGGTTTACGGACTCTTGGTCTACCCTTGACCCATTTACAATGCATTAGGCACTTTGACCCATCCCAAAACCCCTGTGTTAGACTAAACAATACAAAATTATACAAAAATTGTCAAAATTCATAACCTTTGGAAGACCCTGCTCCAACAGTCCCCCAACACAATCTTGTGACTCATCCCGAGTCACTGTGCCGGTGGGGCTTCAACCTGCGCTTGCAATACTCTGATCACCTCAGCTAACAAAGGTAGCATGTCTTTACTTTTTACAGTTGCATTCTGTGCAATGTTGACCTATTTTTCTGATAGTGGTCCCTCAGTCGCAGCGATAGCACTTTCCATAGTCTGGTTCAGTTGCTTAATAGCAACATTGGCATCCTGTGACAGTTTGAGGGCTTTTTCTGCCCACAGCTTCAGTCGATCACCAACAATGTTACCGATGAAATTGGTAACCGCAATGTTACCTACTTTTTTTTGGTAGCATAAAAAGCACCCGATTTTGAAAAGTGGTGATGCAGAATCACCATTTTTTTTTTTGTGCACATTTTTGACACTCTAATATTTTTATTCATGAAGTATGAATATTATTTTTTAAATGTTAGTGATTTTCATGCTAATTTTGAAATGTATTGATGCAGCATCAACTTTTTTTTTTTAGAGCGGTGATTTTCATGCTAATTTTGAAACGTATTTATGCTACATCACCCTTTTTTTTTTAGAGTGGTGATTTTCATGTTCGTAATAAAACACAAAACTTAGATAAAAAAAATATATAAAAACAATAAAAAAAACCAATAAAAATGTAAAAAAAAACAAAAATAGCTCATAAAAATAAAAAATTTAAACAAAAATAAATAAAAAAAACAAAAATATTTGAAAATTATATCAAAGGAAATGACAAAATTTGAAGAAAAAAAACACATAATTTAAAGAAAAAAAACAAAAATTGACAAAAAAAAAAAAAAAAAAAACCATCAAAAACATTTTTTTCTAACTTATTAAAAAAAACCATATAATAAATTAAAATTTTAAAATTAACAAATAAATTAAAATTTTAAAATTAACAAAAAAAACAATTAATAAATTTTAAACCATATTTGTTAAAAAACCATCAAAAAAATTTAAAATTTATGCTAATTTATTAATTAAAAAACCATATTTATTATAAACCATATTTGTTAAAAAACCATCAAAAATATTTTATCTAACTTATTAAAATTTTAAAATTAAAAAAAAAATAATAATAAGAAAAAAAATACAAATTTTAAAATTACCAAAAAAAACAAATTAAAAAAAAAACAATTAAAATTGAAAAAGAAAATTAAAATAAAAAAAACTATCATTAAAAAACAAAAAAAATGAAAAAAACCACGTGCAAATAATTAAAAAACAAATATACGTTTTTTTTTTTTAAATGAAACAATTTATAGATTTTAATCCATAATATTAAATATAAAAAAAAAATTAAACAAATTGAATTTAAAATAAAAAAAAATTGAATAAAAAAAATAATTTTAAATCTTTTGAAATTAAATTTAAAAAAAAAATCAAATTAAAATAAAAATATTAAAAATTAAAAAAATCAAATCAAATATATATATATATATATATATATATATATATATATATATATTAAAAATAAAAATAAAATACAAAACAAATTTTATTTTAAATAAAAAAATTGAAAAGGCACCTAAAAAATAAAATAAACAAAAATAAAAATAACCTGGGTTGGTGGTGGTGGGGGTTATGGAAAATAAAACGTGAGTTGGTGGTAGGCGGGCGGCGAAAGACGGAGCAGCAATACCTTTTGATACGTTAACAGGGTTTATTTCACCGCTTTACACAAGTGGTCAGAGGCTCAAGTAATCTGGCGCCACTCACCACGCCATTTCATCACCACCAACCCCCACCACCAGTCGATTTTTAAAAAATAAATAAATTTTTAATTGATTTAAAAAAAATATATATAATTTTTTTTTTCAATTTAATTTTTTTATTTAAAATAAACGCTCTTTTTTTTTTATTTTTTTTTGTTTTAAAATGTATATATTTTTTTTAAATAATTTTTATTAAATTTTGTTTTTTATTATTTAATTGATTTTTTTTTTTTTTTAATTTCATAATTTTTCTTTATTATTAAGTTTTACGTTTAGTTTTTTAGTATAATTTTATAAAATTTAATAAATTTTGTATTCTTTTTTAAATTTATTTGGATTTAATATTGTTTTTTAAATGTTTTACATTTTTATTAATTTTTTTTTGTTAATTACATAAAAATTTTATAATTTTATATTTCGATTAAAATTGTGTATTTAAAATTAGATTTTTTTAATTAAACTTAATTTTTTTAAATTAATTTGTTTTTTTTTTATTTTTTGAAATTTAATATTTTTTATTTTTTTTATTTTTTTTTCAATTTTTCCATTTTTAATTGATTTTAAAGTTTTTAAAGTTTTTTCTTTTAACAATGTTTTTTTTTTCTTTGTATTTGCAAAATTTATTTTTTCTTTCAAAAATTTATTCGTTTTATTCATTTATTTATTAAAATTTATTTTTTTTGTTTTTAAATTTAATTTGTTATTTTAATATTAACTTTTTTTTTTAAATTTAATAAAATCTGATATATATACATATTTTAATTTGAGTTCATATATATATCTTATTTTTTATAATTTAAATTTATAATTTAAATTTAATTTATTTTTTATAGTTTATTTGTTTTTATAGTTTATATTTTATTTTTTATAATTTCCTTCTTTTTTTAACTTGTTTTTTTTTTTTTTTTTTAAATTTAATATTTTTATTTTGTTTTTATTTTTATTTTTTAATTTCTATATTTTTTAAATTTTAATCTTAATTTTTATTTTTTTTCCTTAAATTTTAGGTTTTTTTTAATGTTTGAATTTTTTTATTTTTTTTTACCTCTTCATATATTTTTTTAAATTTTAAGCTTTTAAATGTTTTTATTTTTTAAATTTATTTTTTTTTCTTAAATTTTATTTTTTTAAATGTTAATTTTAAAATTTAAAAACGTTATTTCTATTTTTCTTTTTGTAAGTTTTTTTTACGATTTTAAATTTTTTTTGTTCTTCCAGCATCAACTTGTTTTGTTTTGAGAGTGTTTTTTCAATCCTTTTTTCAAGAAACAATTTTGTTTTTACCATAATTTTATAAAATGTTGAAATTTGACCTTAAAAAAAACGAAGTGCGTTCTGGAATACACACTTGTTGTTTTTGGGGTGTTTTTTCATTTTTTTTAGTCTTTTTGGGCTAGAGTTCCCGTTTTGATGTTAGGTTACCTATTTGATCAGTAACAGTGTTCACCCAGGGTCTTCTTCTTTTGCCGCAGGTCGTGGATATCTGCCTCGAGCGCTTGGCTGGTGCGCAGTCATTGTAAGCGTTGGGCAGGCACCAAAGTGGGCAAGGTGGATTCGATTGTCTCGAACTCCTCTTCTTTTGGCCGCAGGTCCTGGTTGATCCCTCGCAAGATTGGATTGCGCTGGAACTTAGTCCATAGCTGCATGGCGGTTTCTAGCAGCTGGGCTCCCTGCATGATATGCCCCGTGATAACATTCGTGACTGCAGTGCAGTTCATTGGGCCCAGATCTCTGGGGGTGTTTCGAGCTGTAACTTAGCCTGCAGATCTGCGATCTGCGGCTCCATGCATGTCTTAACCACCTAAACGTCATCCCATGAAGCCTTGAGTGCCACGACCAGTCTTTCTACTTTTGCTTGAGGGGTAGCTGAGGTCGGGATCTCTGCGAGAACATCCGCACAAAGTTGGTAAATTGTGTTCTCGAGCTATATGTGCTTTGCAATGGCGAGACAGACCTTCGCCTCCTTTGCAATGATGGTTTGCTCGGCTACGCCGAGCTGTTGGTGCACCTGTTGGTCTCGATGGTGGATTTCCTGAAAGACAGTGGTGTGGAGGCCCTGCAAGACCTCATGGGGTAGCCGAGCTAAGTTCTGCTAGACTTCTGCACTGGTCGAGACTTGGGAACCCAGGTCGGATGGACTGAGGATCAGAGCTGGGCCAGGGAGAGAACAGAGGAGGCTGTCATTTGTATCCAGTGCTGCGCTACTAGTGACGGAGGGTGGGTGTACCGGGGTCGCACTGATCTACAACGTGTTTTCTTTTAATTGGAGCACTCGCATCTCAGCCTAAATTGTGTTGATCGCGACCCACTTCTGTTATTCTAAGGCAACCCACCTGTCCTCAGCGGCTAGAGTGACTACATCGGCGATTTGTTCCAGGTCTCCATCAGTCAGTGTGATTGTTTAGTTGTGCTCCATTCACTGAGATCGTTGATTTTTGTAGGGCGTTCTGACCGGCTCAGTTGTGCGCTTCGTGCTATGGGGGGAGGCAGGTCCGTCGGTCTCCAAACCTTCTGTACCCAAACCAGTGTGTGGGTCTGTCCAGGTTTTTTCCTTGACGTCCTTTTACTACTACGAATCATTTTGAGTGGTCGCACTGGTGTCCTGTTGGGTATTCTTGACGACAAGGGGTTTGACTTGGGATGTGCTAGTGCTTCTAATGCCATTTGCACTAGTTTTGAAGCCAAGTTTCTAGTTAGGGGGCCAGAGCGCAATGACGTTGTCAATTTATTCATCCTTCACCATGTAGGGAAGCGAAGTCCAAGATTTTTCTTTATGCGCTCTTATCTAAACAATGTTTAGAGTGACCTGGAATGTGGCAATTCCCTTGTATCTGTTGTACACGGCTGGGGACAACCGCGGTCGGGAATTAATAGTTGCGGCTATGCTACTATGAAAGAGGACCCAAAACACCTAGTTGTCTTCTAGCTATTGTGGATCCGTGGAATCACACAAGTGGGCAAGGTGAGCCCCTTCACACATGTCCGGGGTAATCTCAGGGAGGACAGACTCTGCAGGAGCTTCCCAGGCAACCACTGCTATAAGAAACAAAAACCAAGAGTAACAAAAGACGTGACCCTACTCCTAGGACTCACGAACGTTGGTTAGAAACTCATCACACAAATACTGTGCCCAGTTAAAACATACCCCTTTCGCACATTGGCCAGCTAACCGAATGACATAGGCTGGAACAAAGGTGGTCTGACACTTCCTCATCATTTTACATGCTAACAACATGGTGCCCAACTACATACCTTGGTCACTGATGGTCTTGATGATAAATCCTTGAGTATTACAGTCCACATGGTACTTTTGGCGCATGAACTCAGCAGTCTTTGCCTCATATTTCTTACCCACACTCTCCAGGGGGTTTGGGTCACTCATGGGAGGACCAGTGATCCGATGCATGAGTGCAGCATCAATGGGGATCATGTCCTAGATCCACAGAAATTTGTCATGAATTAGCACGAGAAATTGTCTTGTGAGCCAGTCCGTTACATTGTAGTGTCCAAAGTGGGGCATGCAAAGTAGATTTAGGAGCCCGGACCTCGCCAAACCACGTACCCAGTGTTGGGGGACAACTTTGACCCCATCATCGCCATGAACTGTATCAAGGTAAAATTTGGGTGCAAGCTCGGGGAAGGCCTCAAAATTGGCCAAATCATGGTCATCGAACTTAACTTCATGAAGGTGACCAAAAGGTTCACCTATGATAAGGACCTCCCCCGAGGTTAGCGGCATCTGCATGTAGCTAATCAAGTCATCGAGGTTATTTGGCATGTGCGTTGATGCCCTGCGTGGTTGCATGAAGGGGGGCAGCTAGTCGATCAGCTCGGCAGGCTGTGCCTCCTCTTGCACAGCCCTCGGGGATTTCACGTTTTGTGGGGAGGTACGGGGCTTTCCTGCAGCCCATTTCATAGGCTTCAGGGGCTTGCCTGAGCCCTGAGCTTTTTCTTTTCCTTTCCGGGTGGTAGGGCTGGGTGTGGAGAGGATTTCTTCAACTTTGGATTCGACCTCCACCACTTCCTCAGTGTCTTGGTCTACTGTAGTTACTGGATCTAAGAGTTTGGTAGGGTTCGTGGCCATCATTCTGGTGTGAAATATGCACTCAGGTTTGCTACTGTCAGAGCGTGCAGGCTACTCAGACATGAACGAGATGCTAGCGGCACAGAATTTCTTACAGAACCACTTTGTCCAGGACAACCAGGCTATGTAAAAGTTATTTGAGCAATACTAAATCTGCGCCTAATCTATCTGACCTATTTTATAGCCTTGAGTACCACCCAATGGTAGGGTAGACTTCACGTGGGACTTACCATCAAGTAAACGGTAAAAAATCTTCCAAAATCACCACATTAATTGCCAGTCGTCCACTCCATCCAATGGTAATTTGTTTTTTTACCCGATTTTACTATTTCAACGGCTAGTTTTCGCACCCGAGGTGCGCTCAGCGTACCCTTACAATCCCAGCATACCCCTGCATCCCGAGAAATCCTCCCACAATCCCGCTGCACTGGCTTTATTCTGCTGAGATTCCTTCCAACTAAAATTCTATGTTGCCATAGCCCAGCCTTCCAGACCTCTTGTGCCGTCGTTGTACCTGCGTATTGACTCTCTGATGTATCTTCATAATTTACACACTTCAGGCCATCGTTGCGTAGTACTTCATGAGGTGCAATGCTGACAAAGTCCACCGCTCAATGCACCAACTCCTTTCTTTTTCATACCGAATATTTGGTAGGTATGACGCTTGTGGTTTGGAACAGAGAGATATCAGTAAACCAGGCATCCACAACCCTACTTGTGAACAACTGCGTATCGGGCAATCATTCCTCGCCCATCTCAACTCGAGACACATGATCCCGCTCTGAGTTTAACTTTCCTGGCTTGACGATGAATTCAAAATCATATTCTTGAAGTAGTTGGCACCTGCAGACTTCCTCCCCCAACACAATCACATTTCGTAAGCATTCTAAACCCCACTGATCTGCAATCATTTTACAGTGGCATACTAACAGAGGGCACTGATACTCTTGTAGTTCATAGGTCAGTGTCAATCCTCCCCTCGCTGTGGTGGCATAATTTCATTCTGCATTCGAGATCATTCGATTAGTATATGTGATTGCATGGTCATTGTCCTCGGTGCCAAGCTGCCTACTACCTACTTCACAGGTGATTCTGGAAGTAACCATATGAACTATTGTCACCAGAGTGGGGGAAGAAAACATATGATCCAGGTGGATATTGGTGGCCACCCGCCTATTCCACTTGGGGCCCCACCATTGCCTCTTTCAGTTTTTCAGTTTCGGCACAACTTACTATTTTTAGCAGTTTTTCGAGTCCTGAACTTCCGGAGCCATGTTGAGGCCCTAAACGAAATTTTTTGGGCATCGCGCCTCCAGCAAATATCATTCTATTCTAGAATGAATATTCATGGTGAAATTTGTAGTCCTCGGATAGATCTTTCTAATGATGTACCATGTGTGTCAAATGGAGATAGTATGCCAAAGTTACGTCCCTGGGAAGTTGAAACACCAATTTACCCAAACGGGGCCCATAGTTTTGGCGCTTCATCTCCTAGGGTTAGGTTTTTGGGATGTTGAGGGTTCTCCATTGTTTCTCAATAATAAATAGGCCCTCGAGCCTCATTGTAACACAGTTCAGAGGCCTGTAGCCGCCACATCTCTTCTCAGAGATAGCTACCAGCGCCCTAGCTAGTTTTATTTCCATTCTGTCTGTAAGCAAATTTCAGTTCTTTGATATTAATGAAATGAAGTGTTATTTCTGCTGCATCTCTATATTTATGGTTATATGTTTATTCTGTTGCGTTCCTACATAAATCCAGATCAGTGGTATCAGAGTGGTCTGCTTTTTTCTCGATCCTTCTTTGCATGTCCCCAACGAGGTCGAGGTATAAGGAGCTAGGGCTTGATCTAGTGGAACCTTTGCAAGATCAGCCTTGCAAACCTCGACGGACGCCCATGGGGGACGAAAAGAAATATGAGGGAGCAGGAGATCCTATCAAAATATTGCTCGATGAGGCCCTCGAAAAACAAATGAACGCAATGATGGATAACTTTGCACAGATCCTTCAACGGCTGCCCACCGGCGGCGCATCTGCATCCAGCAGCCACTCTGGAGGCACGACTCCTTTTAAGGTACAAGTAAATTTTGGCATTCCCATATTTGAGGGTCAAATAGACGCAGATGTCATAGATAGATGGTTGAATCTATTAGAAGGATATTTCTTTGTTCATGAATTTTCAGACCGGGAGAAGATTATTTTTGCACTCCTCAAAGCTACCCCCCATGTTAAGGATTGGTGGGAAACCTACTATGAGAACAAGGACCAGACAAAACCCTCTCTATTCTCGGCCATACCAACTTGGAATTCTTTCTGAGACACCGTCAAGGAACAGTACTATCCCGTGGGGAGCTATGAGGACAAGTACATACAATGGACCACGCTGCAACAACAAAGGGATCAAGATGTGCATGAGCTGACGAATCTGTTCCATACCTTGAGCACAAAGTTGGGTATCAAAGATTCAGAGAAACATCTGGTGCTAAAGTATCTCAGCTATCTACACAGATACATTCAGGAGGAAATGGAGTTCCTCGACATCTCCTCACTTGGCACGGCATACCGGTATGCTGCCAAGATTGAGAAGAAATTCAAACAGAAGAAGCGAGACTTTGGATTTGCGAATCAAAAGAAAGGGAAAGGTGCTTCCAAACCGTAGAACAAAGTACAGAGCCAAGGCATGGTGGCTAAATACAACCCGTTGAAGCCACAAGAAAAGAACAACACCGCAAAGCCAAAGAAGGACACGGGAAAGTGGTGAGAGTTCCATAAGAGCTCCACTCACAACACAAGTGAGTGTCGGGCCAAGCAGTCACTAGTGGCTGAGATGAGGGCTTCTGAGTCAGATGTATGCTTCGACTCCAAATCAATACCTGAAAAGGGGAATGAAAAAGGGAAATAGATTATTGATGTAGAGCCCAATGCCACTGTTGCCACTACAAAGATTCAGAAGGAGGAACTGGAAGATCCAGAGGAGGAGGAATGTCTCTTCCACTCCCAGATGTGGGTAAAGGGCTCACCTGTACAGTTCATTGTCGATAATGGGAGCCAAAAGAACCTCATTTCAACAGATGTTGTGAAGTGGTTGGGCTTGCCGACCACAGCTCACCCACATCCATACACCATTGGGTGGCTTCACCAAGGATGATATCTCCACGTCAGCCAGCAGTGTTGCCTTCCCTATAGCATCAAGCCCTTCACGGATGAGGTATTATGTGACGTTGCTCCTATTGATGTTTTTGATGTATTATTAGGACAACCATACTTGTGGAAGCGTCATGGTGTGTATGAGTCTCGACCTTGTGCTGTTATTGTTACTTTGGGAAATAAGTTGTACAGGATACCAGAGGTACCACCTCCTGCCGCTATCTCTTTGGTTACTACAAAACAATGCAGTAAGCTCATTTCCCAAACCAGGAAATTCGTTTTCTTGATGATCCGCCCCCAGGGCAAGAAGAAGACTGTGGCCACGACCTCCAGACAGGGCCCCTCTGCACGACAACAACAAATGGATAAGGTCGTGGAGGAGTACGGGGACATCTTCACCTCACCCACAGGGGTTCCTCCGCACTGCCAGGTCAAGCACCCGATTGATCTGACCCCAGGTGCGCCGCTACCCAATGGACCGATCTATCGACGCTCTGTTCTGGAAAATGATGAAATCAAGAGGCAGATTCAGGAGCTGTTGCAGAAAGGTCACATCAGACCAAGTTCATCACCCCGTGGGAGCCCGATCGTTTTGGTACAGAAGAAGGATGGGACGTGGAGACTCTGTATTGACTATCGGGCGCTGAACAAGATCACTGTCCGGAATAGGTACCCAATCCCACGGATTGATGACCTTCTCGACCAACTCAAAGGTGCAAAATATTTCAGCAAGATCGACCTGAAGTCTGGGTATCACCAGGTACCAATTGAACCCTCCGATGTGTGGAAGACTGCCTTCAAAGCCAAGGAAGGCCTTTTCGAATGGCTGGTCATGCCTTTCGGGTTGACGAATGCTCCCGCCACCTTCATGAGGATGATGGATGGCATCTTGCGGCCATTCACCAACTCATTTGTAGTGGTGTACTTGGATGACATTCTGATCTTCAGCCAGACTTGGGAAGAGCACCTTCACCACATCCGAAAAGTCCTCAAAACACTGCGGCAACACAAGTTGTGTGCCAATTTGGAGAAGTGCACTTTTGGCATGACCCAGGTTCAATATCTGGGATACATTATTGATGAAAGGGGGGTGCATGTGGATCCAGCCAAGATCCAAGTCATTCGGGATTGGCCAGCCCCGACTACTATAACAGAGCTTCACAGCTTTCTGGGTCTTGCTAATTTCTACCATAGATTCGTGTTGCTATTCTCTCATATCACTTGGCCCTTGAGTCAAGTCACCAAAGGAGGAGTGAGAGAAAAATTATTTTGGTCGGAACCTCAACAGAAGGTGTTCAAAGAATTGAAAAATCGCCTCTGTTTTGCCCTAGTGCTCACCTTACCAGACTTGCAGCAGCCATTTGAGATCGAGACAGATGCCTCTGACTATGCTATTGGGGTAGTTCTTACTCAACAGGGACATCCAGTGGCATATCACAGTGAGACATTGTCTAACACGGTTTTCAAGTATCCCACTTATGACAAAGAAATGTATTCCATTGTGCAAGCTTGTCGACAATGGAAGCATTACATTTTGGGGAAGGAAACAATCATCCACACAGACCACCGGCACCTGCAGTTCATACAGACACAAGGGAATTTGCAGAATTATTTCCATCAGAAGTGGTCCACATATCTGCAACAGTTTCATTTGAATATCAAGTACAATAAGGGTAGCACCAATAATGTTGCAGACTGCCTCAGCCGACCACCGATCGTGGTGCTCACCACTGTGCTCAACTCTTGTGGGCATGAGACTTCTGATTGGCCACTTCTCTATGAGAGTGACCCAGAATTCGACCACACTTACAAGGCACTCTTGGGGGTACCCAAGTTCCAAATTTTCACCTCCAAGATGCACTTTTATGTCACCTGGGACAACTTTGTGTTCCTTCAAGTGAGCGTGCCAAGATGATATGGGAAGCACACTACAGTCGAGTTGCTAGGCATTTCGGGGTCGAGAAAATAGTAGCAATCCTGTAGAAGTATTTCTATTGGCCAAACCTTCGAAAGGATGTCGAGAAGCACATTAGATCCTGCACTGCTTGTGCCATTGCCAAACAGACCATCAAGAAGCAAGGCCTATATACTCCACTACCTACCCCTAGTCGGCCTTGGGAATCCATCTCCATGGATTACATGTCGGGCCTACCTTCTACTAAGCAGGGAAATGACTGTGTTTTCGTGGTCGACAGATTCTTGAAGATGGCCATCATGGCGGCCTACAAGAAGAATATCACAGTAGAAGCCACTGCTAAACTATTCTTTGAACGAGTGTGGGTGCACTTTGGGATCCCATAGTCTATCATATTAGATCAGGATAGCAGGTTCCTCAACACATTTTGGTCCAGCCTCTGGTCAATGTTGGATACCAAGCTCACCAAGTCCACAGCTTTCCATCCCCAAACAGATGGCCAGACAGAGGTCGTCAACAGAATGCTTGTACACATTTTGCGCATGTACAATTCAAAGCATCCACGCACATGGGACGAGAGCCTCCCATATGTACAACATAGTTATAATCGGGCTCTCCACAGTTTAATCGGCCATAGCCCCTTTCAGGTGAGCTTGGGATTCCAGCCACTATGTCCTATTGACGTAGCCATACCATTTGCAGCTGCTCAGGCCGATTCAGCTCATGTCCAGTTTGAAGTTGACAAAGCAAGTAGCTTCATCGAGTGCATTCAACACATCCGCCAACAGGTTCATGATATATTGGACAGAGCCAAAGCCAAGTACAAGCAACGCCATGATCAACACCGGGTGCCACACAACTTCCAGGTGGGTGACAAAGTATGGCTACATTTGCAGAAGGAGCACCTCACTGGACCCCACTGCAAGCTTTGCCCGCTCCGATAAGGGCCATACACCATCACCAAGGTTGTAGGGAACAACACCTTCGATCTTAGTATTCCACCATTCCTTGGTCTGCACTCAGTCTTCAATGTGGATTGCCTTCGTCCTTACTTCCCACCTCTACTGGACACCTCAGACATTGCAGAACAACTCACACCAACAGAGTTAAACCCAGACTACATGGAACAGGCCACCACAGATTGTATCAGGGACATGAAAATAAAGAGCACTCACCAATAGAACATCCAACTATATCAGGTTTTCAAAGTTGGCCAACTCCTGCACCAAGGCAAGTGGTTCACCAGGGACCAAGTTCAGCAAAAGTTTCCTCATCTCATGGAAGAACTCAACGCAATGGGGACCATTGCTTCTTAAGGGGGGAGGAATGATCTAGGTGGATATTGGTGGCCACCCACCTATTCCACTTGGGGCCCCACCATTTCTTCTTTCAGGTTTTCAGTTTCGGCACAAATTACTATTTTTAGCAGTTTTTCGGGTCCTGAACTTCCGGAGCCGTGTTGAGGCCCTAAACGACGTTTTTTGGGCATCGCACCTCCAGCGAATATCATTCTATTTTGGAATGGATATTCATGTTGAAAGTTGTATTCCTCAGATAGATCTTTCTATTGATGTACCATGTGCGTCAAACATAGATAGTATGCCAAAGTTACGTCCCTGGGAAGTTGAAACACCAATTTACCCAAACGAGGCCCATAGTTTTGGTGCTTCATCTCCTAGGGTTAGGTTTTTGGATGTTTAGAGTTCTCCATTGTTTCTCAATAATAAATAGGCCCTCGAGCCTCATTGTAACTCAGTTCAGAGGCCTGTAGCTGCCACATCTCTTCTTAGAGATAGCTACCAGCGCCCTAGCTAGTTTTATTTCCATTCTGTCTGTAAGAAAATTTCAATTCTTTGATATTAATGAAATGAAGTGTTGTTTCCGTTGCATCTTTGTATTTATGGTTATATGTTTATTCTGTTGTGTTCCTGCATAAATCTGAATCAACATAGGTGCAGTGACCATCCTGATTCTGAGTTGTTCGAAGCTCTTTTGGTGCATGCCCTCCCAATTGAACAAAATATCATGCTTAAGCAGTGTGTGCATAAGATTAGTGATAAATGGGAATCTATGACTGGATTTTCTATAGTAGCCCAGATGTCCCAAGGTCTCGCATAGCAGCTTCGGAGTCATTGGCCTTACCTGTGGGACTGGTGCGGTGAATGTATTACTGTTAGCGAGGAAACAAGTCTCGCAGGCAAGACCCAGGTTCAGGGATTGGGGCCAACAAGGGAGTCCGTTGTAGTCTAGAACCACACTGGCATTTTCACCCTACTCCGGAGAGGAGAGAGTCTCACCCGAGGTGTGTTGCGACCACATGCAGGAGGGGAACAGATCAATAGGAGTGGATGGTTCCGCAACTTGAGATTATCATAGAATAGTTTACGTAAATAACATCATATGTGCAAGAGAATTTCAGAACATATTGCAGGTACTAAGAAAATAAAATTTTAAGATCCCATAGACATCATGCATGCATGTAACTCATATAATAAGACAACAACCTGTAAGTATATTAATAACCTTCAGCTGGATCCACAGTTACATCCCTTCAACAGGAAGAGCTTACAATTATGTTACAGACGTCCCATAGGATAGAGAGAGATAGATAGTAGAAGCCTAGGAACTACAAGGATGTCATGCTCGGGATAGATCTCTTCTGCAGCATCCGCTCGATCCTCTTCAATCCTTATACATTCGTGCATCTCTTCTTTCGGCTGGGTGACGGGCTATTTATTCACCCACAAATGCAACTGCTGGTTTCTCTTGTGTTCTTCTTCAATTTCTTTTTTCTTCTATCTATTGCCTGTGAGTTCCGCTGTCTGTTCTCTGCCAATTCTCTTCTTTGTCTACACTTATCTTTCAGCTTCATCAGCTATCTTCTGTTCTTCCGCTACCTACCGTACTTGCGGCTGCCATGTGTCGATCTGCAACCCAAAAACCTGTTCTTTATTCAAAATTCAAAACAAGGGCCCCAACAGGCCCCGACCATAGTTTCTTGACTCGTCCCGAGTCAATCACAGATCACTGTCTCCACTTCCATTGCTCCACCAGACCCTATGCCATGTTCTTGTTGTGCACCTTCAGTCTGCTACCCAAACAAGGGCCCCAACTCCAGGACCTTGCTCAACGCTAAAGCCTTAAGCTCGTTGAAGGTTGTCACATCTTGCTGCCACCCCTGTAACAATGTGTCTGTCTTTGCGGTGATCTTGGTGATAGCTGCCTCCCTGACGGGCGCTGGTACAGTTCTGAATACCATGCTGATTTGGGTTTCGGCTTCAGTGGCTAACTGCTGCATTGTCCAGGAGCTGAGTTTGAGAGGTTGGCAAAGCTCTCGAATTGCTTGCTTGGCCATTGCCGAGCTGGCCTCTGTCTACTGGATCTGGACCTCCAGAGCATCCGCCTGAGCGTATAATTGGTCCAACTGTGCGGGGTCCGTGGCATCCTGAATCTCTTTCGAAAGTTGTTGCAGCTGCACTAAAATGGGCTGAGTATTTACCGTAAGTGCCGTCAAGAATTCTTGGAGACCTTTCAGGAGTTCATGAACTTCGCGCGTTGTAGAAGTGAGAGCTCCCTGCATCTGGGTGACCTGGCCCTGTTTGTCTGTAATTTGTGCTGTGTAGATCGCCTTTGGATCGGGCAGCGCTGGCCGTGTTGCTAACGCTGCTTGGAGCTCTGCATTTTCCTTGTGGAGGTTAGTGAATGCTACTCTGAGGTGGATGGCCTGCTGTAATATGTCTGTTTCTGGCACATCTACAGGCATCCAAGTGTAGTGAGCCTCGACGGCCAGCTATAGTCCCATAAACACCCTGGCCACTTCATTTATCTGGCCCTGGAGTTGCCCGTGTGCTGCTGTGAGCTGCTCACGCTGTTTAGTAAGTGCGATGATTTGCTACTGTTGCTCTTCACACCTCTGTTGCAGTTCGGAGTGAAGCCTTTCCGCCTGCTGGGCTGCTCTCTGAATAAAGTGGTACAGCTGAGCCATACGCCACGTCTCGAAGTTGTCAGCCCCCAAAGTACTTTGATCCATTCGCCATTCCTACAGTGGTTGCCCACTGGCAACCGATCTGGTGGAGTGTTCTTGAGGGGATAGCGACGGGGTTTGATGAGGTGCCGAGTTTCCCATATTCAGGTCCAGCCGCTCCTGCTGATTTGTGTGGATGGCCTGTGGAAATAGAGTAGGCTCAGGCTGTGCCTCAGCCGTGTCTGCAACGATTTGCGCCATTTGTGTGACTATAGCAGGAAAAGTGACCTGGGGGTCCCCAGTGGGGTTGATTGGTGGTACCACTGCTGTACTCGAGTCAACCTCGGCCTCGTGGTCCCCATTGATTAAATCTCGGATTACTAGGTCTGACACGGTGGCGGATGAGTTGGATGGTGCGGATGAAGTGGGAGGCGGAGGTGGAGCGGTACATGGTGGCGAAAGCCGAATGTTGATGAAGTCAAAGGGGTCAATGGGAGGTTGAGGTGGAATCCCCCCTATTGCCCCTGGGTCGACGAATGGTTCTTCCTGTATAGGCACCCCTGGACTCAGTGGCCGAGGTGGATCCTCCTTAGTGAGGTCCACCATCGGACTCGACTCTATGGTTTGGGCCCCCTTGGCCTGGGGAGCTTATAAGGGGTTTGTAGACTTGCTCTTTTCCCCCATCGGGGTAGTCATAGGACTCGGTGAAGTAAATAAAACATTAGGAATGAGGGAGGTGATGGAGGTCGTGTGGAGAAGCGGGTTGTACTGAGAGAGCTAAAACTCAGAAAAAACAGGGAAAGGAGTGGTACCGCTTGATACAACCTATACCACTTCATTGAGGTTGCGTACCTTAGTGTTCAATTGGTGAATGAGTGGGACGAGTTGCATGTTGGAGACCCGTTGCGCCGCCTCCGCTTCCGATTCGCCAAGCATTTGCTGCAGTAGCATCTGATCGAAATTGTATGTGGGTACCCCTCTTTGGACTTCCATCACGACCCCCAGCCATGAACAAACTTCATTTTGGAAGGTTGCATCGTCGAGTTGGAACTTCAGCGGTCGCATGTGAAATGTCTCTTCCGGTACGCAAGTAGGTCGGAGGAAGGTGTGCCTGTGGCTGACCCCGAACCATACCTGCTCACTGTATCCATCCAGCAGATTCCTGGGCACCCTCTGCTGGCCTGTTACCACATCTGTCATTAAGCCATACCAACTCTAGACTACCTCTGCATTGACCTCTTTGGTGCTGGGGTCACCCGACACCTTCCACGGGACGAATTTCATTGCCAGAGGCTGACCCTTCACTATTTCTACCGGTAGTCTGACGAGGGGAGTATGCCACTTCCACATGGAAAATGAAACTATTGTTATAGCATAATTTTTCACCCTCAGGTGATTCATGATTGTCGTTATGGCTTTGGGCACCCATTCCCACAGACTTGAACAAAATTCATTAAAAAACAGTGTTAAAATTCCCATACGCGGGTATGCCCATACTTTTCCGCGTATGCCATTAAAATCATTAAAAAATATATAAAAATTCCCTATTTTCGGGTTGGGTTGATGGTTACTCTAGTGGTTCAACCACCCCAGTACGTGGCCAACTATTTCCAACTGATTGAAACTACTTTGAGGGAGTATAAAAGCCCCTCATGTGCATGGCCTAAGGGAGAGAGAAATTTTATAGATATTATACTCTGTTGGAATCCCAATTCAAGTCTGAATTCCCGTGCCTCCTGCACTTTCCCATATTTATACAGGAAACCCTTGTTTCCTGGAGATGTTCATCCATTTATATGCCATCTCGAGTGCACAAGTCTTGAAAGTATCTTAGCGAGGCAAGGGCGGGACGGATCCGGACGACGGTCTGTTCGAAGATCGTGGAAGGATTCAGGTGATCTCTCCACTTTTACTACTGTACATGATGTTCGTAATAATGAAGAACCATCTTGTTCCTGAACTTATGTGTTAATGTTTACTTATATGTGTGAAAAGATTATCATTTAAGCATTTATTATGGTTTATATAATGTTTCACATGGATTGCACTAACGTTTAGGAGAAGTATATGTTGTACAACTAGGTTTCCGTGCACGTTATTTCTTGTTTTCCAGGTTGAAGGAGGAAGAAGGGTTGCTGGGGGTTTGGACCCCGCGGGATCTACATCGAACGTAGGACTACGGGTGAGTTCTGCTATCGTTGTTATCTAGTTTTTTGCATTCAAGTATGGTTGTGTGTGAGTCCTTCTGAATAGCATGCCCTGATCTGTGGAGGTTTTGACCCAAAAAACCTCTAGGGTGATTTTCCCCGAAACAGAACTGGCGACTCCGCTGGGGATTACATTCTTGTGATTCCCCTGTTGGGTGGTTTCAGCTGTTTGATAGGTTTCCAATAGTTTTAACTTTTATTTCCAGTCCAGTTAACTCTTTCTCAGTCAGACTGAAGTCCTGGTTCCTTATCCAGGCTTGATCTTTTTTATTTTTCATTATTTACCTTTTCATACGTGGGTTTGTTTGCACACAGATGCATATACATGCATTTTTTGTTAAAGGGAGTCGCGTATATGCGTGTTTCCTTTAACATAGTCGTGTATGCACGCTTGTTTCAAAACTGTAAAGTCGCGTATATCTGGGTCAATTTTGAAATTTTAGGTTTCTTGGCTTTTTAGTCTTGTCTGCCTGTGGAGGCTTGTTTCTACAGTGTCTTTGTATCCTCTGGATTGTGTAGAAAGTGGTCTTTGGTCTTTTCTCTCTCTTGTTTGGTTAAAAACTAGCTTATTTGGCAAATCTTGTTTCTTGTGCTTGCATTTCTGGGTCGAGTACCAAGATCTCTTTCTGGGGATTCTTGGCTGTTCTGCTTTATCATAATAGAGAGCATCTGCTCATTTACTCTTTCCTACCTTTGTGTCTTGCTTTGCACTTCGATTTTTGCCCATTTCTTGGTTGGTTTTCTTGAGTTCAGTTGACTAGGTCTTGTTGCAATTTTTGAAGAGTCTTTCTTGGTTCTTTGAAGTTTTTGTTTGCTACAAGGTTGTACTATTCTTCTAGACTGATTTACTGAGTTTCTTGTCTTCTTTTGCTCATATAAATCTTGCTACTAAGTAGCCCTATAAGATTTGGAGCATTTTTGAAGTTTTGCTTGAGATTCAGAGTTGTTTGGCTTGGGATTTGATAGTCTTCTTGGTCTCTTCGAGCTCTTCCTTTTTATAAAATTCAAAAGCTCAAAAAACATTTTGTTTTGGCATTTGCTTTTGTTTTTCATTTTTGTTTTCGTTTCGTTATATCTTTTGAAGATTTGTTGAGATTTTGTCCCTTTGGTTTTTGACTTGATTTCGGAAAGGAATTGTCATTGGTTTCTTCCTCTTGTTTCAAGCGTTTTTGGTGTCTTTATACTAAGAGTTTCTGATTTTGGGAACTAGCTTTTTGGACAACCAAAAAGAGATAAAACTGAAGGATCTTTGGGAAATTTCTCTCTGCTTTAGTAGATTTTGCATCTTAGAATTTGCATGCTCTTAGTGATTTGCATCAGGTGCACTTAAGCATTTAGTCATTTTCATAGTTTTTGTGAGTGTGAAGTTTGTTATCTGAGAAGGAAATTTTTTTTTTAGTCTCATAGAACCTTTGTAGAAATTTCTTTTCATCGAAAGGCAATTATTGCATTTGCATGTAGTTTGGTTTTTATTAATTTCTTTTCTGCATCAAAACACCACAAGTTTCATTTCCGTATCCCTTTGAATTAACATAACAACCGATTAAAATAAGCGCTATAATTTAAAAGCAACTAGCAAGTTTTTATTAAGTGTCATACACCAACTAGCTAGGTTGTAGGGCCTTGGATTAGGTGAGTGGAGAGTTAACTCTCCAAGGCCGCTCAAACAAAACATAGAAGTTGATTAATTGAGCAAAATACAACTTCGTTAGGTGGACCGGGAAAGCTCTCCTCCAGAGAGTCAAGCGCGAGGGGAAGTGAAGGCTGAGAAGAGAGATACCCCCTCTCTGATTTGCTGAATCTGACCTCAAGACCGTTCCGCCTGGCTTCTGACATGGATTGGTGCCCATAGTTTCCACTCCTAGGTTCCACATAGGTGACTGCGGGGGGGAATACCTGTGGTACCTGAGGCAGACGTCATATCACTTCCAGCAGTACTTCTGGGGGGTGCCCTTGCGAAGCTTGGGTACTTGTGCCGGCAAAGGCTATTGTTAGGAGGTCAGCATAACTATTTCTGTTACCTTCGCTAGTAGGCCTGGGCCGTAATTATCCCAGACTACTTTTGGGAGGTCCTATATTTCACTTTCTTGTATTTTGGTGTCCGGTCCTAATCACCCGGAGCGGAAATACCTGAAGGCTGTTTGCTTGATTGTATCTCAGGGATTTCTTTTTGTAGTGAGTGCTCTTTGCTCCTAGCTTGCCCAGCTTTATACTTTTTTGAGTCTAATTAAAATTTGTTAAAGTGGCTGATCAAGCACCTCATCGATCGAGGAGAATCCGGGGGTTATCTCTCGAGAGTCCAGAGCCTTCTTCAAGAAGGAGTAGGAGTAATTTAGCAGGTGAGTATCACCTTGTGGCATCTGACGTAGTGGAGAGAGATCCTCCACAAGGGTCTGAAGGTTTTGGAATTGGTTCCAGTGTTGGTTCCGAGAGGAGTGCTCCGCTCACCTCGCGAGTTTTATTTCCGCAGGAGGAAGAAGTTCAAATAGAGGAAGTACCTGAACCCTCTGTGTCACTTCCATCTCCTCTTCCTCCTGATTATCCGTTCGTTGTTGAATACATCGGACCTGAGTCAGAGAGACTGGAAGATCCTCCGTATTATTCATACCTTTCGATGGCCACGACTGGGAACGCAGCTTCTGCTGTGAGTGCTGCAGGCATTCAGACTCCTGCTTCTGTTGAAGGAGGAGGCACTATTGCTATATCTTCGATTGCTTCTAGTACTGTTGTGTTTGGCTCTAGTTTCACCCAAGCACATGCTTCTCAATCTGGTCCCTTTTGTTTTGGAATGCCCACTAGTGGGATTCCTTCTTTTTCCTTTTCCGCTGCTGCAGCTGCATCTACACCCATGTCTTCCATGGCTAGTGGATCAACTTCTTTTCAAGGGTTCCCCTTTGGAACTGGGCACATTCCTAGTTCGAATCCTTCTTTAGGGTCCTTTCCATTTACTTCTCAGACCCAGAGTTTCAACCCTTGGTCTGGAGGTCAGAATTCGACTACTTTTACAGGTTGGAACCCTGTATTCACCACAGCGGGGGCATGAAATCAGTTTTACGCTGGTCACCAAGGGAATGCTTCTTTCCCTTCGTCGAGTGCTTATCATACCTTTTCCCCTCTTTCTAATGCCTGGAACCCCTATCAGGGGCTTTCCTCTTCATTTCATACTTCAGTGGGGGGAACTGGTCCGGTCTTTGGTAACTCTGCGTTGGGAGGAGGTTCTTCTCCTTTTTCTACGAGTTCTTTCTGGCAACCTGGTGCCTTATCAAATCCAGGGTATTCTTTTCAGAATGTTGGGAATTCATCCCATCAAGGATGGAATCCTCAGGCTCCGCCTCGTTTACCTTTTCGGGCAACGTTAAACTTGCCAGATCTGTCGAAATTGACAAATGATCTGATCCGGTACAGTCTGGGGTGGCCTCCGGTTCCAACCAAAATTCCTTCAGACATTCCAAAGTTTGAAGGTAAGAATGGAGAAGATCCGGCTGACCACATCACCACCTTCCATTTATGGTGTTATTCTAACTCCCTGATCGATGATTCGATTAGGTTGAGATTGTTTCAACGCACCCTAACTAGAAACACTGCCAAATGGTATATTGAGCTAACTGGGGGCAGTTTTGCTACATTTGGAGATCTGGCTATTACATTTCTAAATCATTTCCAGTTTCCAGTCTGTTATGACGCCGAGACTGAACTCCTAGCTAATTTTAAACAGGATGACGCAACCCACATTTCTGATCATATTCAGGAATGGCGGAGAAGGAAGAGGCTTATTAAATCTCATATTCCAGGAGAATTCCTTTTGGAATGGTTTTTGAAATCTTTGAAGTCAGACATTTCTAAGGATGTATCCCTGTCTGGGGTATTTTCTGAGGAGCAGGCCATTTTTGGGGCCCAGCAGCTTGAGTTGATATATTCTCAGTCTGGGGTCCTTCATAAATATTTTCCCAATGCTCCTCGCTCCAAATTAGATTTATCCAAAACTAAGCCTGGTCCTCATGGTGATGGACTTATTGGGTCGATCAATAGTGGTGCAGCCAGCCTGCTTACTCAATTGCAGCAGTTGTCTTTGCAATCTTCTCCTTCTAGTCAGGCTGTGCCTACTGAGTCATCGCCTTCCCAATCTTTGTCGATAAATCCAGACCAAACTTCCGATCCCAAAGGAAGTCAACAATCCGAAGGGAAGAAGAAGGGACGAAATAATAAGAAAAAGGGCAAGAATGGGAAGGGTAATGCGAATAAAACCAACGAGCATGTTGGTGAGGGTCAAAAGGATAAAAAGAAAGTGAAGTTTCCATGCAAGCTGTGTGATAGAGACCATCTTACACACCTTTGCCCTAAAATTCAAGATGCGCAGCGCTTGTTAGCTCAGTAGGGTTCTTCCAGTTCCCAGGCTATGTTAGCAAACCCTTTTCCCCAAGGGCAACAACTAGTTGTTGGCGCGAATCAAAATCCTGGGGCTTCCTCTGGGGGCACCCAGGAGGGGAAATTCCATCAAACATTTTCATGATGAGTGCTCACATGGATGTCGCTACGAGATCCCGTGATTATGGCGGAGAAGAGTCTTCGAAAGCTAAGGATGCTCCTGATGCTACTGAGCCGCTTCATATTACGAGGCCTACTGTTGAGCCTATACCTCGGATGCCCAAATCATCTACCAAGCATTCGACGATTAATCCAAACGCTAGGGCTGCCCAAAACTACTCTATTGTGGAAGATTTGGCACAGAGCCCTTGTGCCATGTCGACTTTAGAGGTGCTCCAGTCTTGTCTGGCTCAGCGTAGTGCTTTGCTCACTGCCATTGGGGCTATTGATCCAAAAAATTCTCTTATGATTACATTTGATATGTCTAATTTTAAAAAGAGACTCCCCCATCATATGGCTTTTAATATTAAATCATCGTACCGGAAGTGCAACATCTTTCGAATGGTTGTTGATGAGGGTGCTTCCACATGCGTGATGTCTCTCACATGTTGGAAGACGATTGGATCTCCCAAAGCTGTTCCATCTACCACTCTTCTGACTACGTTTGATGGTCATTCTCACAGACCACATGGTATTGTCCCAGCTTTGCCTATCTGTGTTGGGGGAAAAACTGTGAATATAGAGGTTGAGGTAGTTGATGCAAGCTTGGACTACAACCTTCTGTTGGGGCGAAACTGGATTTATGAGATGGATGCCATTGCATCCTCATTATTTCAGATTATTTGTTTCCCTCACAAAGGGAGGATTTTTACAGTGGACCAACTGGACTGTCCTCCTGTAGACCCGAATGCGTCTACTGACTCATCTGTTCCAAAGTTGGATAATACTAAGGCGCCTGTTGAGAATTTAGGGGTTGGAATGTATTCTTACTTGATGGGTACTTTTGATATTCCTCCTCCTACGGTGCATATAAATGCAATTTCATCCTTCAAGGCTCCTGTTCGAAGAGAGTTCTTCAGAACTCATTATTTTTCGGACCCTTGGACCTTACCTTCCCCTACCGCCACATTAGCGGAAGGTCAAGTGGGTGGAATGGCATTTCCAATGTCTGCAGCTGAGATTGCTTATCAGTCTATTATTGACTCTGCAGAATCCATCCTAGCTCCTCTTTCACCAGAAGAGTTGGATGGAGATGTGGCTCCGGCTTGGACACTTAGTTCTTCTTCTGCCCAGGATTTCCTTGATACCACTCTTCCATCTGAAGAGGCCATCCTGGAAGCTATGACTGGTATAGATAGACCATGGGATGATTTGCATCATCGGTCTTACTTTTTACCTGATTTAAGCGAAGTTGAATCAAGTTTTCCGAGTCCTCTGTCTCCTGGTCCTGTTCGCCCAGTCCTGAACCATTTAGCACCAACACAGGTTTATGCTGAAGGGAACATGGCTGTGATTTCTCCAACTATCCCGGTGAACATTTCCAGGGATCCCAATATTATTGAGAATGTCTTCATCAGAGCTCAATGTTCCTCTGAAGAGATTAGGTTACAGAGCTCTTTAAAGAGTATAGGGATGTATTCGCTTGGTCTTGAGGAAATGCAGTATGAATCAAATATTGCTCCGGCACTTCATCAAGACTTTGCAAGCATTAAGGCAGAAACTGTCGATTATTCTTGGAGAAGGTGTGACTATAAAATTTAGGGGTGGAAAAACAGCAGGGCGAGATTCATTTTCACTGTTTTTCTTTGAAGTGAATGGGTTTCAGGCTATCCAGAGTAGATAAAAAACAAGGAACAATTCGAGTTTGCATTGATTTCGGAGACCTAAATAAAGCATGTCCTAAAGATAATTACCCCACACCATTTATCGATTAGATCATTGATGAGTGTGCCCGTAATGAGATTTTCTCCTTCATGGATGGTTTCTCCGGATATAATTAGATTACTATCCGTCCTGAAGATCACCATAAGACTGCCTTTATTTGTCCCCGGGGTACTTTTGCATACAAGAAGATGCCTTTTGGTCTTAAAAATGATGGGGCTACGTTTCAGCGGGCCATGTCATATGCCTTCCACGACATCAAAATAATTATCGAGGCATATTTGGATTATTTAGCTGCTCATTCTCGAAAGAGGATGGATTATCCTGCTCACCTCCGTCAAATATTTGAACGATGTCGTTTCTATAAGATTAGGTTGAATCCGAACAAGTGCGTTTTCACGGTTACATCCGGTCGGTTATTGGGATTCATTGTGTCTAGGGAAGGGATTAGGGTAGATCCCTTCAAGGTTGAGGCAATACTTCGGTTGCCTCCCCCGTCCTCTATTTGTCAACTTCAAAGTCTACAAGGAAAGTCTAATTTTCTTCGGAGATTTATCGTAAATTATGCTGAAGTTACCAAGGGATTTATGAGATTGTTGAAGAAGGGAGTTCCATTTCTTTGGGATGACTTCGCTCAACGCTCATTCGATGCTTTGAAAAAAGCATTGACCTCTGCTCCTTTATTGAGTCCACTTGATTATAGCAGGGATTTTCTTTTGTATCTTGCAGCAGCAGAATCTACTATTGGTATGGTTCTGGTTCAGGAAGATGATGCTCTTGTTGAGCATGTTATTTACTATCTTAGTCGAGGATTGGTAGGACCTGAACTCCGGTACACTCCGATAGAAAAGTTAGCTTTAGCAGCAGTTCATGTTGTGCAGCGACTCCGGCATTACATTATTCTACGAAAAACTTATGTTTTGGCAGCAGCCAATCCATTTCAGTTTGTCCTTAGTAGGTGAGTGATTGGGGGCAAATACAATAGATGGATTGTGATTTTGCAGGAATTTGATCTTGAGTTTATGTCTGCCAAGTCCAAGAAATCATTGGTCTTCGCGGAATTGATCTCCGAGTTGCCCTGTGGGGAAGAAATGATTTATGATGAATCCTTCCTGGATGAACATTTGTTTCTTATCTCTCCACAGGATCCTTGGTATGGAGATATAATTGTGTATCTCCAGACTGCAAAGTTTCCCTCTACTTTTTTGAAACATGAGCGTCGTAAGTTGCGTCACTTGACTAAGAATTACTTGATTATTGGTGATGCTTTATACCATCGAGGGGTTGATTCAATCTTGAGACGTTGCTTAACTCTCGAAGAAGCTGAGGCTGCGCTGAATGATTGCCACAGTGGAGCTTGTGGTGGTCATTTATCTGGGCTTGCTACAGCCCAAAAGATCTTGCGTGCTGGGTACTTTTGGCCTTCGATTTTCAAGGATTGTATCGATTCGGTCAAAAAGTGTCATCCATGTCAAGTTTATACTCGAAAAATGTGCGCTCATCCAGCTCCGCTTTTTCCAATCATTACTGTCGGTCCCTTTAAAAAGTGGGGTATTGATTATACTACTTGTAACCCGCCTTCGGCTAAAGGTCACAAGTACATTATTGTAGCAGTAGACTACTTTACGAAGTGGGTCGAGGCTATGCCTACTTTTGGGAATGATGGTGAGACTGCAGCTCTTTTTCTTTTCAACCAGGTTATTGCTCGTTTTGGTATTCTTAGAGAGATTGTCACTGATCATGGCAGTCATTTTCAGAATAGCATGATGGCTGAGTTGGCTCTAAAATTAGGTTTCCGGCAGGAGCATTCATCTCCGTATTATCCTCAAGCCAATGGGCAAGTGGAAGCCGTGAATAAATCCTTGAAGACAATTCTTCAAAGGACAATCGATAAAGCTAGATACAACTGGCATATTATGCTATATCCTGCACTTTGGGCATACAAGATGTCAGTGAAAACTGCAACTGGCTTTACTCCGTTTCAGCTAGTGCACGGGTTGGAATCTGTATTTCCCATTGAATGTGAGATTCATTCTCTTAAGTTAGTTGTTGAACTTCTTCCTGACACTTCTAGTCTTGAAGAACGTCTCCTTCATCTGGAACATCTCGATGAGCAGTGTCGAGATGCCGCCACGATGAATGAAGCACATAAAAATCAAGTTAAAGTTCAGTACGATAAGGCGGTCAAGCCTAGGGTTTTTTCGGAAGGTGACCTTGTTTTGGTCTATGCCCAAGAAAAAGATGCCCTGGGGGCAGGAAAGTTTAAGTCTATGTGGTATGGTCCCTTTATCGTTAAAAAAGTCCTTAAGAAAGGAGCATATACCTTGGTTGATTTTGAAGGGAACAAGTTGCCGGAGCCCAGAAATGGGCTCTATTTGAAAAAGTATTATGCCTAGGCATTGGCCTGGCATTTTGCTTTTGTATATAGTAGTTTTTCTTTGTACATATCTGGTTTTTTTTCGATCTTTGATGGGTTGGTGATGTTTTTTGATCTGCTTTGGCAGGTTGTGTTGGATGTTATGAGTCATTTTGGTTTCGCCGATGGTGCTAGTAGACACACCCAGAACTTAGCTTCCGCGGCTTGGGTGCTTCATTATCCATTCGGTCAGCTGTTAGTATCAAGAGGGGTCTACATTGGTCTTGCTTCCAATAACATAACAGAATACACTGCAGTTGTTTATCTACTCTAGGAGGCAATATCTTTGGGTGTTGATTCATTGGTAGTTTTCTTGGACTCTCAGCTAGTGGTGTCGCAGTTGAACAATACTTATTGGGTTCGAGATCCATTTTTACTCCGATTGTTTTTGAGGGTATGTTTGTTACAAAGATCATTTCAATTTTTAACTTTCATTCATATTCCTCGAGCTGACAATTGGATGGCAGACTCATTAGCTAATCAAGCAATTGATTGGCACATTAATCATTCCATACAATAAAATTTAATCATCAAAAACATCATATATTTTGATACATTTGTCACATCACATCAAACATCGCTGTATATATATCATCAGAGTGTTCAAAAGTATACAAAAATTTGGATCCATAAGTCATACAAAAATTGGGCTTATGCCCCCGATCATGTTCAGTCTCAAAAATATAAAGTCATCTGATACATCATATATATCTACTCCTGAGGTCCCTGCCCAGAAGTTGTGTTCCTATAGAACACGATCGCAGTGGCGACTCAGCGGAATAACCGTACCTAGTCACGGGGTACTCCTACCACCCGTCTCTGGATGGCTTCAAGCAGATCTTCCACTGCAGCCATAGGTACCTGGCGATTTAACCCCTCCAAGTTCCTCTGTACAGCCTGGAGGGTCCTGTCTGAATCTACTGTATCCGCCTCACCCCTGCGACGCTTATGTCGTGGGCATCCCTCAGGTCGAACTGGTCCAATATTTGTTTCATGATCATTTTAAAAATTGTAAGACATTTTGAATCCAATCAAAAGCATGTTTGTTTTTTAGATTTTTTCATACATATTGAAAAAATCCATAAAAAAAATTATATAAGTCAAAAAATTGCAAACTTACCGACTGTGCCCCATGCCGCGCCTGGTGGAAGGACAAGATCTGGATCGCCACGAAAGTCCATCCCGGCATAAGGATAGTCATCCACAGCGATGATTTGTTCTCTCCACCATTGGAAGAACTCATCATCCCAAGTGGTCCGGGGAACTTCACTTCCCCCCAATCTCTTCATCATGTCTGCCCAGCGGGCAATTCTTGGATCTCTCGGGCTGCTGATGGTAGAGATCACTCTGGGTCTCAGCGCTGGAATCTTCTCGAAGAAGAATGTCATCAAAATTGTACCGTATCCAAAATGTTTTGTCTTTGCTTTTCGGATAGAAGTCAATTGTTGCTTCATGTTCATCAGTAGAGCCGTGCACCAATCATATACATGAGTTAAGCATTCCACTGCTATACTCATTTGCGTCCTGGATGCCTGGTGTAGAGAAGCCGATCCTGCTACTCTCCCAATGGTAAAAAGGAGGATTTTTATGTGCAAGTCTCTTAAATCTTTGATCGCAATTTGAGTTCCAACTTTCTTGGAACCCTCTACGCAGTACACGTGGACGTAATCTTCCACAGTTAGCCCTCCCAAAGGCTTACCATGCAAGTCTACTGGCTCCCCCCTCCGGGAGAGTCCAGTAATAAAATATATATCTTCCACTTCGATGCATATAGGCATATAATCTATGATGAAGCAGTCTTCTTCCGGTTCCCAATAATTCACAAGCATTTCGAGCAACCAGACATTACTCTTCATATTTGGCATTTTGAAAAACTTGAGCAATCTGCAATTCCGAAGAATATTCAGTGATAATTGGTCCTGCATGACTTCATTGTCTATTGCACTGTGTTCACGCTCTCTCCATGATATGGTCATCCTGAAAAAATTCAATAATTCGTTCATTAGCTACGCATTTTTTATTTTGGGTTGCGCATACATGACTTTATTTGTGCACATTCGCGTATATACGCAACTTGGTCATTATCAACCCGCGTATGCGCAAACCCGTGATTTTTAGCAAGAGATTCCATGGTGAAAATTCCTAATTTTTAAATTATGAACGGACAAAATGAATAGCAAGGATGGTTTATGAGCTTACCTAACAAATTCGGTGAAGATTGACGATCAGTTGCTCCTGTTTTGACGAAAGAGGTTTTTTTTCTCCAGAGCACTTTTTCCCAAATTAGCAATGTAAAAATGAACCAAATATGAGGTAATTTGTCTATTTATGCCCAAAAAGTTGAAAATTTTCTCAAAAATTTGTTATGCTTATTTTTTCAATCTATCTTAAGCTGCATAACCCGGATGCTTGGAAGTGCCCAGATTGGTATATTTTCAGGTACATTTTGACGAATTTGAGATTTTTTCTGGTTTTTGATCCATGACTGCTGACCCGTCATGGTAGGTATATGATCTTCACTGGCATATAGGTTAGGGAATCCACTTTCCGTTGCATTTTTCATACTAGCCTCCATTCTGATCAATTTCCATAGGGTCGATCCCATCAGGTCATGAGTATTACACCCATTTCACTCGCTGATTATTTAATCATGACTTGGTGGTAGAGCCTTCCTTTACATGGGCTTCCTAGTTAGTTCCTCGCTATCACTTGTTGCCCATGCTGCATTTTATGTAGGCTCGGGAGTCCTCTTTAGTCCCACCATGACTTATGTGTTGAAGCTTCATTCTTCTTCCTCCTCACTATCATTTTTCTGGCTATTACCCTAGAGGCTCCCTGGTGTTGTTGAGTTGTATTAATGCATTGCATATTGGCTACTTGTTTATCCTGGCCTTTAGACGGCTTCATTTGGACTCAATGTTTAAGCCAACTTTTGACCTTGTCTATCTGTACAAGTTAACCATTGCATGCACTTGGCTATCGCGACTTGACACCCTTTTACCCATGGATGGAACATTCCTTTGAGTATCGCTTACCAGTTTCCGCCACCTTGCATTGAGCATAGGATCGTTCCAATCCCAGGAACTAGTGCATCTGTTTCTTGATACTCGTTCTATCCATTGTACCATAGCATTCTTTTATTCTTTTTCAGGCTTATTATATGAAAAAGACAAAAAAAATCAAATATAACAAAAAGAGCGGGAATGGGATGTAACTTCATAATTTGATGGCAGTACAGTGTCAGTTTGTCGCCCTTGAACAAAGCATATACACTTATATATCTTTCCTCCATTTGGGATGGTTTTAGTTTTGACCTAGGTTCAGCCTTTACCTTGTTTCACTTGTCAGTCCTCCCCCGGTTGGTTATCTCTTCCAATCATATGGAGAGTTTGTTCTGCCTCCTGCATAACAGACTTATACAGTGTCACTTTTTATTGCCATGGTCATCACGAGTCGTGCTTTTGTTCAAGGGAAGTCTAACCTGAGTCGGCCATTCTGCGGTGTCTCTTGACTCATTATTCAGTCGGCCTTCCCGGTCTTGTCAGTATCATGTTCTATCACATCAGATTTTTTGGTCTTCTGCTCGTGCTGGTTTGAGAAGGTCCCCATTGACTTCTTGCCGGCGGGTTTGTCTCTTATCGACTACGACACATTTCTTTGAGAGAAAACCTAGAGCCGCACCCTAGCCCTATTTCCATCATTGATAGGTGACCTTGTGCTCAGCATTTGATCATCATTATGGGTCTTTGACTGAGTGGTTTCCCCTGTGTTCGACGTCAGCACACATTATCACACTTGGGATTCGTGCAGTACCTTGATTTCCATTTGACCCTATCGGTGGATTTCTCGCCTCTGTGTCGGCTTTCATTATTGGTTGGTTCAGAGGGTTTCTTCCGTGCGCTAGCTTCATCTTGTGCACGTCGGAAACGTACTTCGGTTTTGGTTCCATCACTCTACTTCGTCCGATTCCTTCCAAATTTTGGCCTGCGGGTTACACTCGCGCTGGACTGATGTGGGATGCCTTAATGCCTTCCTTCCAGCAGATCTTTTCCCATCGACTCCGACTCATTGCTCTGGGAATAAGGTCTAGAGTCTTTTTGTCAGCACCTTAGGGTTTGCAGTCATCAGTGGCAGACTCTTCGCTATCGACAGTGGGGATTCATCATTGCCTCCTGATTGGTAGATTATTTCAAGTGTTCGACTTCAACTCATTTATTCACACTTGTTAGATTGTACTGGGGCACCTTGACACTCATTTTCATTATTGGTGGGTTGTCTCACGTTGGTTAACGGTATACATTATTGACCGGTAATCCAACGATTTCTCACATGGTCGACTTCAGCTCATTTATTCCCATTGTGTAGAATTGTGCCATAGTGATCGGTGAAGACCTCGAGTTGCTCAGCATTTCTCGGTTCACTTTTAACAGTCCATCCAGTTTCTGCCAATGATGTCATTCACCCTTATATGTTGCAGTTCGGTACAACAGCATCTTATATGTTGGCTCCCGAGTTGTGTGATTGTACCATGAGTTCCACCCCTTATGATTTGGTACTTGGAGATTCAGTTACTTATATGATCAGACATCCAGTTTCAACATCATTGATCAGCTTTCTATATGTGATACTTAGACATTGATTCTGACTTGTACTTCCGGGCCATGCTCAGATGATTCATTGTGTACTTTCAGTTCAGCTATACTTGTATACATTTTGGATCTATTCTGTACTTTCAATATGATGTATTTTTGACTGAGCATGGGTATGCCTGCCTCAGCATGAGTTGACTCTCTGTTTTCTTTCATTGGTTTTTGGCAGGCTGAAATCTGGTGAAGTCCTCTCTTGTCCTTGTGAAGTTCTTTCTATGTGCATAATACATTTTGGCCATCATGTACCCCTTCTGACCTCATATATTAGGGGGCATCTGTTATAGCATCATTTTTCACCCTCAGGTGATTCATGATTGTCTTTATGGCTTTGGGCACCCATTCCCACAGACTTGAACAAAATTCATTAAAAAACATTGTTAAAATTCCCATACGTGGGTATGCCCAGAGTTTTCCATGTGTATACGCGAGTCCATATGTACTTTTCCACGTATGCCATTAAAATCATTAAAAAATATATAAAAATTCCTCATTTTCGGGCTGGGTTGATGGTTACTCCAGTAGTTCAACCACCCCAGCACATGGCCAATTGTTTCCAACTGATTGAAACTACCTTGAGGGAGTATAAAAGGCCCTCATGTGCATGGCCTAAGGGGGAGAGAAATTTTATAGACATTATACTCTGTTGGAATCCCGATTCAAGTCTGAATTCCCGTGCCTCCTACACTTTCCTAGATTTATACAAGAAACCCTTGTTTCCTGGAGATGTTCATCCATTTATATGTCATATCGAGTGCACAAGTCTTGAAATTATCTTAGCGAGGCAAGGGCGGGACGGATCTGGACGACGGTATGTTCGAAGATTGTGGAAGGATTCAGGTGATCTCTCCACTTTTACTACTGTACATGCTGTTCGTAATAATGAAGAACCATCTTGTTCCTGAACTTATGTGTTAATGTTTACTTATATGTGTGAAAATATTATCATTTAAGCATTTATTATGGTTTATATAATGTTTCACATGGATTGCACTAACGTTTAGGAGAAGTATATGTTGTACAACTAGGTTTCCGTGCACGTTCTTTCTTGTTTTCCAGGTTGAAGGAGGAAGAAGGGTTGCTAGGGGTTTGGACCCCATGGGATCTACATCGAACATAGGACTACGGGTGAGTTCTACAATCATTTTCATCTGGTTTTTTTCATTCAAATATGGTTGTGTGTGAGTCCTTCTGAATAGCATGCCCTGCTCTGTGGAGGTTTTGACCTAACAAACCTCTAGGGTGTTTTTTCCCCTAAACAACTATAAAATACCCATAAATAAAGCTCGTGGCCCTCTTATAATTGTCTTCGCATGTGTCGAACAGATCCTTTAGAAGGAAGGAGCACCAGTTCAACTTAGCTCCCTGGACGCAGTGCTCCGCAATGGAAGTACATTCTCCCTTCGTGTAGTGCCTCATTGTCTTACTGGAAATGGGGTATCATGCGAACTTGACTTCGGGCTTGTTGATAAGTTCCATTTTTGCTCCCTTTCCTCCCTGTCATGTTCCATATTTTTCATAATAGTCCACATATGCCAACTTCTTTGCTCGTTTGGAAGTGGTCTGACATGTAGAGGATACATCCGGGCCATTTTGTGAGAGCCCTGTGAGCCGGTGGATATCCTCGGCGTGGATTGGAATTTCTTTGCCCAACCACAATGACCCGTTCTGGATGTGACTGAGCAAGAACTTGGTACATTGGATGGCTGGTCCTGTTGTCTCGAATACTGGCATATTTCTTAAATTCAGAATGGAGGACTGCTGTAGGCCTCGGAACTCCGGCAAAATTCTGTTTGCTGCACACCTTGCTTCTGTGGTATAACATTCCATATACACCTGGCGCTTAAGCATTGGGAACTCAAAAGAGTCTGTGAGGTCTACATATATGAGGGTAGCACTGCCATACTTCTCGACGAGGGACTCCATTTTTTGAATTCGACTGTTGAGCAGCGGTTCTACTACTGCTGGGTTGGCTCTAGTCATCTTCGCTCGACGTTGATACACTTGTAGAATCGGTCTCGATGCCTTCTCTTGGCTTTGTGCTTTTAGATACTTCTGTTGCTCTGGTTCTGCTCCAATTTCTAATTCTAGCTCGGATGTCTTCGGCATTCTCGTGCTTTTCTTCATGCAGGTTATGTAATTAACTGGCACGAGTGAGGTTGATGAGACCCCATAACGAATTAATTCATGCTGGCATCCTCCACGATGATAATTGTGCGATCAGTCACCTGCTGAGGTGTGTTCTGACATCTGCTGATGGTGGTATGGGGAAATGGGCGGACGCGACAGCTGAGGTTACTTCGAATTATGGAAAAATGATTACTGCAAGGTTACTTCTAATTATGGCAATTTATGTTGCAAATCTAGGCGATCCTACGGACTGACACAAGTACTAACTGAAATGATATGGAGTGACACTTGACACGTTTGCTTATCCTATGGGGATGACACGCTGGACACGCCCCTCCCCGACCACAATCAGTTGAGGTGTGGTCCCCGCAACGTAGCGGTTATTGACGACCTATTCATGGACAATGAACATGAGTTATTCAACTATGCTACTCTACGGCTTCTCTCGGGTGTGAGTGTTATTAATGAAAAGCGAAAGAAACTTAGTCATGGTAGGGCTTCAAGTGTGTGCCATTCACCCACCGGTAAGCGATCGTCAGTTGAGCCTAATCCGGCAGCTCCAGAATCCCTAATCTCGACGATGAAGTAAGGTCCCAACTGGGTATGCAGACACTGGGAAGCACGAAACTTTGCTATACGTATGGGGAGAACCTTACCTCAACTTTGGAACATTTTCTGATGTGGCAGTCATGCCACATACTCGCCTTCCGTCTCTTCAAAATATAGGTGCCTTAGGTCCTCCACACTGTCATCGTCTGGCTCGCCATCGATTCGTTGGCAAGCCAGCTCACGCCTGCCCTCCGGATTTAGTGCTAATGTTCTCTCATTGGTCCCCTGATCGCAGAGAAATAGTACCCCCTTTATGGCTTGTAATGCCTGGGACACCAGCTCTGTCTCCCCTTCGAATGAAAAGCACCGAAAAAATTTGTTCATGACTTCCTGCCAGGAGCTGGTCCCTTTTTTTCTCTCTTCTTCTAAGTACCAGGCATGGGGGATGGTATCTAAGGAGTGGACGAACCGATGTACCCACAGCTCTTTCGGGTACCCTATATTTTTTCACTACTCCTCACAAGTTTTCAGGTGGTCCCTTGGGTCGGAAGTCCCTTGGTACCTGTGCCTACTTTGAGGGCCTTCCTCTTCTTTGAACCATGCCCTCAAAGCCTTCGCCACACAACTCCATCGCGACAAGGTGTTGCGGTGATTTTTCCACCACCTGGCTGATGTGGATTGTAGTGCTACGTCCAAAAGTGGTATCCTGCTTCCTTTTGGTACTGTGTCTTCTACCTTTGCAATGAAGGTATTTACAGCTTGCATGTTGGACAGGGTGGGGTACTCCCTGATCTCAGAGCCAATCCAACGGACTCTGGCAATGTTGGCACATCTCCATGTGCTGGTCTCATACCCACCTTGTTGCCAGTCTTCCCAGACTAGTTCCAACCCCAGCTATGAGCTCTGGACACTGCACCAGCTTACGGAGCCAGTTGTGGTCTGGTTAATATAGTCCTCCCGCTTCCCTGCTGTCATCTGATAGAGGTTGTCCAATATATCTTGGACCCTGATAGGGGTCAAGAGGTTGAGTGACTCGGACCTCTCCACCTTCGAAAATAATCAGTTCCTTTTTCAGGTCGATAATAGCATAGTTTTCAAAAGCCCATTCAATTCCGAGAAATGCAGGGTAGGGATATTTTTCTCCCATAATATCGATGACCTCAAAGTTCGTGTAAGTCTTTACCCCTGCAATGTCGACCTCAACATCTTCGAGTCGGCCGATCGACACAATGTAGTACTGGTTCGCCATCCTAAGCTGGATTGGCGAGTAAGCCAACCATGGCCGCCCAAGAGCCTCCCACCTCTTCCGAGGCAGGATATTGACATCAGATCCTAAGTTGAGCATGGTGTCTCTGATCTGAAATCCCGCAACCTGCGTGTTGAGCTGGAACTCTTTTCCCGTTCTTCGTTTGTTCTGCTTGACCCGCTGTACGTACTGGGGTGTTGTGTTCAAGGGTCCCCTCGGCCCTGTGTTCCCCTGCAGTACGTCCTCCAAGGTATGCTTGAGTTGTTCCCTCATTGAGGCATTGTCAACAATTTTGAGGAGCAGATGGAACCATTCCTCAATCAAAGACCCCGTAGCACTTTGTTCCCTGGTATCAGTTGTCATAGGTATCTCAAGGCCTTTGTCTTTCCCTAGCTGGGCAAAGGTCTCCACGGCCTCCTGGAAGTACTTCTTCTGTGCTTCAGGCCTGATCATTTGTTTCAGGGAGGCGGGCCTGATCCCATGGATCGGCTCCTTCTCGCGAGCATCCTCCCCCATTTTCTTGCCTCCTCGCATCACGATGGCTATGATCTGCATGGCCGGAGTTGCTCTCCTTCGAGGTTCTGAGTTTACCAGATTCGTGCCCCTCTGCCATGCTCGTTCTCCCCACTTCTTGATAATTTTAGGGTAGTCCTCTGTTGCATGGGTGTTCACGCGGCACTGGGAACACCATGGTCGCCTGGGTAGGGGGCATTCCCGGGGCACGTGACCCTCCTAGTCACAGTTGTAGCATTTCAGCAGACCCCGTCCCCCTGTGCGGCCTCCGCGCATACCACCTCCTCGGCCCCTGGAAGCCTCGTTCACCCTATAGGAGGGTCGGTCCAATCGGTCTGCCAGTGCGTCGAGAGCTCTGCACTGTTCAGTGTTGTGAGTCGTGGAGGCACAAAATTCACAGTATACATTTTTTGGGACATTGGGGTACTTTTGTAAAATTGGACATGTCCGAGGTTGATGACCCATCGTTTGGAAAATTTCGCAATACTCTGTGGCGGTTTGGTTTGGTTGAGGTGGGAACCCCGCGTAAGGTTGTTGCGGCTAATAGACCCCCTGTGGATTCATCAGTGTGCCACCCCCACTAGGTGGACCCTCCTGTATTGTCGCGACTGAGGGTCCCACTCCCAGACTACGCAACCGAGGACACTCAGTTTCCACGTGCCCTTCGACCAGGCAGTGAGTGCACCAAACGTTTGGCCTGGCTGGTCTTATAGGCTGCATCTCCTTAAGATTTTTAGTCATATTGGCAATTTGATGTTGCAATCATAATAAGGAAGGATCCTCCGGGGCCAGCCCTCCCCGATATTCTTGAGGGTAGCCCACCATTGCCTCTATCTTCATTGCCTGCTCCAGAGCATCCTGCAAGTTGTCGATATTTTGTTGGGTGAGGGGGGTTCATGTAAAGGGAAGAAGAGCCTTGATGAACCAGTCCCTCTGGTGGTTTGGGTCAATCGGGTAGCTGAGTTTCCCGGTCGCATCTTTGAACCTGCGCATCAGCTCCCACGCAGTCTCTCCCTCTTTCTGCTTAATCTCCCATAGTTTGGACAGACCCTACTGGTCTGTTTGAGGGAGCTTAAATTCTCGGTCAAAATCCCGCTTGACGTCCGCGATTGCTAGATTCGAGTGGGCCTCTAACCACTTGATGAACCATTGCAATTCCCTTTCTCTCAGCGTGGTTTGGAATTCTATTAGCTTCCCTACGTCTGGCATCTACTGAGCCCTCCAGCATTACTCCACATCATCGTTACCTCGGCCAGAAAATTCTAGGTACCGGGTGAATGATCCCGCCATATGTACTTGCAAAGGTGTGACTAGAATAAACCCTCCGGGTCCTGGTTGCGTGATGATACCACTAGGAATTGCAATACTGCTAGTAACGTTGCTATTAACGTGTGTCGTTGCTGATAATGAACTGTTGTGCAATCGACTCAATGCTTGTAACTTAACGAAAATATTACTTAAAGGTTTATAGAGTACCAGGGGAAGGTAGGGATCCTTGCTATTCAAACTTTGGGAAGTAGGAGTACCTGGAGATATGAATGTCGTCCATTCTTGGAACAATAGCTGAATCGCGATGTACCATTCGCCATCGAAACCTTCTTCGGGCTGCACTCCTGTATCTTCTTCATCAGACGTCATCTCCATCTTTCTCTTGGCTGGGCTCCCATGCATCTACCGCATTCCCACAACGGTCCCTTCCCTCTCCAGGGTATCCGCCTGAGTGTCGATATTTTCTATCCTATGAGGCACCTCCTCTTGATCCTTCCTATTACTCCCTCGTCATTTCAACTCTCGCATCACCCTTTCTCTCCACCTGTCGGCGATCTGCGCCCTCCGATGTGCACATCGCTCCCTCAACCTCCTTGCGGTCTTAGCATCCATTCCCCACTCCCCCCGCTTCACACTTCATGTAGCATCTGTCCCTTCGGCCCTTCCCCCAGCACTGGAGGTTTACGCTGCCATGCTTGATTTCTGGAATTCCATCAGCCCTTTGTCCACCTTCAGGGCCTTAATCCACAGTGGAATCTCCTTAAGCAGCTTCCATCTTAGCCCAGATCAGAAGATATCCTCGGCCTTAGAGAAGGATTGGTAGCACTCTGCGGAAAACTCCACAATATACCCATCCAAAGTAGTCTCTACCCAGAAATCTACAGCGAGGTTCAACTCAGTATCCAGCTGATGCAGGGCTACCAGATCTTTGTGCACCCACTTGCGGTTTATCTTCCATGATTTTTCCCTAGTCACCATGGTCTACAACCTCCACAACCAATTGTAGAGGTCGCTAGGGAATTTTCCCCAGAGGATCTCGTAGGTATCACTGGCGAAATCTGAGAAAAGGACTAGATCCCTGAGTGCCTTCTCCTTTTGATGTGTTAGCTCCGCTTGCTGAGCTATAAACTGGTCCAGGTGGTTATCCCACCATCTCCGTATTTCTCCTTCGAAGATCCTTGATACCATGATCTAGTTCCCCTAATGAAGTAACGGTACCGGCAATGGAACCATTTGTTGGCAAGGAAAAAGGTCTTGCAGGCAAGACCTAGGTTTAGGGATTGGGGCCAACAAGGGAGTCCACTATAGTCTAGAACCACGCCAGAATTTTCACCCTACTCCGGAGAGCAGAGAGTCTCACCTAAAGCGTGTCGCGACCACATTCAGGAGGGGAACAGATCGATAGCGGTGGATGGTTCCGCAACTTGAGATTATCATAGAATAGTTTACGTAAATAACATCATATGCACAAGATAATTTCAGAACATATTGCAGGTACTAAGAAAATAAAATTTTAAGATCCCACAGATCTCATGCATGCATGTAACTCATATAATAAGACAACAACCTGTAAGTATATTAATAACCTTCATCTGGATCCATAGTTACATCGCTTCAACATGAAGAACTTACAATTCTGTTATAGACGTCTCATAGGACAGAGAGAGATAGATAGTAGAATCCTATGAACTACAAGGATGTCGTGCTCGGGATAGATCTCTTCTGCAACATCCGCTCGATCCTCTTCAATCCTTCTGCATCCATGCGTCTCTTCTTTCGGCTGGGTGATGGGCTATTTATTCACCCGCAATCGCAACTGCTGGTTTCTCTTGTGTTCTTCTTCAGTTGCTTTCGTCTTCTATCCGTTGCCTGTGAGTTCCGCTGTTTGTTCTCTGCCATATCTCTTCTTTTTCTACACTTATCTTTCAACTTCATCAGCTATCTTCTATTCTTCTGCAACCTCGGTAGCTCTGCTACCTACCGTACTTGCGGCTACCATGTGTCGATCTGCAACCCAAAAATCTGTTCTTTATTCAAAATTCAAAACAAGGGCCCCAACAATTACCGATCTCCTCCCTCGCCCTCTGTGTATGATAAGACTATTGTTCTTTTTGCCACGCATCGGATTTGCGGGTGACGTGCGTACCGCCGAAGTTCTCCGTGACCTACTTAGGTTCTGAACACTTAGCTAGATACTCCATGTTTAGCTTTGTCATCTTGCCTATTTTCCCCTCCTCCCAGCATTTCTCACTCAGAACCCACATGGGTGGTACTATCGTATGAGCGTTTCGTGGTTTCAATGGTTTTGTACTAGCCGCCTCCTGTCTTGGTGGTCCCGCAACTGTGTGTTCCTCCCCTACTACTACGATCGAGACCTTGTGCGGATCTGCATTGCAATATTTTACGATGGCCTTATGGGGCTCGACATCATCTTGAATTTGTGCTTTCCATGTGGGGCCTCCTCTTACTGCATTGGGACTAGATTCACCAGGCACCATAGTTTCAAGAGCCAGCAGAGCTCCCTCAAGCACCTCCAATCCTCCTGTTAAGCCAAATGTCCCCAAAAATTCATTTGTTAGGGCTTCGCACTAGCGGGTGCATTGTCGTAGCTTTTCATCGAGATACCAAGCAACGGGAATTGGTCCCAAGGCTTGAAAAAACAAGTGAACCCATTCTTCCATGGTATGATCGCACCATTGCTCCATCCAAGCGAACAGGTGTTCACGCGGGTTTCCTGGGCCTTGGAATCTCTTGATGCGTACATCGGTTGGAGGTTCAAACCATGGTACCATCATATCCCGACATTCCTCCCATTCCTGGAACGCCCCCTTATGTGTGTCCCACCAATTTGCAAGTGTTGCGCACATAGCCTGGTTAAGAGCCCATAGCCTTCATTCTCTGGGGACCTTAGCTTCGAAAGTTCACAAAAAGTACTTTATACTACCAGAGCCATCAAATCTGGGTAATTATCTTACCTCGGAAGATAGATATCCGAAGTCTCTGTTAATTCATAGACAGCGTGACATGGAGACTTCCTACAACTAATTTTTCCAATCTTCTAACTCTTCATCTGAGTCAGAGACGCATTCGTTGTGCTTCTCCCAGCAAGGAATATTGTCGGCCATGGGGTTGATCCAGTCTTTGTCCTTCGCAGTTAGCTTATATATGTGATCCATCTCGTCTTCCTCACGTGTTGGCTCGGTGTACCTTTCTCCTTCTGCAGGGTCGAGTGGTACGATCACTCGAGTTCCCTTTCTTTCAAACACCATGCTTCATTTCTTCAAGTTGATAATTCCACCCATATGAATGGCCCAATCCAATCCTAGGAGCACTGGGTAAGGGTCCACATCTTCTACAATCTTAATGACTTCAAATTCAACTCGTACCTTAGCCCCAGTGATATCTATGACCATTTTTGACAATCTCCCCAATGGTACGATCCTCTGTTGATTAGCCATGTGCAACTAGATAGTCGACCATTCCAATTTAGGTTCTCCCATTTGTTTCCAAGTCTTCTTAGGTAGTACATTCGCATCAGATCCTAAGTCTAAAATTACATGGTCCATTTCATAATCACCAATCTGCACAATTAATCGCATTTCGCACCCAGTGCGCCTCTTCTGCTTGTAAAGTTTGTGCACATCCTTAATCTTCATGGTCGGGGCTGCTTTTTCTGTGCAACCGTCAATTAGGGCTTGGAGGTTGTCTACTGCTTGCTGGTTGCGCAGCAGCTTCATGCACACCTGCAAGAATGGTTTGACCTCGTCCCAGATTCCATTGTTTGGAGCCAATGTCTCGCTTCAAGCCCAGTCTTGCCAGGCTGCGACAGAGGTCTCCTTCTCCTCCTGGGGCCCCACACCTTCTCTTTCAGAAGCAGCTTTATGGATCAGAGACTATGTCTCCGCTCTTTCCACTGATCCTTCGGTGGCCTTACCACTGCGTGTTATTACATTAATGCTCAGATCCTTCTCACGAGGTTCTGCCTTCATTCATTGTACATTTTGTGTAGGAGTCTGCTGCTTTTCCTGTACCTTAGCCAATAGAACTGGGAAATCCTCGATCACATGGTACAATTGTCTACAATATCTGTAGGATCGCCGAGTTGGGTTCGTGCAATCCCTCGCAAAGTGACCCATTTCCTGGCAATTATAGCAGATTAACTGGCCTCTACCCCTACCTGCACTTCCTCCTCATCCTCCTCCCCTGCCCCGGGCCAGGTACCCTCCTATTCCTGCGGGGGATATAGGTGATGAGGGGTCCAATTGTACCCTATATAGGTTTCCCCGGTCGATCATCAGATCATACATTCAAAAATTCTGTTCGTCATGTCCTACAGACCTAAAAAACCTACACCACTGTTGTTTTACTTCAGGGACATATGCGGAAAGGTAGGGGCAGTGGTTGGTATCGTGCATCCCAGCAACACGGCAGTCAACGCACCATAGCGTCGGCCCACTCGATCCCGCAACTTCCCTAGGGCACAACAGGTTATGTTCCCTGGTCTAGATGTAGTCTTCTAGCAGTGGATAGTTATCTTTAGTGTTGCCATTCACCCTGCATCGTATGCACCATCTTTCGGGGCTGGCCTCTGTCCCTCGCTCCTTGCGTAGATTCTGAATCTCCATGTGCATTTCTTCTAGTTGGCCTTCTATCTATTGTACTCCCAACTAGGTCTCGTCTCTTGGTGTAGCTTCCAGTTTCATGGCAACCTCCAGGGCCTTCTCTTGTGTTTCAATAGCTTGGTGACCCATAGGCATGCGCAAGTGGGGTAGCAACATAGAAATGAACCACTCCTTGTGCTGCCTATCATCATATTGGAATCCTCCTTCTCTGATCACTTTCTTTAATCATTTATCATCTTCCCATATGGACTCAGACGATCCCTGCTTGAAATCCTTCAAGTCATTTAATATCTGAGAGTAGGAATTAGGTTTCTTGAATTGTTTTTTAACGCATACTTAATTTCCTCGATAGTTGCATTTGCATGTTGGTCAATGTATCCCATGTACCATTCCAGGGCTCTCCCTTCAAAAGCAAGGGCTAACTGTGCCCGTTTCATTGCATTGTTTACTACATTCTACGTAGTCCATACTGATCCTGCGACAAACCAGAACTGATCCATGTCCTCATCGCCCACGCCCTTGAAGGTAGGTAGCTTCATGTGCATAGCCATATCGTCCTTCGGTGGGGGTGGAGGCGAGTTCTTACCCCTCTGGGGGTTCGACAATGGCGTCAACGGAGGGCTATGCGTAGCAACATTTCTTACTGGACTATAGACAGATCGATCCCCCTCTTGGTTAGTTCTATAGTACTCACCACTGTGCATTGTGCCCTCACTCTGGTCAGAGATCATTCACACCGTATGGCTGCACAAAATACTTTTTTTGCACAACAAGATCTTAATTAGTAATGGAAAAATCTTCAAAAACTTACTCCGGAACCACTTGAAGAACCTCTGCTCCGCTTCCGAGTAGGATACAAATTGATCGACTACAAATTTAGTCACAAATACTCCTATCACACTGTCCACCCAGTGATCTACCATGTGAGTAATGGTGTTGTCAGTTTCTTCTAGCTACCAGATCTACTCTAGGGTCCACTGGGTGACCCGCTCATCTTTCCAACACTTCTGAAATTCGACTAGCCTTGCGAGCCACTCCTGGAGCTCGATCACAATTGTTACAAAGAAGATCTCGTAGATCTCTGTGAAAATGTACTTATTCTTCCACTCTTCGGTGGTCAAAATATTACTGTGGTTTTCTTTTATTGCGAGTTCCTGAACTTGTTTTTCAAACCATTCATTGATTTCTTTTCTTTCAGGTTTCCAATACAGCCTTGGCATTACCTGATCTCTCTCAAAATGCTCCCGTTCCAAGCAACGAAACCATTTATTGGCTTGAGGGGTCTTGACCCAGGTTCGAAGGTTAAGGTTTGCCAATAAACCCCTATGTTACTGGCCCTTTCGGTAGTGACCTACTTGCGCAGGCCAAAGTCTCACTGGAAGTAGTATGGGAGGGTGCTGGAACCCAGTTTCCGCACCCTGGGAGAGAGCAGGTAAGTCAAGCCAATCCACAATTATCAGATCTATACAGTCCTAGGTCGTTCGTAGGAGTTCCAATAAATAACCAAACTACAACTATCAGATCTATTTAACAGGCTCGCATCCATGTGCGTATTATCAGCTGTAATCACAGAACATTATATTCGCAGCAATTTAACAAATCACAGATGTATTTACCATAAAAATAGACATTTCGCAGCTTAAAAATAGATCATATAACTGAATTCTGCATCAACCATAACAAATAACATCAAATATCCGTAATACTTTCGCACATCTATATTATTACCCAAAAATCCTTTTACATTTCTGAATTACCACCTATGCACACAGCTAGCAGGGTCTGCACACAGTAGGATAGAGGATCTCCACGCACATAGCCAACATGAGTCCTAAACCAAACAACCCTACCACATATCTAATAGTTCATACTTCACATCAATCTCTATTCATTTCCTACCTATGACTCAAAAAAGGTTCAACTATTTATAGCAATTTAGCTTACATATCCAATGGTCCACAAACTGTGGTTTGTGGACTCTTTGTCTACCCTTGACCCATTTATAATGCGTTAGGGGCTTTGACCCATCCCAAAACTCCTGTGTTAGAATAAACAATACAAAATTATACAAAAATGGTCAAAATTCATAGCTTTTGGGAGACCCTGCTCCAACGGACACAATTCTTCTTTTAGCGAATAATTATGACCTTTGAACTAGAAATATTTCCCATCCTATAGATGGACGTAAATTATTATAGGTATCAAAGGAAGTTATAGCAAGAATGTTGAGATTACTGATGAGTGGAAGGAATATTAGTGATAAATAACTACATGAGGAATTTATAATTTGGTCAAAAAAAGAGAAATTTAGCTTTATACTAATTTTAGTCAAAAACCCTAGTCATATAGCAATAATTGAATTACTAGTGGTTGGAAAGTTACTAAAACCACAACTTTAGGTTATGGTTTCTTTGTTATTTGTTATTTTAGGATATGTTAGGATGACATAATCATGGATCAAGCCATATTTATGTGTTTAAGGGAAATCATGAAGAATCCTAGGGAAATTAGAATTAAATTCCCAGGCTATCTTTGTTAAGAGCATGCACTTGCACCTCAGTACTTTTCAAGTTTTAGGTTTCTTTAGAAATGCTACATACCTCATATATCTAGTATTAGTTTATTACCAATAATGTTTTATAAGTAAATTAATATTGTCATGGATTATAGATATGCAACAAAGAGAGAAAGGAATTGGTAAGTGGACTGAAGTGTTATACCCAGGAAAAAAAGGAGGTTATCTCCAATATGCAAAGTGTTATGTGGAATTTACAATTGTAGACAAAAATAATTTCCCTAGACCTAGTGGACTGGTCTAGAACAACAAAAGGCAAAGAATATAAATTTTTGCCTTAGAGAAATTAAAGAATGAGAAAGAAGCTTGTTTAGAATCTGCCACAAGATTTTATTTCCTGCTTGCTTGTGAGATCCAATTATTCCTCTAGATGTTATAATTAGAACTTGCACATAAAAGAAAAACAAGCCAAGGATATACAACATCTATGTAGCATAATTCAATTACTCTATTCAATGAATCAGTGAGGCATTGAAATACATGAGGGTAAACATAATAAAACACATATAGGAAAACAAGATACTCTTTGTATTAATCAAAATAGGAGAGATTTTATAACCAAGAAAAGAAGTTGATATTGTAAGGATCTCCCCAAGTTGAATTGTCCTTCCTTTTCCAAACGAACACCTCAATGTCACCCTAATGCATGAAGATGATGAATCCTTTAGGTTCAAGGTAGAAGAATCAGGTCATTATCAATCTCAAAAATCCAACCTTCATGCTATGGATGTCACTATATTTATAGGAGATGTAGGGTAGTTTAGGATTTACCATAATGGGATTGACATCCACATATGAAGGGAGGATGAGCTCAAGGGATAAGAGGTGAAGTCCAAATCAGATCAGATAGGATTCAAGCTCTTATCCATGGTAAATGGTTAAAACAAACCCTTGGAAGCTTATGGAAGATGAACCTTCAGAAATCTTTTTAATTTTCCTGAATTTATATAATCAGTGCACCTGCAGAAGGGAGCAACTAGCTATAATCATCACAGGTGTCTAAGGGTGTAAAAAAATTGAACGCATGTGTCTAAAGGGACAAGGTGTGTTGTGATATAGGAGCATCAAGCCAAATTTTCATTATTTATTTGTGTGATTTAGGGGGTGAGATATTTTAATTATTTATTTAATTATTTTACTCATTTTTAATTAATTAAGAGAGAAAATATAAATGTGAGGATTTTTGTAAATATTCCTTAAATAATTAAGGATATGAGTGGATTTGAATTAGGTAGATAATCTAGGGATTAGGAATTCCATAAACGAGACTTAGTTGAGTCCAAAAAAAGATAAATCTAATTTAGATTTTAAGTTGAGATTTGTGTGGAGGAAATTATGGAATGGAATAAATTATATTTATGTATAAATATGTAGCTTGTGAGGGTGAGAAAAGATAAGTGAGGAAGTGAGGAATACCGAGAGAGTGAGGAATGGATTAAGAACTCTTTGTAAAGGGCCGAGAGCAAAAAGGCCAATTATTGTTATATTCGGCCAGGTGTTTGAGTTTGTAACTTTTATTATGTTTATTATATATCAACATTTTATTGTTTGGCTCTCTTTTCCTCTATGTATATTTTGGGCTGCATCAATTGTGTTTTTTTTATGAAGATTTTTTATGAGAATTTTAATGCTAAAGGAAGCACACACTTTTTTTTAGGCTAGGATCTGATTTCATCCAGTATCCTGGCATTATTTGGTATCAAAGCCGGAAAGGTTCCTATTCTACATTTTTTTTTTAATCTGAAAGTATATTGATATGCCATAGATTAGTTTGGAAATTGCAAGGAGACGATTTTCGTTGTGGAGCATGATACACAATTTTAAAGCACTGTAGTGTAGTGCGACCTTGGTGTGGACGTAGACAAATAAACCTAGGCAAAACGTTGAAACATTGAAAGTGCTAGACTGTTTGGGCTTTATTAACCAGACTATACAACTATGAAATGTTATTCATATGGGAATGTAGAACGCAGTCACCATGATCATAGTTTCATGTTTTAGCATCGCAGAGTGGTATGTCATCTGGGTTGAGAGTGGCATATCATCTACATTGAGGAACTAGGTTGGCATTACTGGCAGAGTGGCATAGTCATTGCATGAAGAATTGTTGGTGCGATGAGAGTTGAGTGTGGAGCTAGCACAAATTCCAACGATGGTGGTCTCTGGATCTTGGAGAGGCAGTGGTGCTTGGTTGGGGCTAGTGCAAATCAGAAAATAGAGAAGGGAGACAACCTTTGCCTAAAATCATGGTTATTTCCTGTGTGTGGAGGAGGTGTAGACGGGAATTTAGGATATAATTACAGTGTAAATACTCCAAATATGCATTGTAATATGCGTTGGGCATATGAGTAGTGGCTGTAAGAGATTAATTATCCTGGCCGCAACACAGAAGCACAATCCAGCCTTTGGTAAGACGGCTCATATGGCAGCGTTTCAGCACTGCAGAGAAAATGTGTATGACATTGTTTATTCTCTGTCCTGAGTCTTTCATTGCTGGCATTGTAATGGTACGGTAATTACATTGATAAGCAGTGCAGTCACAAAACAAAATTATGAATTGTTTAGCTGGAATTGTATTTTGTTTATTTTGATTGATGTGGTGGTGGATTCAAACATCTTGCGGTGCTTATTTTTTAAGAAAATATTGTCAAATTTTTTCCTTGATACTCCAAAAGTGGATTTGAATCTTTGCGTCTCATTGCCTGTATATGCCAATCCTGAATTTGATGAAAAATAGAAGGAATTCCTCTGGAAAAAGCTATGCCACCAATCTGATTCCATCACCTTCTATTTCCCATCTCTAATTCCTCAATCTGCCGACGAATCTTGTGGGTCACTGCTTCCACAAAGGAATTTCCTTGCTCAGATCGTCGCTGAGAGATAGTATATAATCCAGCGTTCCCATGCAGAGGTCCGGTATATTGAATCTGTAAGTGGAAGTATCAAATGTATTTTTGAAGACGCCATCTTGAAGGCGGTGCCATGTTTAGGATGCTGAATTCTGAACATGAAGGGACACCAAACAATACCTATTGTTAGCAGCCCTCATCACCCTCTAAAGGCTTCTTTGATATCGTGAGATGGGCAGCGGGGGAATTGTTTTCCTCACCCTCTTCTAAGTTTTTTTTTTTTTTTTTTATAAATTTCCGAATGCATAATTTCGATTTTGTTATTATTGTTTGTATAGCAATGATCTCTTAAAGATTCCATTGTGATTGTAGAGTGGAGTTTGAAGAATAAGAAAAGCTGCAATATAGATCATTGTCACATGTTTTTTAATTGGTAAGAAAATTGGAATTGCACATTAAGTGGTGAGGAACGAATCAATTCCATCATTGTGGAGAGTAAATCTTGGTCTTAGTAAAATTGAACAATTTTACTATATAGATTTTAAAGTGGAAATTTACTTTCTACATAAATTTTTGGAAGCCAGTCGTATCAAGGTAGTTAAAAAAGGCATGTGTGGGGCTTGTGAAAGAGGTGCGGCTCCAGCGGAACATTCAAGGTATGGATCCAATATTTCCATGGTACCACCTTCCAGCATAAGAAAAGGTCACTGGGATTGATCGAGGTAAAGTTTTTGAAAAAAAATCATGTACGTTTTTTTTGGGAGAATGTAATCTTGAAAGGATATTCAGTTACAATAAGATTTCATGTTTTCAAAGCAATAAATTTAAATTGAAGAGATTGAGATGAAGGAACTTGGCTTAAAATAAGAGGGGAGATTGTGCGTACTTTGAAGGTTTCTAACATTATTTGCTGGGAAAAGATTTATGTTAGAAAATTGTTGGGAAGATATTGTTAGAGAATGGACCTTGCACATTCAAAGTAAATCTTTGGAGGCTTGAATGTATTCCTAAACGAATATGCGAGAGAATTTTTGGATCATTTCAACCACGAGAAGATTCAAGGTGAAGAGATGTGAATTGATGTTTTATGGTGCATAAAAGTGCAGGGAAAATGTTTGCATTAATATGACGAACTTATGGGAATGCGAGTATTTACAGTGACAAAGACGACACAGAAGAATGGAAACCATAGAATTGAATTGCGAAGAGAAGTTTTGTTAATATGTAATATTCCAAAATTTGCAAACAAGAAAATTGGAATATTAGATTTTGATGCTTTCACTTAGAAGAGGAATAAATGGGAAGGAGGCCCGTGAATAATAAAGATATGAATATATTCCACCTTAGTAAGGAATGAGATCACCTTAGGAGCTGCATTTTACACTTGCAAGTGTGAACAAGGGCAAAATAGATGGGGACATAGTCAAGTTTGACTAATTGAACATGCATTCTTGAGGTGGAAGAGATCACCCAAGTGAACTAGCTCAATGTGAATAAGGATCAGCTAGAAACACATAGGAGAACTGGATTGGAGATCCCTTAATGTGAAAAGAGGTATTGCAGGTGGATTAGTCTCAGTTGACCAAGTCAACAACGATGCTACAAGGAGGAGGGAAGCCAACAAGGACAACACAGTTTTAGAAGAGGAATCTTCACTAGGAAGTCACCTCAACAATGTGTGGGGTCCGGGGTGAGGAGGCTCACCAAAGATAAAAATGAGGGCATATCATCAAGGAGAGGATTGATTATTCAGCTATCTTTTGTCTTTTGACTACTTGCATGCTTTAGTTGTTTAGCTGTGGTTGCAGCACTGCTTAGTGAAAATAATTCCTGTGCGAGAATTCCATCCTCTCTTGGATCATCTTGCTTAAGGGATCAAAATGGAAGGATATGAGCTTCAATTCATCATTTGTCTTAGGGCCATTCAGCCATATTCATATACAACACAATCCCCTTCAGAAACTGCGTCATTTATGTAGGTGCAGCAACAGCAGGGTTGCACACTTAGATTTTGTGCTAGTCCTTGAGGAGGAGGTGTTTATTTCCCTCCGGGAGATCTAATAAGAAGGGCCTTTGGCCATTTTCTGTATTATTCAGATTTAGTATGTTATATTCAGCCATGCTTAATACATATTTGTAGTAGACTGCGTTATTTTCTGCAGTGCTACTTTTTGTACATGTATATTGCCGGAAACCCTTGTCGGGTGTCTTTTTCTTTGTGTAAAAGAGGTTGAACCTCCATTTCTCTGATATTTGATTAATGTAATTTCAAAATCAGTATTATTTCATCATTTTATGTAGAAACCCTCATGGGAATTACGCTCTCACAGTCTTCAGAAATTCTGTTGTAGAGGAGTCATGGCATCAGGGTGTTTTTAAGCTATCTTGAGCTGGGGAGATTTGTTTAGTGTAGCTAGTCTCATTTGTTTCACCTCCAATTATGAAAGTGGGTTTTATATTGTCTAAAATAAGGGATCCAAGTCCCAATATCCACTTTTATTGTGGTATTTGCTAAATACAGCAGTTTTATGCCCTATATTGCTACATTTCCCCACCCGGGAAGGAGAATATAGGCCATACTCTTACTGAGGTTCTTATATCTGTTGGTGAAATGTTCTTGTACATATAATGAGATTCTCTACATTTTAATGCTCTTTATTTGCTGAAGCTCCAACTTTAGAATATCTAAAGATATTCTTATTGTTGTAGAAAATTCCAGATTTAGAATATTAGAGTGGTATCAGAGCATTGCTCTTGGCTCAGCCTGTGGATTTCAGATCTAATCAGAAAATAAGAAGGAGAGGAGAAAAAAATGATGGAGAGGATGTGATTACTCTCATCCATTTTCAGATCTAAGGAGAGAGAAGAGAAATGCATTGAAACTCCAAGAGGGTTTCAAGGAGGAGAAAGATGCAATGAGACCTCTAGAAGGTTTCAGGAGGAAGAAGAAGATGCATGCACTTCTTGTTCTCATAGAGGGACTGGAGAGCAAGGAGACAAATTAGAGCATGAGATCCTGAGTGGGTATTTGGTAAAATACAAGTTCCAACCTAGGGCTTTCAAAGAGACCCTATATTTTCCTCAGTTTATTCAACTGAAAGAAGAAAGAAGACCTTGCAACAAAGGAGAAATCAAAGGCAATAGATTCCTATTGTCTACATTTTATGGGTCAACTACAGCAAGAGCTTGGGCAAGGAAGTTTGAGGCATTATTCCTAATACATCCAGTGTTAGAGAGGGAGGTAGTAGAAGTTGCAGCGCTGCACCTAGATGGTGAAACCAATGCTTGGTGGTTCAGTCACTTAAGCCATACAAGAGTGACTTCCTTTTCTGAGTTCACTCAAGGGCTGATTAGAACCTTTGATGGAGAAATATCAGAGGAGAGAAGGCAAACACCACCATGGGAGGAGACATGTACCAGCATTGTCACAGCCTTGGGAGAGCATCCTTCTACATCAATAGTGAGGGCAGCCATGACATTGGAGGGAGGAGCCCTAGTAGCACTATAAGAGGTTCCCGCATCTCACCAAGGTATGGGGAGATTTCCACTTTTAATTATTGCAGCAGATCTTTCTAAAAATTGTGGAAATGTGTCTTCATATGGCCCAGGATCAAAAATTATTGCTAAGGTAAAGCAGCAGGATTGCACTTCATTGTGCCAGCTTGAATGGTTCAAGGAACAAATGAACCATCATTCTCGTGGGCCCCTGTTGAGTTGCACACAACCCTTGAGGTTGGAGTATGATATTTTGGAGGGAGTCATGAACCTTGAGATGGAGTATGAGGCAGCAACTATATCATGTGAGAGGCTATGATCACTGTCAAACAATATCAGTGAGGGGGATTTTCCTTTATCACCTTTGGATCTTGATGGATTCAAGATGGCTATGGACATGAGATCTTCTCTAAGAGATCTCCAAGAAAATTAATTTCAACACTTCATGGCATGCAGAGGAGAGGAACTGGTTGTGGAGGATAATATCCCACATGGGAAGAATGCCAAGGTGAAGAATGACAGAAGGCATCCACAGGGGGTTGAGTGGATGTGGGGAAAGAGCAAGAGGATGGTGAGCCACTTGCAAATTTATGATACAGGGCAGAAAGATGTGAAGCTACGTTGGCTACTCTTGAGAGAGTTTGGTCATCATGAGACATATCCTTTTTCCAAGGGTATGTGGATGGAAGGGACTTGGCCGGGTACCTACATCATGGAGCACCAAGGAGTGTGGATGCATTATGATGATATGGTCATTATGTTTTCACCACATAAGTTGTATGATGGAGGTATGATGAGGCAGCAAAGACATTTGTTGCTTTGGAGGATTGGGAGAGAGCAAGGGAATATTTTCTCTCACACTTGGCATGATGTTGCAGGAGTAGGGGATGGCACTAGAATAGTGCAAGGAGGCTACTCCTTAGCCTTAGATGATTTGGAAGTACTTCCACCTTGAAAGGAACTTCTTGTATGTAGCAGCAGTATGGGAGAAGTCTTTGACATGGGGCATGTCAAAGAATGGATTTATGATTTGGCAAGAGCCTATTTGCATAGAACAACAACGTTGCCACTTTGGAGCAGGAACTTGTTGATGGAGTGTTCTCAGGATCACTTCATATTTGATACACTTGGTGGGCATAGAGGAGGTGAGATTGGTAGAGTAGTGTATGGACTCATTTGTTATTGTGGTATGTTCTCATTGACTTGGATTTCCAAGCATGAGAAGGAGGATTTTCATGCAGCATGTGGTTCATTCCTCTTCATATGGATATGTCATACCACTATGGAGGATCCATCTATGGATTTAGTCACCATCTTGATTTCATTACATGGTAAGAATTATGTTTTTTCACTTATTTATTGTTCAACACAATATTTTCATGCTCTTACCACTATCTTGCAGTGCATTTCTCTACAAAGGGGCAATATTTTCTTTAGGCTTAATGGACTATTTTGGCCAGCTATTATGATGGAGACAACCATCTACTATATGATATGGGGCAAGTGTTTGGTTAATCCTTGTATGCTCAGCTGATATATTTATCTTTCGACTATTTAATAGTGGGTGTGATGACTTACACAAAAAACCATTTGTCAAGAAACAACTTACCAGTCCATTTCCTGAAGCTACAGTGGGGAAGACTGCGCTGGGGCCACTTTGGAGATTGTTGGTACTTTCCAGCACCACATTAAACCTTCAATATTTCTTTCATTTCGATGCTAATCATGAGTCCATTTGCTGATGTTGTCCTTGCCTTTATGGGGAGTATGATTGGAGGAGGAACACATTGGATGGTTGTGTTCTTGGGGAAGGAGCATCCCCACACTTTCTACATTACATGTTCTAAGGGGAGCATGGGGAGAGACATGGCCTCTACAGAAAAATATTTGTTTCTTTATGAGGAGGGCCATGAGATGGATGGGATGCCATATGGTGGTGATTTCTTGTCCATCATGTATGAGATGGTTTGGGCCAGCTTGATTCCCAATGCTGGGAAAGGGACCTTTGGAGGTCTAGTTTCCTTCTTGCCATTGGAGGGAAACATTATGGCAGCCCAAGATCAACAAATTATCTAAACTTATCTTAAGTGGAGAGGAAGACAGCATGGGGTAGGTTATCTTGTCTACCATATTCAAATTTTCATCCCACCTATTCGACATGAGCTCCAGGTGGAAGAGATCCTTCATGAGTTGCCAACCTGGAGGGTGACTCATTTTGTTTGGTTGATAGCTTGGGGAGGAGAGATTCAAATGGGGGTGATCAATCCTAATCTACATCAGCCCTCATGCCTCAAGAGGACCTTTAAACAGCCCATTTTTTCCTCCATGTATGTTCTACTGTCACATAATGTCAGCTATTTAGATAGCTTACACACTTGGGAGGGGAAACTTGGAGATATATTGATGATGCAGCACCTTGATCCTTGGAGGATTTCATCTTATAAGATTTCTACAGGGGAGAAGAGGATGCTCTTGAGTCCTATCCTTACAGTTTCTTGAGGACAAGCAACATTTGGGAGGGGAAGACTGTAATATTCCAAAATTTGCAAACAAGCAAATCAGAATATTAGATTTTGATGCTTTCACTTAGAAGAGGAATAAATGAAAAGGAGGCCCATGAAAAATAAAGATATGAATAAATTACACCTTAGTAAGGAAGGAGATCACCTTAGGAGATGGATTTTACACTTCCAAGTGTGAACAAGGGAAAAATAGATGGGGACATAGTCAAGTTTGACTAAGTCAACATGCATTCTTGAGGAGGAAGAGATCACCCAAGTGAACTAGATCAATGTGAACAAGGATCAGCCTAGACACACATAGGAGAATTGGATTGGAGATCCCTTAATGTGAAAAGAGGTATTGCAGGGGGATTATTCTCATTTGACCAAGTCAACAGCGTTGCTACAAGGAGGAGGGAAGTCAACAAGGACAACATAGTTTTAGAAGAGGAATCTGCACTAGGAAGTCACCTCAACAATGCTTGGGGTCCGAGGTGAGGAGGCTCACCAAAGATAAAAACGAGGGCATAGAATCAAGGATAGGATTGATTATTTAGCTATATTTGGTATTTTGACTACTTGCATGCTTCAACTATTTAGTTGTGGTTGCAACACTGCTTAGTGCAAAGAATTCCCATGCGGGAATTCCATCCTCTCTTGGATCAGCTTGCTTAAGGGATCAAGCGGGAAGGATCTGAGCTTCAATTCATCATTTTTCTTAGGTCCATTTAGACATATTCATCTACAGCACAGTTTCCTTCAGAAACTGTGTCATTTATGCAGGTGCAGCAACAGCAGGGTTGCACACTTAGATTTTGTGCTAGTCCTTGAGGAGGAGGTGTGTATTTCCCTCCGGGGGAACTAATAAGAAGGGCCTTTGGCCATTTTCTATATTATTCAACTTTTATGTGTTATATTCAGCCATGCTTAATAGAGAGTTGTAGTATAATGCGTTATTTTTTGCAGTGCTTCTTTTTGTACATGTATATTACCGGAAACCCTTGCCGGGTGTCTTTTTCTTTGTGTAAAAGAGGTTGAACCTCCATTTCTCTGCTATTTGATTAATGTAATATCCAAATCAGTCTTATTTCATCATTTTATGTAGAAACCCTCATGGGAATTACACTCTCACAGTCTTCAGAAATTATGTTGTAGAGGAGTCATGGGATCGGGGTGTTTTTAAACTATATTGAGTTGGGGAGATCTATTTAGTGTAGCTAGTTTCATTTGTTTCACCTCCAATTCTGCAAGTGGGTTTTTTTTGTCTAAAATAAGGGATCGAAGTCCCATTATCCACTTTTATTGCGTTATTTTCTGAAGACAGCAGTTTTATGCCCTATATTGTTGCATTTCCCCACCCGGGAAGGAGAATATAGGCCATACTCTTACTGAGGTTCTTGTATCTGCTGGTGAAATTTTCTTGTACATTTAATGAGCTTCTCTACATTTCCATGCTCTTGATTTGATGAAGCTCCAACTTTAGAATATCTAAAGATATTCTTATTATTGTAGAAAATTCCAGATTTGGAATATTACATAATAACCTTAATAGGAGCATAAGGTATGATAATTTAGAAAGGTATTTTTGAATGTTGAAAAGTGAATGGTTTTTACCATAAAATAAATCTCTGAAAACATGGATTGCATTTCGACTAAAAACTTCAGTATCATGTGAAATGATAATGGGAAACTGATGATTTTTCATAAGAATGAGAGAGAGTGAATATTTTACATCGTAAGAATGTATTAGGGGTGTATGTTCGTTGGAGGATTGTATAAATTGAATTAAGTCAAAAAATCCACTATTAAATTATTGGGTCAAGCCTTGAAGTCAAAACAGAGGTTAGCGTCAAATGAAATTTTGGATAGTTTGAGTTAAGAGTGAGTATTTTTCATCCAAGATGAAGAATTGGTGTAAGTCTGAAGTCAAAGAGTCGTAAGCTAAGTAAAAATTCTGAATGTAATGGGGTGCATGATCAATAGAGCCCAACACCCAAAGAGTTTGGTCATTGTAACACAAGCATTACTAAAGTGTTGTTTGAAGCAAAGTGAAGCAAGAGAGTTACCAGAGATGGTTCCAAGATAGAACCGAAAGAGGTCAAGCGCCGGAAGAAAGCTTGCATTTTTGAATGGCAAGTGTGAGGACTTGCTGAAAAGAGGATTGAATGAAATCCACACGTGGACAAATGAAGTTCACAAAGGAGGAGGATATGGCTGTTGATAGTCATTTCTGAAGGTCTGATGAATACCACAGCAGAAGGAAGGAGATGGAAAATGCCAAGGTAAGTGGCATATGTGAACAATTGACGGATGAAGATTATGAGTGGGAAAAGGCTGAGATAATAGTTCACCTTTAATTGTTGATGGAGTTATTGCAGAGAAATATGAAGGACCCGACATATGGTTGGACCATGAGAAATAAGGTAAAGTGGCAGAGAATACACGCAAAGAGGGAAAAGCAGGTAAACATACAGTTGGCAGAAGAGTTGAGGAAGCTCGAGCAAATGATAAGGTGTGAAGAACTCAGAGAGTCTGAGTTAAAAATGGATGTTTCCATTTGTGGCCCAGAACAGGGTGAAATTCTAGGTGAAGAGATCAATGAGGAAGATCTCATGAACTATTGGGATAGTTCGGAAGAATCTGAAGATGTGTTGGTGAGAGAAGCAGATGAGGCTATGAAGCCTTGCATTTTTAAATTTCACAGTTTATGTATGTTTACAGGATGTGCGAAATATGGTGGATAGTCTGATGAAACTGTCACAAAGATGAAGGAAACTCTTGAGGTGAAGTTTGATGGAGAATGCCTTTCAGAGCATGAAGGTACTGATTTGTTGCAGCAGGAAGAAATCATAAATGAATTCTTGGTTGGGTTATGATAGCCAGTTGAAGCGGTTATGGAGCAGGAGCATAAAAGAAATCCCGAAGAGATATTCCAAGGAGGTAAACAAATGTATTTGTTTAATGAAATTGCTGACGGAATTTTGCAGTGTGATGAAATAGAAATCAGGATAACTCAAGAAGATTACCAAAAGAAGAATGAAGCTGGGAATGAACGTTGTGATGAAGTGCTGGAAATATTTTATATGGAAATCGAGTTCTTGGAACGATGGCTTAAGGAACCTGAGGGAGAAGTAAAGATTGCAGAACCTGATCCAGAAGAAATCGTAGTTATTGTACAGGATAGGGATGAAATGTTTTTAACATTTATGGAGTTGAATGAATGTTATAAATTTTCAAATAATATGTAATTGTAGGTACATAAAACGACATTAACAGATATGATTTTGAAATAAAAAAAAACGAGCAGAAATTATTTGGGGTTGAGATGGAAGGTCAAAAGCAACAAGAAAATTATGTCCGTAGAGACATAAAGGAGACAGAAATATTGATCCGGCAGGATAAAGATGAAAGCAACCAGCAGTACAAAACAGAATCTACTGAAATCTAGAAAGTGGATGATGGGAGATTGGTGCTTGAAGCATCAAAAGAGACCGAAGGGTCTTATCTTTTTAAAACTAATAGTTTGTTGATGAATGCAGGTACAGCACTGGATGAGAAATATGTTGCTATAAAAGAAATCAAAGAATATAGTTGTAATCAAGAAGGAGTTCTTGATTATTCTTCACTACAGAAAGTTGAGTGTTCAACTCAGTTGGAGATGAAATAATTCGACAAAGAGGAATTACTCCGAGGAATTGGAAAAATAAAGTGTTGGAGAATTCGATGGAATCTGATTGACAGAGTGTGTGATGAGTTGCCAAATCGATTTGATACTTTGAAGGACCAGCGACAGAAGAGAGTTTGGAATCCTGGAGGGAGAAAGTCATCAGGACTTGTGGTTGTCGCATTGTTACAGAAAAGTGACATACCTCATAGGTAGGAGTCTATGGAAACTTTTCTACATGGGGAGTTTGATGCAGGAGCATCAAGCCAAATTTTTATTATTTATTTTTGTGATTTAGGGGGTGAGATATTTTAATTATTTATTTAATTATTTTGCTCATTTTTAATTAATTAAGAGAGAAAATATAAATGTGAGGATTTTTGTAAATATTCCTTAAATAATTAGGGATATGAGTGGAGTTGAATTAGGTAGATAATCTATGGATTAGGAATTCCATAAATAGGACTTAGTTGAGTCCAAAAAAAGATAAATCTAATTTAGATTTTAAGTTGATATTTGTCTGGAGGAAATTATGGAATGGAATAAATTATGCTTATGTATAAATATGTAGCTTGTGAGGGTGAGAAAATACAAGTGAGGAAGTGAGGAATACTGAGAGAGTGAGGAATGGGTTAAGAGCTCTTTGTAAAGGGCCGAGAGCTTAAAGGCCAATTATTGTAATATTCGGCCAGGTGTTTGAGTTTGTAACTTTTATTATGTTTATTATATATCAACATTTTTTTGTTTGGCTCTCTTTTCGTCTATGTATATTTTGGGCTGCATCAAGTGTGTTTTTTTTATGAATATTTTTTATGAGAATTTTAAGGCTAAAAGAAGCACACACGTTTTTTAGGTTAGGATCTGATTTCATCCAGTATCCTGGCATTATTTTGGGGTTAAAAACACTTATTTTGAGCAGTTAGTCCCTGAAACTCACACTTTTTGGAAAGGTCATGCTTAGGGATTTGTGTAGGGAAGATGAAAAAATGTTCATAATGTTTATTAATCCAGTTTTCAGGCCTATTAACCAGATCTGACAAAATTTCATATAACAGATTCCCCCCTAAAGTGAAAAATCAGAAGTGGAATTTGATGACTTAATTTCTTTACCTTCTGACAAGTTTAGATCAAGAACAATTACTCGATATCATCATCTGTTACAATACATTTTCATCATGATATCTTTGTTGAGGGATGCATACCCATGCTCGACACATAACCTAACATCACAAGTACAATGATAAAGAAGTCTCGTCTATTGATGACAAAGAGTGGACCCATGCTTGGATGACTGTTTGTATGATCATAGCCATCATTCTTTCTAATCTCCTATTAAGCCCAAAATTGCAGCCCAGGTGGATGGAACTAGATCTGGGGTCTTCTATCTCGTTCACTCAATTTTTGAATGTATGAGTCTAACCATGTAAATAAATGAGCTAAAGTTGAACATAGTATACACCATCTAATTACTGGAAAATGATGTAAGTCATTAACAAATGTGAGAGAAACCAGTGATGATGTTAATGGCTCTCAAGGTACTGTAATACAATTTGTATGGTGTGAATAGATGAGTTGAAGTCGAGCACAACATAGAATCTTTCGGTCGAAGGCCATTTATGAAAAACTATCATTGAGAGCAGAGGAACTTGTAATTTATCTATGCAAGCCCCAAGTTAGAAAAGGGAGTTTCTAAGTCAACTTCATTGATAATGAGTTGACGTCAACAGGAAGTGACCTATCGCAGGAGGGCCTTGATGCATCCCTCATCAATCACATCAAATGGGTATCAAGATTTTGAGATAGAATGATGTTTTCCCAAGAATGACATACATGAATGTAGGCTTAAGTGTATTGTATCAGATATCAACTCAAGGGATTCTCTTGAATATACTAGTGACACTTTATGGAGTTGGAGGAATTGACCCAAAACCAAATGTGGAGGCTTTGATATGGTATGATGAACCAAAAGACAAGCACATTTTATAACCCAACAGTCACGAAGATTAAGTGAAATAGTTTCATCTTCAAGAGCAAGCCATTTCCATTAATAGGTCAAGTACCCTATTTTCCCAATTTCCCCAATCATCTATGGTAATTTCCTCGTTATTGTTGATAAGATTGAGGAGGATAAGATATGCTTGATTTAAAAGTTCATCCTTCAGATGAATCCCTCTGAGTATTTTTAATGAACCCTGAGAAGGAGTGGTTCAGTCCCATCATGTTCGACGAGTCCATCACCATTTGATGCCATTAGGGGAATTTTGAGGTCTAAAATGGGCCTCCTTAGAAAAATGTACAACCAAAATGAAATTTATAGAGAAAAAAAGGATTCAAGATGATGATGCCGACCATGGGGGATGATTCACCTTTTTTGGAGTAAAAAATTAAAAATATTAAAAAATAATAAAACTATTTTTTCAACTCGTATTTTCAACTTATTTCCGTAAGGTTTTACTCAAATTTTGAGCGGGAGTACTCATTGGATGAAAATTTTAATCCCCCATTCAAGGATTAGTATGCATGTTACATACTTTTGATGGACCCTGCTACATGAACAATTAGAAATACATGAAAAAATGTGATTGAAATCACGTTTTTTATGTGTTTCTAATTTTTCGTATAGAAGGTTCCATCAAAATTATGCAACATGGGTACTCCTTCAACAAGGAATAAAATTATGCATCTAACAATTTTTTCCGCTCGAAATTTGAGTAAACCCATAGGGAGATAAGTTGAAAATATGAGTTGAAAAAACAGTTTTTTTCTTTTTTCCCTCTAAAATTTGATGATGTAATCTAATATTATTTTATTATTTCCATTTCTATTTTCTTATTTCCTTAGGAGGCCCATTTTAGACATCAAAATTCCCCTAATGTATTACAAGACCAACGAAGGTACAACTCGGTTCCTTTTTCATGTTTAGAGAGTTTGAAAAAGGGGCGAAAAAGAAAACTCCAAAGGTTCATCTTCGCAAATAGTCTCTTGATTCTGAAAAGGCAAAAAATGATACTGAGGAGAACCTCTTAGCCACGTTTGACTAAGGTATTCCTTTTTTGTAAATAGTCTATCTCAGTTCGGAAAATGGTTAAACTTATACTAAGCAGAATTTTTTTCATTTACTTTAACAAGTTCAAAAAGACAAGTGGTTGATAGTCTTTTCGTTTAATTTAACGAGTTCAAAAAGACAAGTGGTTGATAGTATTTTCATGCTTAGGGAGTCTGAAAAGAGCTGAAAGGGGACTACAGGGGGTTCCTTTTTCATAAGTTTACAGAGCCCAAAAAAGTGATAAAAGGATGTGCTTTCGTCAAAATGATTTGTTTTTCCCCAAAATATCATGAATTATTTCAAACAACTATTAACCTACTCAAAACACCACCAAAAGGTTGAAAATACCTTATTCGTGGTATAATTAAGTCAAATTTAGGTTAAAATGATAAAAAAATTAATACAATAATCACAAAATGACCTTAAATAGGAGAAAATTAATTTTATTTTTACCATTTCACATTTACCGCTTGGAGAGTGAGTTTTGAGTGCATTCCCCCCCCCGATATTCAATAGTTGATTGCGTCAATCCAGTGGATCATTTTTGGTGTCCTCATTTCCAGGTAGGAGATCTTACCTTTCTTTTTATTTTCGCAGTTCCGGTTTTCCGTTTCATGCAAAAAAATTTAAGTTTTGAATGAGTTTGGGCTTTAATTTTTCACCCTAGCTCCAGTGAACCCCAGCAGTGTCGAAAGGTGCGATGGGAATGCAAAATTTGTACTGAGCAGAGCGTTGCACCACACTATCTCCCTTTTGTAGGGTGCACTGGGTGCATTTCAAAAAATTATTTCACTCCTTTCACTCAAATTTCTCTCAGTTTTTTGCATGGGGTTTCTTCTAATGATTTTTATTTTCATGTTTTAGGTATCCATCAAATGAAATGGCTCTAATTTAGTGAGAAAGAGAACATGAGAACCGAGACATGGATGTTTCCAATGATTGATCCACTATTCAAGAATTGAGAAATTTTTCGCTTCTAAAATTCTTTTGGCTCCCTGGGATGAGACAAAAAATGGAACTACTAGAGTATCTTTCTTAGATATGGGAAGTGCAAGCAAAAGCTTCCAAGTTAGGAGCACATATGCTCAACATACAGGTACAGGACATGTTGGCTTGAGGGGTCCTGACCCAAGTTCGAAGTTCAAAGTTTTCCAAAAAACCCCTATACTATTGGCCCTTTCGACAGTGATCTACTTGCACAGGTCAACGTCTCACCCGAAGTAGTAAGGGTGGGTGTTGGAACCAGGTTTCCGCACCCTGAGAAGGATAGGTAATGCAAGAAGAGCTACATTCAACCCTGTGATACCCAGATCACCTTGTTCCACGCAGGGCTAGGTAGGTCTCTATTCGCATCCACGTGTGCTAGATCTATAATTATATACTTTTATGACAGTAACACAATATTTCATAAATAGAACAAAACCGATCTAGATACAGAAAACACACTTACACAGATCTTTCGCAACTTAAATATAGAAAGCGCACAATGTAGTAATTTCCAATGATTCACACAAAGAGTACTCATAGATTCAATTCTCTATCAACCTTTCTTATTCATCAATTCAGCAATTCCTTCTTACAATTCCCTTCTCTTCCTGTGCACACAACAGCAGGGTCGCACACAACTGGACTCTGGATCTCCGCGCACACAGCCAGCAGGAGTCCTTTCCCCAAAAACCCAAACAGACAACTTAAACCACAATTCGCATCAATAGCTCTTCTTTTCTACTTTCTTTTTTGTAAGCTTAGGTGGTACCTTCTATTTTCTATTAATAAAGTCAGACAAAAGATATAAAACTAGAACTCAACCTTCCCACAGGAAACCAGGTATTTTGGCCATTGAAGTTCAAAATAAGTCAGCCAAAACATAAAAAGTCTTAACATCCTATACCATATCTGTTGATACTGGATATCCAAGTCTATAGAAAATATCATATACAAAAAGGATTAAAAGGATTAACCATTTAAAACGAAAGAGTAGCATAAGATCAAGAAAGTCTTAATCCTCCTCGGATTCAACTAGCGCTGGATCTTTGGCTGTAGCTCCTGGTAATTCAATTGAAACCTATTTCATTGCCTTGGTTTCCTTCTCCAATCTTCCATGCCTCACATATTGATGCAGCTGACGTAAATTGATTTCTTGAATATTCCTATTGATATCAGCCAAGGTTGATTCCAGCTTTGTTTCAGCTATAGACATAACAACCTTGGCTAACAAGCATTTAATTAACCAATAGGTTCGAACAGATTGTTGAAATAGAGAATTTTGACCCCGAGTGTGCCCAGGGTCTGTAATAACAGTCTACATATCCTCCAGCGCCATATTGTCTTCCAAATATATCTTATCAAGAACCTTAGTTTCCCATCTGTAAATACGAGAACAAACTGAATTAGGGATGTTTGTCATAAAAGTTTGAACCAGTCGCTCAAGATGTTGCTGAACCGAATTCCATCCTCTTTTCTGGTGCGTTTCAGGAGAGGGTTTCTTGCCTTCTCCCCCAGTAGGCTTCCTTCCTCGTTTAACCATTTTAGAGAAACCTGAAAAATTTGTTAAAATTTTTAGCCAAACAACAATACTAGTTAGCCTCGCAGAGAACATGTAGGGCAGAGCACGTAGAACGAATCCATCTCCCAGGTCAGTCACCGAGAAGAAGATAAGAGGTAAAAAACCAAAGCGAACATGACAACAACTGGACAGGTCAATAAAAGGCTGAAGAGCAACCCGCTATCTATAAACCCTATCAAAGACCCAGAAATCATAACTAGAATAGCAATCCTGAAGGGAAAAAGGCCAATTCAAAGTCCCAATTACATATTTATGAAGGTAAAATGAACCAAACAGCCCATAAGAATTTGCATGTAGGTTCCCAACAATCCCCGAAAGAAAGCAAGGCGCAAAGCAATAGCTCGATTCTGATACTGTAAAAGGAAAAAATTAACAAAGGGTATAATACTTCTAAATCCCGACATCCAAACCAAAGTATAGCAATCCTAAAAGTAAATAGGACAATTCAGAGTCCCGATTACAGAAATATTAAGGTAAAACGAACCAAGGCAACCCATAAAAGTTTGCATGCAGGTGCGCGACATGCCCCGAAAGTAAGCCAGGCACAAAGAAACAATACCTCTAACTCCCAACATGCATATTAAAGCATAATGCGAACTAAGAAGCCCATTACTGATATGCAACAAACCCACCAAAGAGGATAAAGAAAAAACCATAATTTGATAGATGCCAGGGTCAAGGGAAAGGAACAGAGACATAAACAGACTAGCAGGCATAAAGATGGAAAACAGAGCAAAATCATGTTGATGAAAATAGATGATGCAGCCAACTTCCTGAATCTGCTACATGAATTCATACCAGAAACGACCATACCACCATTCTCACAAATCCTCTAATAAAACCATGACAAATATCCACAGATGAGTGTAGAACAAAGTCCAGAGCTGAAGGGGAAAGAGCGGAGATACATACCACTGCTGAACTTGAGCCATCACCCTGAAACTCATCCGGTTGTAACCTCTACAAGCACTGTTGACTTTGAAAGACAAATTCAGAGCAAAACAATAAAGAATAAAGCATCAAACACCCTTACCTGCCTTAACCCCACACTGTGGGAACTTTTTCCAAAACATGACTGACATCCTAGCTGGCCGATCCAGCTACAGCCTCCGGTATATACTATACATTTATGAGGGTGGGTGCCGGAAGTCCCATCAACTATTACCTCCCAGCAGTTGCATGCTCCCACCACGTGGTGGCCATCCTCCGCCCACGTAATTGTAGTTACCTTGGTTGAGCTCATGACCATGGTTAAGCTCATTTCTATGTCGTCCACACCCCGATCGAGGAAGCTCTTCTTTTCTACTTTGCAATACAAAATGTTCCTCTATTTATAATAATCTAGCCTAAACTTTCCTATGGTCCATAAACTATGGTTTTCAGACCCCTGGTTTACCCTTTTACCCATTACAATGCTTTTGGGGATTTGACCCACCCCAAAACCCCTCCGCTAGACTAAATCTAATCAAAAGTATTCAAAATGGACCAGTTTCGCAGCTCGTAGGAGACCCAGTTCCAACAATCCCCCAACACAATATTGTGACTCGTCCCGAGTCACTGTGGTGGTGCAGCTACTATCTACACATACAAGGTATTGAGGGCGCTGATAAGCGGAGGGAGCACTTCCTGACTTTGGGCAGCAGCTCGTTGTGTGATGTTAACAAGCGTTAGGGGGGCGGGGCCTTCCGGAGCCATGGTAACATGTTCTAACATCCGGTGGAGGTGTGTGATGGTGGTATGAGCATCTTGGGAGATCTGGAGGGCGGTATCGCCCCATGATTTCAATCGCTTCCTGATGACATGCTTGGCACGATGGAGACTCGTAATCGTGTCTATGAAGGCTAGATGTTGCGCAGAGATGTGGGAGGGGAAGGGGGCTTCGATCTGATCGAAAGCAGCTTCCTTCTGCCGTAAGTCTTCCTAGATACGTTGAAGCATGGGGTGGAACCAGACCATTGTCCAGAGTTGCGTAGCTATCTCTACCAACTGAGTGCCCTGAGTAAGCTTCTCCTTAATGATATTCGTTTCTTCTATGATCAATACTACCCGTTGTGCCCGAACTTCCGGGTTTATCGCAGGCTGTTGCCGTGCAATCCAGCCACGATGACGGATCTCTTGTGACATAGTGGTGTATAATCCTTGTAATTCCTCTTGGGATAGCTACGCAAAATCAATTTTTAGGTCCGTAGTTGTTGGGTTGTGGTCGTTAACTATGACAGTGCGAGGGAGCGAACAAATATGGCTTTTGCTGGTCGGTAATCTAGGATTGCGAAGAAGTCGCAACAGATTCCCATATCGCTTTGTTCCTTCCTTTTGTAGGACGAGCAGTGACTTGACTGTGACAGCGTGGGTGGTGAACCATGGAAATTGCGTACCCTCCTTCATAGTATCATCCGAGGCCATCCAACTGGGTCCTACAATTGTTCCAGGGTTGTGAAGGTTGGGAACTCCCGTCGTGCAGCTGTGGTGTCTCTCTGCGTGAGGTTCAAAGTCAATTCCCCCTGTAAGGGGCTAGCGACCAATAATTTTATCAATCTCGGCATCCCCAGACCTTCTCAACATGAGGTCTGAAAGTGCTAAACTGGTAGGTGCTGGAGCCTTCGGCAGGTCAGGGACTACCATAGCAACCTAAGGACAAGCTTCCCAAAAAACGCCAATGATCCCAATAATCTAGCAGGAGGAGAATAGAAGCAGGGTGCAGAAACAATATGGAGCCTATTGCAAAGCTACCCCGTCGACCTTATATTGTCCAGAGCTATCTAATGGCAGAGTAACCCTTACTTGAAACTTACCATGGGTTGTCTGAAAAAAACTTACCATAAATTGTTGCATTGATGGCCAGCCACCCATTGTGTGTAACGGTAAGGTTCCCTTCTTACCAAAATGCGGTGTTTTGATGGTCGTTAGTTGTACCTGAGGGATTTCCCATGGATCTTCAAATTTTGGATGATGCATGTGTGTTTTTCACGTACTCCGAATTAAAGCTGACGCCAGGTGTTTTGTAACACGGTTCAAGTACCTTTCCAGCAACTTGGCCACCATATTTCTTGACAGGCGCACTTTTCCCTTGGTCAGGGCATCCATGTGCGGCAAGGTTGCGTCAAGCGTCCTTGTGCCATCTGTCACTAGAGATGTGTGCACAAACTCATCCCACAAATTCTCCCAATTGCGCGTGGGCTGGTGCAGCTCCGCATTTAAATACCACGTAGTCGAACGCAAGCCTCGGTCATGGGTAACCAGGTGAGCTTGTTTGGTCAGGTTCTTGTCGCACCCTTGTGCTTCCCAGGCCAGTAAACATCTGTGTGGGATCCGTCTTCTAACTAGGGCTCCAAGTCGCAATATCATATTATCCCAGCACTCCTCCCAAGTGCAGTATACTAGTCCCTGTGTATCCCACCCATGCGCAGGAAACCTGCGCAGGGCTAGCGGAAGTGCCTCTAGCTTGCGTTCCTTGGGAACTTTGGCTTCAACAAACTCCTTAATATTACCTGCATCATCAAGGTAGGGCAAGTCTTTTACCTTGGTAGAGATGCGGCGGAAGTTCCTGGTGACCCAAAGACATTGTAGCACCAAAACCTCGTGCAACCGTCCTTGACAATTTTCCAGTTCCTCATCAGAGTCGGAAAAACATTCATTGTCTTTTTCCCAACAGAGTATTCCTTCTGCCGTGGGGTTAACCCGGTCTTCTTCCCGTGCAGTCAATTTGTAAATGTGATCTATTTCCTCCTCTTCGCATGCTGGCTTTGTATACTGCGCACCTTCCACGGGATCTAGTGGTACTATTACGCACGTACCATTATTCTCAAACACCATGCTATGCTTTTTGAGATTGATGACACCCCCCATATCGATAGCCCAATCTAGTCCTAGGAGTGCAGGGTAGGGATCCAAATCTTCCACAATTTCTATTACTTCAAATTTAGCTAGAACTGTTACCCCTGCGATATCGACCATGGCTCTTGGCAGCCTACCCAGAGGAATGATTTTTTGTTGGTTTTCCATTCGCAGCTGGATGGTGGACCATTCCAATTTAGGCTCTCCCATTCATTGCCATGTCTTCTTTGGTAATACGTTTGCTTCTGATCCAATATCTAAGATAACTTGATCCATCTCATAGTCACCAATCTGTGCAGTCAACCTCATTTCTCTTCCAGTGTGTTTTTTATAGCTGTATAGTTTGTGTACATCCTTGGTCCTGGGAATCAGATTGGGTCAAGCTGTGTAGCTATTCATTAATGCTTGAAGGTTCCCTACGGCCCGTGGGTTACGTAGCAGCTTCAGACATGCCTGCAGAAAGGGCTCAACCCCCTCCTCTATCTTGATGTGTGTTGGAAGCTATGCGGGGGCAGCTAGTGTGTCTTGTCCTTTGATGTTCAATCCTTCTGAGAGGCAAGCTCCTCCTTTGCTCCCTAGGTGACCATCCCACTGCATGTCATGAATTTCACACTCAAGTCTACATTCCTTAGCTCAGTTTTAACTCTCTGCACATTCTGCGTATGGGTGGGCTGTTTGTCCTGCATCTTGGCTATTAAGATTGGGAAATCCTCAACGACATGATCCATCTTTCTACAATATTTACACGATGGCCTGCTGGGATTTTGGAATTCTCTGGAGAAGTTTCCTACCTCTCTGTAGTTATAACAGATTAGCTGCCCACGTCCTCATCTTGCACTTCCCCCCCGACCACCTCTGCCCCTAGCTAAAGAGCCTCCGAATTTTGCAAAATTTCTTGGTGATGCAGGGTCTAATTGTACCCTATACAAGTTCCCACGATCTATCATCAAGTCATAAGTGTGATAGTTCTACTCATCATGTCCCACTGACCGGTAGAATTTTCACCATTGTTGCTTCAGTTCTGCAACATACGCACCTAGTCGAGGGCAATGGTTCGTATCATGCAGTCTTGCTATATGGCAATCGTCGCACCACAACGCAGGTTTACTCGAGCCTGGTCCTGACAGGATGGTTTCCCCACTTGCTCCTGGGTGTACCGGAGTAGGTCCTCCCACCTGCATGTAATCTACCAATAAAGGGCACTGATCCTTCGTATGGCCATATACCCGACGTCATATACACCATAGATCTGCATGAGCTTCCTTTCCTCACTCCTTTCGCAGGCTCTGAATTTCCATGTGCATAGCCCCAAGCTGTTCCTGAATTTTTGTACCCCTACCGACGTATCTTCTCTCGGTGCATCTTCTAGTTTCATAGTGACTTCCACATCTTTTTCCTGCTGCTCAAAGGTTTGGTGACTCATTGGCGTGCGCAGGTGAGGTAACAACATAGTGATGAACCATTATGTATGTTGTCTGTCGTCATAGTCGAATCCTCCTTCCTTGATTGCTCTCTTAAATCGCTAATCAGCCTCCCACACCGATTCAGATGCACCTTGTTTGAAGTCCTTTACTTACGCTACCAACTGAGAGTAAGATTTTGGCTTTCGGAACTGTTGCTTCAGAGCGTCTTTGATAGCTTGAATAGATGCACTCCCATTCTGGGCAATGTATCTCATATACTAGTCCAGTGCTCTGTCTTTGAATGCCAGGGACAGCTGCGCCCTCTTCATTTGCCACATTTTACGCAGTCCAAACAGAATCTGCAACAAACTAGAATCGGTCCATATCCTCATTCCCTACCCCCTTGAAGGTAGGTAGTCTCAGGTGCGCAGCCATATCGCTGTCCAGTGGGGGTGGTGGTATGGGTGAGTCCTTACCTTTGTGCTGCCTGGGTGGCGGCGTAGCCGGGGGATCTTGCGGAGCCGGCTCTTGCAACAGATTATAGGTGGATCTCCCCCTGTCAAGGTTGGTCTGATAGTATTTACCACTGTGCGTCGTGCTTCCGTCCAGATCCGAGGTCATTCAATCGGTATGACTACACAGAATGCTCTTTTCACATAGTAATATTTTAATCAACAACGGTAATGTCCTCAGAAATTTTCCCCGGAACCCTTTAAAGAATTATTGTTCGGCCTTAGAGTACGATAAAAACTGATTAATGGCAAATTCTATCACAAATCCTCCTAGCACACTATCCACCCAGTGATCTATTGTGCGCGTGATAGTATTATCAGTTATTTCCAGCTGCTGGATTAGCTCTAGGGTCCACTGAGTGACTCGTTCATCCTTCCAACACTTCTGAAATTCTATGAGTCTGGCTAGCCATTCCTGAAGCTCAATCGAAAATGTTACAAAGAATATTTCGTAGCTTTCTGTAAGAATGTACCTATTTTTCCACCTTTTCACCGTTAACTTCTCGCTACGATTTTATTTTACCGCGAATTCCTAGATCTGCTCTTCGAACCAGTCCTCAATTTCCTTTCTTTCAGGCTTCCAATATTCTCTTTTCATTACCTGATCCCCTTCTCAAAATTCTCCATGTCCCGGCAACGGAACCATTTTTTGGCTCGAGGGGTCCTAACCCAGGTTCAGAGTTCAATGTTTGCCAACAAACCCCTATACTAATGGCCCTTTCGGCAGTGACCTACTTGTGCAGGTCAAAGTCTCACCTGAAGTAGTAAGGATGGGTGTTGGAACCAAGTTTCCGCACCCTGAGAAAGGACATGTAATTCAAGCGTAGCTGCATTCATCCCTGTGCTACCCAGGTCACCTTGTTCCGCGTAGGGCCAGGTAGGTCTCTATTCACATCCACGTGTGCTAGATCTATAATTATATACTTTTATGACAATAGCACAATATTGCATAAACAGAACAAAACAGATCTAGATATAGAAAACACACTTACACAGATATTTCACAGCTTAAATACAGAAAGCGCACAATGCAGTAACTGCCAATGATTCACACAAAGAGTACTCACAGATTCAGTTCTCTATCAACCTTTATTATTCATCAATTCATCAATTCCTTCTTACAATTCCCTTCCCAGCCTGCGCACATAGCAACAGGGTCTGCACACAGCTGGACTTTGGATCTCTGTGCACACAGCTAGCAGGAGTCCTTTCCACAAAAACCCAAACAGACAACTTAAACAACAATTTGCATCAATAGCTCTTATTTTCTACTTTGAAATACAAAATTTTCCTCTATTTATAATAATCTAGCCTAGGATTTCTTATGGTCCGCAAACCGTGGTTTTCGGACCCCTGGTTTACCCTTTTACCCATTACAATGCTTTCGGGGCTTTGACCCACCCCAAAACCCCTGCGCTAGACTAAATCTAATCAAAAGTATTCAAAATGGACCAGTTTTGCAGCTCGTAGGAGACCTTGTTCCAACAGGACATCTACTTCTTGACAGGTTTATCGAGGAGAGGATCTCCTATCTCACTTTCTGGTTTAAGAAGGGGTGGAGACACTGTCAAGGATTATATTTTTTCACACTATAGACCTTGATCCCAGTCAAAAAAGGATTGGAAGATCGATATTATGGATGTGATATGTTTTCCTCTCAGGCCATTCTATTCATCATTACTATATTGTCCAGAAGTGCTACCTTACACTTGACTAACAGGTCCCATATGCAATAAACATTGGAGTGCATGGAACCAATAGTATTCAACTAGAGAAAGGAGGTGTTAGAAAATATGAAGGAAAAATTTACCAAGGCAAGAGATGGGTGATTAAAGAACTTTGGGTATGGTTATGTTCATATCTCGTTCATCTTAGAGACAATTCCATTGCTCCAACCACAAATTATCCCACTCAGGCTTCCAGATCCTCAAGCTCCATGGATGAAGCGATGGGTAGACCTCATGTCTATACATGGAGGTTCATCCTCCATGAGTTTCACACTAGTATTCTTCTGATGGTTTCCCATGAAACTCATTTAGATCCAATATTATCCATGTGGCAAGGCATATTTTCATGGAGACCTAGAGCTTGTGCTTCCCGATGGTGAGTGATGGGGTACCGTTTTTATGCAGAATTATGATCTACGGATAAAGAAAATTCCCTAAATGTGGTGCTATGCATTTATAAAAACATATTGAATAATTTGCAGTCACTTTCTCTAAGAATAAATAGACACACAGAAAGATAGAAGGACCTACTTGTGATCCAAGTGCTTCTTATTCTCCTTCTATTGCTTTTGTTTTAGCTTCCAATCCAACTTAGATAGCCAGATTAGTTCCTGCAAGTATAAACACTAAACATCAAAGAGATTGCAATATACAGATGCCTATTTATCTTAATCAGTTAAATCGATTGAACATGAAACATATATATCAGTTAAGAGTCCATCACATGAGAAATAGAAACATAAACAAATACATATATGGGCAAATGAAAAATAATCTCTATTAAAGAGTAGAAGGGGGAGGTTACAACCAATGATCGATTTGATGTCATCAACTCCAGCATCATCCTAGCCTCATCACAATCAAAATTTCACCAGTAGCAAATCACTTCTATCACTCTCTCAATTGAGAATCCAACAGAATTTCTTTACCAAAATTATTCCTTCCCTAGCACTAGGATCTATGCTCAATTTATAGGGCAACTGATGGTAATTTCTCAATCAATGGATTTCTAATAATAGGAAAGACATGTTCCCAAGCTCAGAGGTGTTATATGGACACATGGATTCAAAGTTTGACACATATGGACTCTTCTAGAAGGCACTGGCCATGTGGAGATTCAAGAACAATGATGATTTCACTCCCATTTGACCAACGCACTCTTGAATGTCGAGAAGTGCATTGCAGTGCACCCTTGAATGGATGGAGGTTCATGTGCAATGCAGTTAGTCCCTTGAGAGGTAGCATTGGTGAGCTCATAAGTGATATAACATATACTTCAAACCTTGGAAATATTGAAATAGAAGTCATGAATGGTTTTTTCTTATCTTAGGGCATGTAGCAACTGAAATATTAGGGGATGATAGACCCTATTTCATTGGTCCTGGGGATGATGTCAAATTTGACTAGGTCATGGGGGATGATGCCCAAATTGACCTATAACAACTGCCCCCTAAGGCGTGAAGTGAGAATAATAACAATATTTTTTGAATAAGATGCTTTATGACGTGATGGGCTGGAATTGAAGTGGAGTGGCGAGCTGCATCAATCTTACAATACATTACATCATGATATTTTCATCTTGATCATGAATAGTCAAGGGAGGCATTCCCATGCTTAGCTCATAAACTATCTAATAACATGTACATAGTGCAGAAATTCATCTACATTGGAATTTTTCCCAATACAGACATGCCTACAGATATAGGCCCATGTTCAGATGACGATCTGTATGTAAGTTCATCGTACAAATGATGTGTAAAACAATCCTGAAATCATAGCCCGGATGGCTGAAATTAGATCCGAGGTATTTTTATCTCGTTCACTTGATTGTTTGGGTACAAGTCTAGCCATGTTAATATATTATTTGTAGTCAAACATGGTAAGACATCGTTTGATTACCATCCAATGATGTGAGATGTTAACAAACGCGAGAGAACCACCATTGATGTTAATGGCTCTCAAGGTATTGCAGTACATTTCATAAGGCATGAATAGATGATTTGATGTCGAACACAAAACAAAATAGTTCAGTTAAAGGTTCGAAAGTGAGGATCTTGTTGATGTTGTAACAAGCCTCATGGTACTGGAAGATGATGTTTCTAAGTAAACTTCCTGGATGATGATTTTATGTCGACAGGAAACCACTTTATCGCAAAATGGGAGTTACTGATTTCGAAGACAAAATGTGACTTGATATAGCAATTTTCAGGGATGAGTCTCATGAGAATGAAGGTTTATGAGTATTGCAGAAGGATGAGTATTCATTGGATGACTTCTCTTGAACATATTGGTGACACTAAGATGAGTTGGCAGCATTGACCCAAAACTAAAGTGTAGGTATGATGAACCATAGGTATGAATGAATCATCAAGAATATTACCCAACCCAAACAGTCACGATGATGGAGTGAAGTGTCATGTTCAAGAGCGACCTACTACCATAAAAGTTATGTTCACTTTCCCAAATTTTCCTCGGTCATTTTTCGACCAGTACCTCTTTATTTTTTAACAAGCTTGGGGAGGATAACATATGCTTGATCTATAATTCAACCCTTCGGGCGAATAATGTATCTCTATTTAATAATTTAACAAGTCTAGCGATGAATGAAAATCGATTCTTTCCATGATCGACAAGCCCATCGTTATTTTATGTTTTAACGAGCCTAATGACAGTGACAACCTGGTCCTTTTTCATATTTTGAGAGTTTGAAAAAAAGGACAAAAGAAAACTCCATAAGTCTTTTTTCATAAATCTGTCGCTTAGATCCGAAAAAGTGTAAAATAATATCTGAGAGAACCTCCTAGCCATGTTCGACCAAGGTTTTCCTTTTTCGTAAATAATCTATCTCAGTCAGGAAAAGGGTTAAACTTATACTGAGTAAATATCAATTCATTTACTTTTACGAGCTCGAAAAGACAAGTGCTCAGAAATATTTTCACATTATCGGAGTCTGAAAAGAGCTAAAAGTAGAATCGAGGGATTATTTTTTCGTTGTTATCAAAGCTCGAAAAAGAGATAAAAGTGTGCTTCAAGTCCTTTTTCGTTTTGATCAAATCTCAAAAAATAAGGATAAAAGTATGTTTTTTGGTCAAATCATTCTTGAAGTAAATGTGCACGGCTAATCTTCTCATCAATTACAAACCTGTTCAGGATAACATCAAATGGAATAAAAATACTTTTTTCGTGGTAAAAAATGAATAAAACCATAGTCACAACAATAAATATGATTTGAAAATAATCAAATGACTAATTAAAAGAGTTTTAATATTCGTTTTTACCATTTGAAAGTTACCATTTTCATTTTGGAGCTCTGAACCTGTTTTTTCCCCCGAACTTCAGTTGTTGATTGTGATCAATTCTGTGGATGGTTTTCATCGTCATTTGATCGAGGTTGGTGCCATAAACCCCCTCTTTCTTTCAGTACCCATTTCATTTAATTTAATTGCTATTTTTTATGGATTTGGGCACCTTAGGGTAAATTCTTTTTCAAAAGATGGAAACACACCCTTGGGCATCGAAAACTATGTTGGAATGCACTCAAAATGAAGCTCAGGTGCATATGCAACACATTGTTTATTGACCAAGACTGTGTTGGGCGCAATTCACATTTTTTATTCTTGCATTATACCTAAATTTTACCTAATTTTTTGCATGAAAATGAGTCTATGAGCCTTATGGTTATTTTCAAGGATTCATTGGACTAGAATGACAATTAATTGGAGATAAAGAGAGCATGAAGAACAGAACACGATTTACCTTAATGATCTGAGTACTGTAAGAGCCCTCAGGGATTGTGGGTTATTAAAGTACTTCCATTTATTAGGTATGAGGTAACAAATGGAACTTTTGGAGTTCCTTTTTCATGCATGGGATATGGAAATTGAGGCATTTCACATTAGGAACAAAGTGGTTCCAATTTTAGTGGAGGACATCTATTTTCTAACAGGCTTGTCGAGGAGAGGCCTAACCATTTCTCTCTAAGGGTCTGCTCTCATAGGAGAGACGGTGAGAGACTATATTTTGCAGTATTGCTACCCAGGGGAATAGCCTAACAAGGATGGGAAAATAAACATCTGTGAAGTTCATGATTTTCCATTGAGAACTATCTTATTCATGATTTCAAAGCTTGCTGGTACCACTACACTACATGTAGCGAACAAATCTTATATGCAGTATGTGTTAGAGTTCATGGAACCAAAAATTTTCAATTGGGATGAATATGTACTCTCTCAAACAAAAAAACAACTGAGAAAGGCAAAGGGAGGAATGAAGAAAAACTTCTACTATGGTTCGATCCTCATTTCTTTTTCCTTAGATCAGATTCACTGATGCAGCCTCAGCATGTGATGTTGGGTGTATCTAACTGTAAATATCCGAGGATGCAAAGATGGGTAGAACTAATGGCTAGACATGCAGGCCATTCATCCATCATGTTCTCGACTGCATTATTCACCTAGTTCAGGTGACATATTATTGCCATCGATGAGTATGCATATGCAGACGTCGATTTCTGAGGAGATCCAGACTTAGCTTTACCAGAAGGCACTCGGTGGGGTGCAATTGGTAAGAATGTTTTGACAAGGTTTTTTTATTTTTATAAGTTTTATACATGTTTTTGTATTTTGATTTTTTCCCAAGACTAAACTAAAGTTTTAATGTAATGCAGATGTGGGTTGAGTTCAACCAGTAGAAGAGCTAGAGCATGGAGTAAATGAGCCAGCAGAGACGGTTGTCAGGAGAGAAATCCTTCAGGATTTAGACATGGCTGAGACTCTTGCTAAGCTTCGTCAACACATAAAGGGGTTGACCTTCGGGATTCCAGATTTCTGGATCAAAGAGTTACCCATGCCACTGCAACGCCACACTATTGTCATTCCTAATCGCTTTATGTGGTTACTGCGTAGGATAGCTAGATCGATAACATGTTACCATGAGCATCACTAGTTTACTTTTGACATGTTGCATACATTTTGAGGTTAGATGACCAATGAGTCTTGGGCACAAATTTTTGTAAAAACCTATAACTATCTATCTATTTGATTTCAGTGTTTTCCTATGTTTATTACGGAATCATATTCAATTATGTGAATCTATCTTTACATGTGTTGCAAATGTTTGTTTATAACATAATTCACTAAAGAATCATTCAATGTGTTTAAGTTTCTGGAAATGTGTTGATATTGGATAAAATCAAAGTGTCTTTCCAAAAGTTGAACTCTTAGGAACATATGATGCAGTGATGGATTTCTAATAGTATAAACATTAGTAACCTGTAATACCACAAGTTGTGAGTCTAACCTTATGATGATGTGGTTAATACCAAATTAAATGGCATCAGATAGAATTTCGATAAACACGTTATACTTAGCGATATTGTTTGTAGATCGACCGATACAAATCCCTTGAAAACTCACTAACTCATCGTTTGGAGGGAAAATGGCTCACGTTGCAGATGATAGATTCTGTGTACTACGACTAGCATCATCAACATACCCAAAAAATGGTTCCAAATATTCAAACATTTGCGATGAAATGTAAAGCATATTAGTAATGTCAAGAAAACTCTAAAAAACAAACTAAGACAGTGAATGAAAATCAACAGCATATATATACAATATAATAATAAAAAATTCTATGCTCATGATTAAGCATAGTAACGTTTCTGATACAACCCATTTTGGGGCTGCGCCAATGGAATTCCATCGTAATCTACCAACTCATAGGCACCATTAGCAAGAAATATTTTGAAAATATAGGGGCCATGTATTAATGGCCCAAATTTCCCTGTACCTATTACATCAGCTTCCTGATCATAAAGAAGGACCAAGTCACCCTCTGAGAAAATGCGGGGCTGCCCATGCTTGTCGTATTGCATCTTTATACGTCTCTTATGCGCTTCGTTGGCCAATTGGGCTTCACGATGCATTTCATCAATATGGATGAGGTTAAAAAGATGCGCTTATTCATTTGAGGGGTCAGGTAACAACTCGATTGTGAGTTTTAATGACGGTATTTCACATTGGATTGGCAAGATAGATTCCAGACCATACACCAATTTAAAGGGGGTAAATCTGGTTGCGTTTCTCACTAAGGTTTGATACACCCACAAGGCCGAGTACAGGATTAAGTGCCAATTTCTTTTATGAACTCCTATCATTCGTTGAAGCATTCTTTTAAGAATATTGTTAATAGATTTTCTACGTATGAATACTTCACTTCCGTATCATTGAGATTACAACTCAAATAATAGATCGAATGTTCTATCCCATTTTCTACTTGGACCAATTCCATAGCAATGGTTGTATCAGCCGCGGTGATATATAAGAAATAATCACTGTGATAATTGGGGTAATACATTAATGACGCCCGAACAAGATTATCCTTTACAATATCAAAATAAGCTTGCGCAACTTGGTCCCAATGGAAGGGAATCTCATTTTTCAAGAGCCGAGTAAATAATTTAGCCATTTCGGCATAGTTGGGTATGAACCTCCTTAGGAAGTTATCATTTCCCTAAATTTTCTGTAACTGAAGCAAATTTTATGGCGTGGGAAAATCAAGAATTGCATGGACCTTCAATCGGTCTATTTGAATCCCTTCTTTTGAGACGATGAATCCTAACAAACGACCAGAACCAACACAAAACACACATTCATGTGGATTGAGGGATATTTTGTAGTGTCGGCAGCGTAAAAATATAGCTCTCAAATGCAATGGGTGATTAGTATGGTTTCATGAATGCGCGGCTAAATCATCAAGATAGGGTTGAACAATGTGCTTGATGTCATTGAAAGCATAACTCATTGCTCTCTGAAAAGTTTCCCCATCATTCTTTAAACAAAATAGAAGTTTTCGATAATTGAATGTGCCCCAGGGACAGATGAATTTTGTCTTATATTGATCCTCTGGGTGAATATTGATTTTATTGTAGCCAAAAAAATCCATCCATGAACGAAAAGATTTCGCATCCAACATAATCATCAATAATCTAGTTGATAAAGGGAGTAGGATAGTTGTATTTTGGACAAGCAATATTGAAATCCCAATAATTGACACACACTCTAATGGTTCCTTGTTTTTTCATAACAAGAACGATGTTGGAAACCCACTCAATCAGCAGAACAGGGTAAATGAAACCAACATGCAAAAGTTTTTCAACTTCTTTTTTAATGGAAGTGGCCTTCTTCAGATGAACAGGACGAAGGCGTTGACGTACTGGCTTGACATCAGGGTACACATTAATCGTGTGTTCAACAATACTAGTATCTATGCCTGGCATTTCCTCGTAAGACCAAGCAAATGCATCACGAAATTCAAAAAAGAGAGAGCGATATGTTTCGAGTTATGATGTAGAACAAGACATGCCGACATGAATGTTTTCTACAATGCCGAGTTTCGTCGAAATATCAATAGAAATGGTTTCTTCAATATTTGACAAATTTCTCTCATAATCGATTGCATTAATAGGAAAATAATTCGAAAAGAATGTTTTGATCGATGGATGATATAGTTCATTAATATTATCTTCTTCATAATTTGAAAGATGGGAATGATGATGATGATATTTCCATGGTTCTCCTTCTAACATCATGGTTTCCAGAATATTCTCATCTGTCAAGAAATTTGAGGAAAAAGGATCAGATGGAGTACCATAATCTAATGAACAATCAACCCAAATGACCGACGACGATGATTTTGGATTTGCCGCCCAACCCCGATAGATTGATTTCTATGCTAGCTCAATGGGGTTGGGTGGCAGAAACTCATCCAATGTAACAACTTCATAATCACCTGTACTCTTCCTTAAGCCAGATGGCGTGGAAGAGATCATGTAGCAGGTCTCTATACTTGCAATTTCTGCTAACATCACAGGCGGCGGTAATGCAAAGGTTCCCTTGACAGTGGAATCCTTTAAAAGTCCTACACCAATGTTCTGAAGTGCGAGTTGGGGTGCGTGAACTAATGAAACACTTCTAGTTACTTGGGAACTAGAGGAAAACAAGGATAGTTGAATGATGAATGATGACTGTGATGACACCTTTATGTGGAAAGACGATCATTCTAAAATATGTAGAAACGTGTAATATTCCCAAATGGTAAAAGCAGTAATATGGCTCATAAAATGAAAGCAAAACCAACTATTTAACACATGAGACCATGAGACCAATATGGAGTCATCACATTATCTATTAGAGAATCAAATCAATACAAAATAGTGCGGCATAAACCATATGCAATGAGGAAACAAGCCTCCCATAAGCAATCACTCCCAAATATGAGCTGCTGTTACAATACAAAATGCCAGAGAGAAACAACAACACAGTCATATTAAGAATAAATATAGTTGGAGATGATTCAATAATATAAAAATACTAATATAGGCCCCAATAGAGTCTAAACATACAGATCTGAGCACTAGATCAGCTTTCCAAGACAACCCAAGAGGGTTTCCGAAAAATGCACACAATGTGCTAATGTAAGCTGCAACCCCAGGGCTGAAGATATGATGAAACAATAGAAATGAGAAGATATGGCTGAAGCTGATGTAGAAACCTACAACTCTTCTCCAATAGATCTTCTGGATGAAAGAATGGCTCCTCCACTGAAGAGATCACCTCCGAAAACAACCACTACAACCACCCCTGCAACTCCTCCCTAAAATAACGCAGATCTAGACTGAAACTGCGCTGTAGGGGATAAATACTCCTTATCCTACTGCTAAATGTGTCAATAAATCTCAAGGGGCTTCTTTACAGACCTTCCAATGGATGGAAGCCTTCCTCCACTGCAAAACTAGCTCATGAAGACACCCAATCTAATTCTCCACTACTGCACCCTACCACACAACACAATATTCTGCAGAAACTGCACTGATGAAGAAATTTGAAGCTTGGCCCTAAGCTTAAGTGTGGAAATGAAGTTAAATAATCCTCCAAGATGCCTATCAAGGAAAGAGGTGGGATTCCCGATCGGGAACACCCGGTGCTAAATAGCACAACAATCTCAACTAAATAACTGAAGAATGCAAGAAGTCTAAACAAACCATATATAAAATAATAAGCCAAAAAAAGACCCCATGTTGCTGCCATCCTCTTCCTTATATAAGTTATGAGCTTCCTTAATCTTGGCCCCACTCAATTAGGTCATTTCCTCCATGCAAACAATCTCCCTCCAAAACTGTGTTATTCCTCATTAAATTTCCACTCCTCCATAACAACGTTGTTGATTTGGTCAAAGTTGACCTATTCAACATGTACCAACCCCTGTTCACACTCAAAGGTGCTTCATTTAGCTGCTTAGAGGGTCTCCTTTCACACTTGAAGTGTTTTTATTGTTTCTAAGGAGATTTATGGGCATTCCTACCCACTTATTCACCTACCTAGTGACAAAATAATCTATAATATTCCATTTAGCTAAAAGCTAAATTTTAGGAATATTACAGTCCTCCCCTCCAAAATGTTGCTTGTCCTCAAGAGCCTGTAAAGGTGGACCAAAATCCTCCCCTACTCTTCTTTTGGCCTCCTCATCAATATTCCCCACCATTTCTTCTAATATTCTACAATAATTTTGTCTCCCAATGGTTCCTCCCAAAAGTGCAAGTTGGCCTTTGGTGGATAAACCCAATAGCCTTCACTATGAGAAAGTGGAAGGTCTATATGGAAGCCTTCTTGCTATTCAATGGCCTCTTCAAGGTAGGAGTGATGACAAGCATAGGGAATCTCATTCCCAATGAGAGACTCCCATATCCATGCTATCATCCAAATGAAATGAATCACCTTCTAGCATGGTAATTCATAGAAAGGTTCCTCCCAAAAGTTCGTGAGAGGCATATCCCAAGTGCGCCAAACAATCATATGGCTCATCTCATAAATAAATAAGTGATATATTGTAGTGGCCATATTATCTCCCATGCTCCCCTTGAAACATGAAGCATAAAAGGTGTGGGAAATTCCACTCCCCATGGACACATCCAACCAATGTGCCTTCCCTCCAATCATGTTCCCAAAAAAGATAAGCACATCATCAGCATATGGAATCATAATCAAAGTCATGCTAGCTTCCAAGTGTAGTAAATGTGAAGGAAAATGGTGCCTCAAGTGCAACCAACACAGTTTTGCTCCTAACTGCCATAGAATATGATATAACAAGTGTTTCCCCCACCACTTGTTTATTGCCCCATTCTTCTTGCATGCTTGGAGAAGGTGTATGATGGTGGGTGTTAATGAAGCACACCATGAAGAATACATCATATCCCCAAAATCTTCTAGGGAATGGTCAACATCATCATTGCTCATGGCCCCAAGTATCCCATGAAGCCAATAAGGAAGAGTGCCCCTTCTTGGAGCAATGCCCTGCACATGAGTGGTAAGGAAATGAAAGTACATAGTAAATATATCATGATTCTCATAAATACAATATTTACCATACACTTGGTTTAAATCAACGAGGTAGCTCATGGATGAGCTCCCTCTCACACCCAATGAGTAAGGAGGTGGTGATGATAACTCTTCCCAAGAGTTATGTTTCTCCTCACCCTTCGAACAATCTAGGCATTTCCTCATATGATAGTGCATCTCCTCTTTGAAGTCTTCCCACATGAATCCCTCCAAGATAGTATGGTATGTTCTAATGAAACCAGTGGGATTGGAAAACAAGATCTCATAGGTTGCATGTAGTAGTTTATCCTTGAGCTTTGAGTCTTTATTCAAGTAAATATGATCATGGAAATAAATGACTCCATCAACCACTCTATACCTCCCATATATCACTTTCCCATAAATAACCTTACATGTGAAGAGGTTCTTGGAATATTCCACCAATAGTTAGGACTCCCAATATGGATCTAGGCTTTCCAACAATGACAGTGTTGTAGAAATCTAAAATGAAGCTCCTATCACATCATAACTCTTCTATTTGACATGCTTAATGCCAAAGCCACATTTTGGAGGATTGTTACTCCACTTTTGTTGCCTCTCTTGTAACTAATCTTGCCTAAGACAAGATTGGAGTACATGGAAGTCATCTTCCTCTTGAAAGGTATCTCTCCTCCAAAACTTCCATAGTTTTCCCAGTTCATACAAGAGTTTCAATAACCTCTTGTCATATCCAGAAATATTCCTCATGTGAGGGAGTATCATTAGCTTCCCCAAGGTTATGGAGTAGCCTTTTTACACCATGCTCATGTCATCATAGATTTCCGAATCATCTTCTTTCAGTGAAAATAGCTGAGTGGGAGATGGCAATGTCCATATCACAAAATTGCTCACCTCTCCTTTGAATCCATCCAAGGTTCTCTGCACTATACCATCTCCTCCCAAGGCTTCTCCCCTAGCCAAATATATCAATGTTGCACCATGTTGAGAGAACACTTTATTCATCTTCCAATCAGGGGGTCTCCCTGGTGGAATGCCCCCATGTAAAGAGACATCAAAATCTGAAGTAGAATGTATAGGTGAGTGGACTAGTTTGTCCCTCCCTTCACTACATAAAGCATCCTCCTTCTTCTGTCTATAGACCCCTTGAAATAAAAAAGGGTGCATTCTCCCCATCCTTTGGTGCTGATCCACCCTTTCTTCTCCTCCTTTGATTAAGGTGTTACTGCCCATCACTATCGTCACATGATGCTCCTTGGGAATCTTTTGCAAAGATGCAAAAGCTCCTCCATTTGAAGCAATAGCTTCATGCCCATCCCCATGTGGTGATGGTTCCCCTCCTGAAGTGACAACATTTTTACTTCTCGTCTACTCTTCCTCCTCATTAATGGTTGAGACTACCTCATCAACAATGAGAGACCCTAGATCTTGGTCTTCCCTTGAAGGAGGAATCTTCATGTCTTCCCTTTGAGAAGAAAGCTCTTCCTAGAATGGGGATATTGCCCTTGGCAATGGATCATATAGGTGTTTATCCCCCTCAATATAAATATGAAGTGGAGTTGGTGCAATGGATCTTTCCATCTCATGAAAAGGTTTTGAATGTTTATGTTTTGCTAATCCAATTAAAGATGTTTCAAATTATTTTACATCAAATCTCTTCACTAATCTCTTAGTGAATCATACATAACTAGCTATATTTGCATGATTAAATGAAGAATAATCATAAAACCACCAAGTACTAGCCTTATCTTCAAGATGCAATGCTGCTTTCCTAAGGGATTCCTTTTCTGAAACTAGATGTAGATGCAAATATGAGTCTAGTTGATCTATCCAATCCTTGGCCGTGCATTTGGATGACCCATCAAAATTTGATAGAAAGAATCTACCTCTTCTACTTCTATTGTGATTTTTGGGCCTTATCTCCTCCTTGAGTTGGAAAAACTCTTGGAAGTTCAAGTTCTCCTTGAATCTCCAAGGTTGAGATTCATACTCCTGAAGATAATCACTCAAAGTCTCCTCCTTTGGTGCATCTTCTTCCTCCATCTCTCTTGCAGTAAAGATGGGAATAATACTGCGTTGTGGATTAGATTGTGTGGCTGAATTCTCACACCTATCTTGTGAAAATCTAGTGTTTTCTTCCTCTTCAAACCCCTTTGGATATTCTCTACACATCTCCCTTCTCATCTTCTTGATATCTTCATGAATGCTCTGCATAGTTTGAAAAAGAAGCTTTGGGAGCCCCTCTTCCTCCCTTCCTCCAAATAATGGAGTCTTGTCTTTCTTTATTTTTTACATCTCCTCTTCTTGTGAGAAGCTTCTCCTTATGGTGACATATTAGATGAATGCACAGACTAAGCCAAGATTATGCTCTGATACCACTGTAATATTCCCAAATGGGAAAAGCAGTAATATGGCTCATAAAATGAAATCAGCAGCAACTATTTAACACATGAGACCATGAGACCAATATGGATTCATCACATTATGTAATATATCAAAAAATCAATACAAAATAGTGAGGCATAAACCATATGCAATGAGGAAACAAGCCTACCATAAGAAATCACTCCCAAATATGAGCTGTTGTTATAATACAAAATGTCGGAGAGAAACTACAGGGCAGTCATATTAAGCATAAATACAACTGGAGTTGATAAAATAATATAAAAATACTGATATATTCCCCAACAAAGTCTAAACATACAGATATGGGCACTTTAGATCAGCTTTCCAAGACAACCCAAGAGGGTTTATGGAAAATGCACACAATGTGCCAATGTAAGTTGTAGCCCTAGGGCTGAAGTTATGCTACAACAATAAAAATGAGAATATATGGTTGAAGCTAATGTAGAAACCTACAAATCTTCTCCAATCGATCCTCCAGATGAAAGAATGGCTCCTCCACTGAAGAGATCACCTCCCAAAACAACTACTGCAACTACCCTTGCAACTCCTCCCTAAAATAACGCAGATCTGGACTGAAACTATGTTGTATGGGATAAATACTCATTATCCTACTTCTAAATTTGTCAATAAATCTCAAGGGGCTTCTTTACAGGCCTTCCAGTGGATGGAAACCTTCCTCCACTACAAAACTAGCTCATGAAGACAACCAATCTAATTCTCCACTACTGCACCCTACAACATAGCACAATATTCTGCAGATACTACATTGTTGAAGAAATTTGAAGCTTGGCCCTAAGCTTGAGTGTGTAAATGAAGTGAAATTATCCTCCAAGAGGCCTCTCAAGGAAAGAGGTTGGATTCCCACTCAGGAACACCCAGTGCTAAACAACACAATAATCTCAACTAAAGAGCTGAAGAATGCAAGAATTCTAAACAGACCATATATAAAATAATAAGCCAAAAACATACCCCATATGGCTGCCATCCTCTTCCTTATATAATTTATGAGCTTCCTTACTCTTGGCCCCACTCAATTAGGTCATTTCCTCCATGCAAACAATCTCCCTCCAAAACTGCGTTATTCCTCATTAAATGTCCACTCCTCCATAACAATGCTATTGATTTGATAAATTTTGACCTATTCAACATGTTCCAACCCCTGTTCACACTCAAAGGTGCTTCATTTAGCTGCTTAGAGGATCTCCTTTCACACTTGAAGTTTTTTTATTATTTCTAAGGATATTTATGGGCCTCCCTACCCACTTATTCACCTACCTAGTGACAAAATAATCTATAATATTCCATTTAGCTAAAAGCTAAATTTTAGGAATATTACAAAATGATCGCAGTCATAGCATATACCCATGGCCTTCCAAGTAAAATAGTGTAGTCAAGGGGTCCTTCAATGACCTCAAATTATACATTCATTTTTTTTCCCCCTAGTTCAACATGCAGGTTATTTATAATACCACAAGGCTTATATGTACGTCCGTCAAAACCTTTCAACGTCATTGGCGATTGAGATAGGCACGACGAGCTAAGTGACTTCCAAAAGTTTAGAGACATAATGCACGTAGATGCTCCCTCATCAATAATAGTATGATGAACAAGGTTATTGAGAACATTAACTTTGATCGAGAATTCCAATTCTACTATTAATTGCAACACATAGCCTGTATGATTAAAGACTACGAGATTGGAATCTGTCAGATCAATTCCACAAATTGTTGACAACAAAGCCTGCTTCTAAGAGGGAAAATTTTGTAGCACCTCAAGCGTTGACATAACTGAAGGGGATTGAGCCAAATATTCAACTATATTATAATTTTGAGTAGCTCTGGCTTGAGGATTAAATTTCGATTTATGAATGACTCCCCTTGGTGGCTTGACTGTCAATTCAAGAATAGCAGGTGGCAGTATTGATTCTAGAGACAGATTCATGGTCAAGGTAGTAGGTTGATCAGTAGCCTGACTACCGTAATATATATTATGCATTGACACCAAAACATCAGTCGATGGATTCGTGACGGACAACATAATCACTTGTGAACTAAAAGCAGGATCCATAGCAACTAAATTTGTGTCCAGATTCGGAAATGAATCTGTTAACACAACTGAGACATGCAAGGTCTTAAACATTTTTTAGACTTCAGTGTGGTGGGGATAGTCCTGAAATTTTTTTTCCTCATTACATATTATGCAAGGGTAATGAGGTTTCTGATTTCCATTCAATTGATCAGATGATCTTTCTTGCATGGTAGAAGTTTGTTTTTTCTTTGATTTCCCTTTTTTCTTACTTCCGGGTTGCTTGTCACTTTTGCCCTTGTCAAATGACACAACATGGATTTTGGAAGAAGGCGCAGGATTAGATGCAGTAGAGTGATGTGTGCTTGTAGTACTGACCATACTATATCTAGAATGGGAGTCATTTGATGGAGGAGGAACAATAAAATTAGATCACGACGCGTTAGGAATTTTCTCGTAGAGTGTGCCAGACTGAGTATAAATCAAGTCTAAATATTGGGCATGAGAAATGAACTACTCTTTAGTGATGAAGCCACCCTTAGCCACATCCTCATTTATAGATGGTAATAGGGACTTAATGAACCACTCAGCAAGGAGATGATAGGGAACAAATGTCTTAACCATTCGACGACGATGACACCACTCATGAATATGATCAGAAATGTGAGTAGCATTATTCTGTTTAAGATTAGTCAAGAGTTTCATTCCAGTTTCATATCGTATGGGTAACTGGAAGTGGGTCAAAAAGAGAGTAGCTATGGTAGTGAAATTATCAAAATAATCTCTTGGTAACTTAATGTACCATTTTGTGGTCGGACCAGTGGGCATACGCTGGAAAAAACGTAGACAAACAGAGTCATCATTTAGGGAGTCTTCCCTAGGGTTTCCATTGAACTTAGTAATATCCGAGGATAATTTATGAGGTATCATCAGCCACCAAGGAGCATATTTGATGGGTTCGTTGGTGAGTTGGTTTAAATCCAGTAACTCTAAAGTTGCAACAAAGGGAAACTATCGATTAAGGTTGGATTGAGCATAGCCAGGGTATGACGGAATTTATTGGGAAACAGGCCTTTGAGCACCAGCATAATTAATCTATTGCTAGTAACCCAGATAGGTGTTGTTTTGATAAGAAAACTCTTAAGGATTTTTTTGACCAAAACTTGGATACGTTACTTGTTGAAATGAATGTTGTGTCATTTGCGCTTGTGGCTGCCAAGGGGTATGTCCACCAATGTTATAACCCAAATTAGGATAGATTAGATTCGGTTGAGGATAGGTATAACCTGGTTGCATCTGTGACATCCCATAATATGGTAAACCAACTTGTGAATAAATTATTCCAGATACAGGTGGTTGTTGTAAACCATCCGAAGGAGTTGGAGTTTGAGGGCCTAATACTTGAGGGTATTGAGTTGAAGGACCCACCTGAGACGGTTGAGGTACAATAGTTTGAGGTTGTAACAGGGGTAAAGATGTATTAACAAGTGGAGTTTATGTGGGTGCAACAGGTTGAACTGGTTGATACAAGTGTACAACCGTTTGTGGTTGGATAGGCAGAGTGGGCTTTGTAATGTTCCCAAATTCTAGCCTTCGGCTAAAAGGAACATTATAGTTTGCATATTTTCATTTTGTTGAATAAAATGGGTAAGGAGACACCTTAACCCCTTTATATGGAGAAATAACACTCTTTTGTGAAAGGAGGAATAATAAAGCAGCTGATTTGAGCACCACATGGTGTGAACAGGATTGGATCATGTTTGATCTGGTCATTTTGACCAAGTCAACTAAAATTGTCTAGGTACATTGAACCTCCTTGGACAACATAGTTTTAGTGGAGGCTCCACTTGCATGAGCTAGGTGGAAAGTGTGAAGGGGACCCATGGTGAGAGGAGTTCATTTGCTTTATAAGGAGGATATGGCAGCCCATTTTCATTATGCATTAGCTTATCATTTTCATTGGGTCTGCAAAGACTTGCATCCCTGGGCTGTTTAGCAGGGTTGTAGTGTTCTTGAACCCAAGGGTGTTCCCGGTCGGGAATCCCTACCTCATCCTCAAGGAAGGAGAGGGCTTGAGCTTCATTTCCTCATTCCGGCATTTGGCCAAGTTTAATCCTTCAGCTACAACATTATTCTATTGGGTAGAAAATGTTGAGTTGCTGGGTGCAGCAATAGAGGAACTCATAGAGTCATTCTTTGGCTTGTTCTTTAGTGGAGATCTTGTATATTCCTTGGAGGAGAAGTAGAGGAGATTATCGGGCATCATTTCAGATATTTGTCACCAGGCCAATCATTCACCATCTCTCACAGTGCATTCTAGGGCAGAAACTGTGTTATTTATGTAGGCAGTTGCTGGGAGGGACATTGGAGCTTATCAGGAGGAGTGTTTTTTGAGTAAAAGGGATCAACCCTTCACTTGAAAACATTATCAGAGGATGGCATGAGTATTTCAGATCTGCCATAGCCTCATTCTCATTTTTGGTTTAGTTGCAGTGACAAGTTATTTGTCACATTTTTACTCTCTCCGACATTTCTAGCAATCTCTCCTAGATTGGCTAGAAATCTTGTATTAGAGCCCATTCTTCCATTCTTGGGAATTTCTTTGTATGTATCAGCCATATTTCATGTATTGACATCTACAACAGTAGCTACTCTCCTAGATACAGCGCAGTCACTGCTTTCCGGCATTTTGTGCAGTTGCTGCATCTTTTGTATTCCATGTGTTAATCTTTGGAGATTGATTCCCATTGCATGAGGGGTTTATTCCTCATAATATTTCTGTATATTTTTGCTGATATATTAATGAACATGATGGCTGTATTATATTTCATCTTATGACATATTCATATTTTCAGATTTTAATGATTGTGTTCATGTATTGCCGTAAGCTCTCTCTTTGAGCATTTTTTTAGGGATCTAGTTTGGGGAGATCTGAATAACCCATCTAAAGTCATTTATTTGGGCTCAACTTCTAGAAGTGAAGTGTTTAATGAGTTAAAAAGGGCATCCAAGCTCCCTTATAGCTTATTTTTTTCATTACCTTCCTTATACAGCGTCCTTGAGGACCATATTGCAAAAATTCTCGAAAAAAGAACATTACAGAGGTATCAGAGCATCAATCTTGGCTCAGCCTATGCAGCCCAAGATAATATTACATTAGAAGGAGAAGCTCCTCACTTAGAAGAGGATATGTACAGAGAAAAAAATAAAAGAGGAATGACAGAAGACGAGGTTTCCCTTCTTCTTTTCCAGACCCTGGAGGGTATCATTGAAGATCTTGAGGAGATAGAAGGGGAAAAGTGCAAAAATTTTCTAAGAGGGTTTGAATATGAAGCAAACCATAGATACTATCATGATGGGTGTGGAAATTTAGCCACACATTCAGATCCACAACGCAGTTCTTTGCCCACTTGCACTGCAGGAACAATGGAGGAAGAAGATGAGGTCATTGGAGCAGCAGCGCTGCAACTCAAAGGTATGGCTCATGATTGTTGGTTTGAAAATTTTGTTTCATATTGTCATGCAAAGGTAAAAACATATGATGCATTCACTAAGGGTTTGGTGAAGAAACTTGATGGGAGTCAATATGGATCATCATGTATCATAACTTCAAACACTTTGCATGCATTGGGAGGAAACATGAAACAAACTCCTTTCCTTATTTCCGAAGGGGATGAAAACATGTATGATGGCTTGCTAAGGGAAATATCCCAATTTTGTGAAGGGCCCTATGCCATTTGTGAAGTCATGGAGGTACTTCCTTCAAGATATGACCAAGATCTAGGGTCACTCCTTGATGATGAGGTAATCTCAATTATTGGTGGGGAGGATGAGAATATGAGATCTAACAGTGTTGTCCCATTGGGAGGAGATCCATTACCACATGGAGATGAAAAGGGAGCCTTTGCTTCCATTATAGGAGCCCTTTCACCTTTGCAAGAAGTTCCAAATATTTTAGCATGTGGAAACCATGGCACAATTCTGGAGTCCCATGTAACAGTTTTTGGGGATTGTGAGATGGAGGAGGAAGAGAAGGATCAGTATCAAGGGTTGATACACCCTTATCTATTCTGGAAATTTTTTTCACAAGAGGAGGAGACTGTACAGCACAGTGAAGAGAGGGAAAAATCAATCCACTTATACATACAATCCACTTCTGAACTTAATGTCTCACTATATGGAGGCCACCTGATCTAGAGTTGATGAGGGGCATCTTGTCATTTGGTTCACCACTCTTGGATTCTGGAGAGGTGAATACATTTGAGGAGTCCATAATAGTGCAGAGAGTTTGGGATAGACTTGAGGAGGAGGGAGACACTCTCTCATTTTCAAGATCACCCACTCTCATCAGTTATACTGCGTTGACAGAGATTGTTGTAGGGATGGATGATGGCATCTTCATGATGCAGGATGACTGCTCCATAGAATTGGAGAGGAAGAGGATACTTCCTTTGAGGAAGGACTCTTTCACACATGGGAGTGGATGGAGGCCACTCATGCTTACCTTGACCCAACTTGGGAGATTCCTTTTGGACGACAGCTTCTCATGGGAAGCCAAATTCCAAAGGACACCATCACTATTCGAGCATGAGCAGCTACATGATGGGCATGGTAGAATTTTGGAGGATGAATCTGGCATGGGGGATTTCAAAGTAGCAGGCAACAGCATGAGGGGAGCACCACATTGCATATCACCAGCGTTGTCTCTGAGGAGGATAAATCCAAGTTGGAGGTCTCGACTCTTGGTAGAGTACTCCTAGGATCTAGGTGCATGCATGATTTTGGATGACCCAGATAGAGATGACAGGTACATGGTGGATGAAATGGTCATCTATTATTATGACAGAGTCTTCTTGACTAGGGATTCTAGTCTCAAGGAGAAACTATTGCATGCAACACATGAGCACTTTCTAGCTATGCACCTTGATGCATATTTTGCTTTGCTAGAGGAGTTCATTTTGGAGGGCATTCAGCATGATCTATATCAGCATATGGATAGATGCATAGCCTGGATGATTTTGGAGAGGTTGGCACAACCATTTTCCTACTCATTGGAGGTGAGGGAGAGCATTCAGAAGAGCCATTTCAGCTCAAGGACCGGAGTACATAGTAGAGAAGGTATATGCTCTCATTTTGATTTACCTTTATTTACTTTCTATGAGCATCTTGATGAGCTAAGGATGATCGAATATCCTTATGCTCCTTATTATGATATACTTGTGGCCCATTGCAGCAATGGGAATAGCTATTTTCATAATGGTTTGTGGGGGAAGCCACATACTTCTTGGTGTGCACCATTGGCACCAATTTGTACTTTCATGTTTTCACCTTATGAGATGTTTGTGGCAGCAAAAAAGTGGCTAGTAAAGCACTTGTTATCTCTTGTGTTGAGGCAGGCATGGAATGCACTACGCTGGTTCCCCATGTGGAACTATGATTCACTCTCTGATTGCATGTGGTAGCTTGTTTTCACTATATTTTGCTTCCATATGTTACCGATGTTTGTATACTCATGGGAGGCTTTGTTTGGAGAGTGGGATTGGAGTTGAAGATTCTCATTGGGAGTATGATTCTCCCCTTTTCACATGTTGTATGTTTCAGGAGAAACAATGGGCACACCATGATTGCCATGTCACTACTTTTCTCTTCATATAGGAGGAGCTATTGGGAGAAAATGCGTTGTTGGAGGAGGCACTTCATGGTTGATTCATTTTGTGGGGAGGATTGCGCCAATTGTGGAGGCCATGTCATTTCATCCCAATATCAGCAACCCCCTCATACTTATCATAAATGGAGGGAGAAACTACTTGGATGGTGTTAGCCACCTATAAAATTTGTTATACCAAAAGGTGGCTAAATCATTTTTGAGCCTTCAAGAAACAAGTTTTATTGCTAAAAAATGTTATATCTTGAATACTCTTGAAGACCTCATGCCTCTATCCAAATCTTCACTGCTATTCCCATTTATACTCAAAAATTCTGTTGTTTCCATAAGTGAAAATACTGCTCCAAAGGCCATTTTACCCCTCCTTCCACTTCCAAAAATAACCCATTTTTACCCCTTCATTATCCATAAAAATCATTAATTTTCATATTTTTCCCCTTTCCCCTCCATCAAAATCCCTTTGATAAGGTTTGAGACTCCTTCTTTGCCTTATCGAAACCCTCAAAACCCTTGAAAAACATTGAAAATTCATGAAAAATACATATTTTTGTATAAAGACTTAAGCCCCTTTGGGCTAAATCCAAACCACTTCCCCTCCATATGCCTTGGTGCTGGAACCAAGCACTAACCCCTCACAGCACTTATCACATCGCAAAAATCCAAGTGCGCAAGTCTTTTTTCCATTACAAAAACTCCGATGCGATTAAGTCCCATATATATCCCCTGCCCCCACCGCTTTTCATTCCATATAGCCTACACTCGGGGCCAAGAGTTTAAGTCCCGAGGTGCCCATCGCATCAGATTTTTCCTTTGGGTGCATGTTAATGTTTTCCCCACCTCCGATTGTGATGGCCTGATCTCGCAGTATCGCATCGGCGATTTTTCAAAAGGGCACGTTAATATATTTTATTGCCACCTCCGACGGGCAGCTTCCTGATCAATCCTGAGCCGTCGATCATTTTCCCCGCCTTCCTAGATCCAACGGCCCATAATTTCTCCGATGATTAGCCTTCCTCCGCCTTCAAAATCCTCCGATTCACTCCCCACTGTCGATCTGATCTGCAAATCGACGGCCAGTGCTTAATCGCATCGGCATTTCTTTGTCCATCGACGCCATTTAAATTTTGCCTCGATCCCACGACTCCGATTGCATCTGGACTATCCGTCAGATCTCATCCAATGGCTTGTATTCCTCCCAAAACCCATTTCGGTTTTTATTTCATTCTTCTTCCGCCAAAGGTGTTTACCTTGTATTTCTGCCTTTTTCCATATAAAGTGACCCCCTTGCTTTATTTTTCTCCTGATTAATCTCGACTGTTTATCACTGCAAGATTGACGGATCTAATTTAAAATCTCCCACCATCTCCATTTGACCTCTGCGCATAATCTTCACCGTTGGATGATGCCATCGTTGGATGATGCCATCCAACGACCATGCTCTCTCCCCACACCCTCTGAAGCAGTTCACCCCACGAATGAAGGATTTCCTAAATATGTTGTGCATTTTTGCAGGTTTCAAATGTTTTTCCCACAATCATAAAGGAAAAGGAAGCCGAGGATGATGATCCTCTAGATTTCTTTTTATCAAAAGGAAAGAACTATAAGGGCTCTGACTACACGTTTCATCGATGCCTTGTGAGCCCTGCGTGGCTCTGCACATCAACAAGACACCATATTATTTGATCAAATTAAAGAGTATCTGTGTCAAAGAAGAAACACACCAGAACAGAATATTGAAGACAAATTTGTGAGGATTATGGCTAAGATTGATTATCAAAATCCTAATCCTCCACATTAAAACACAGTTTAAAAGAAAATCATAAGTGTTTTATTAGATAGAAAGGCCTCCACCACCACATCTGAGGCAAATTGATTCCTCCCAGCTACCGTAAAGCCACCTGTGCCTCAAAGCATTCAAACAGAGGCCGAAGTTATTGATCAGAAAGAAGATATCAGCCTCAGCGCAGCCGAGTAGTTAATTTTTCTATAGGAATTTAATGCAAAAAATATCAGCAGAGTTACTACAACCTGATGTAAAGCCTTAAATTCAACATGAGCTTCCAACGAGCTTAATTATTTAATGCAAACCAATTAATACAGAAGAAATGTCAGAATGTTCTCCATTGAGCCCCTCAAAGGCCAAGAGAATGTAAAATGTATTAATTGAACTTAGAAGATATTTTATCCCATTCCACCTCCTCATTTATTCTATAAATACCATTGTAGAAGATGAGAGGTTGTTGGTTGGTTGGTTGATCACTAGTTGTAATACTGAAACTCTCTGAAATAATACATAGTCTGTTGAAGTTGAAGAAGAAACTGAAGTCTTGGAAGCCTTGATGATGTTGTTGCATGATTTTTATTGAGAAGTCTCTATCATTGGATGCATGAGCTTGGATATTGGTGAAGTATTCTGAACTATTTAATGTTTTCTCCTGTTTTCATTATGTTCCATAATTTCTTACTACAGTAGGTTGAAAGTTTTAGGCTAAGAAATGACTCCTGGAAGCACCTTAGATCTGTTCATCCTTCACTGTTTCATGTTTTCTTCTGCTGAGGTATTTTACAGTCTTTAATCTCTCTCTTTAGTCCTCATGCTTGTTTATTTCTATGATAGTTCAAATAAGTTGGTTTCAGAATGATTTATGGTTCTCCCTGCTTGTATGTTGTCACTTAAAGGCTGTTATTGAAGTCTCCCTTTGAAGTATTTTTGTTTATAGTGAGCCAAGGAGGTCTGTTCGGATCTTGCCCTTTGTCCTTGCTTAAACAGTTGTCTTAAAGGCCTTTATAGTTGTGATCATAGATGTGTTAGGTGTTCCCTCTTCTATGACTGCAATTATCAGTGAATCTTTTATGTTTTCTAAGTCATTTGAAATAAAATCTTTGAGGAAATAGGTTGTTCCCTGAATCTTAGTTTTCATTTTAAAAGTTGTTTTGAAATCATTATTTTCTTAAAGGTGTGATTTGTAGAATTCATGGTTAGCCCTGTCTATCAAATAGCTCTTTATTGTTCAAATTGTGTTTTAAAATTCCCGTTGTTGAGAATTAAACTTCTCTTTCCAAATCATTGATGTCCATCTCATTCCAAAAACCAAAGGATCCCATGGCCAAGTTAGATTTTCCCTCTGATATCCCATATCCATTGATAAGTTTGGCATGACCTCTTTTTGACTCCATTTCCCAATGAAGCTACTACTTCCTCTTTCTACCTACCTTTCCTAGACCTTTCATATTTTGTTGTGTCAATTCAACCAAACAAACAAATAAACACCTACACTTAATAACTAGTCTAAAACAAATACTCTAAGCACACAAGATAAACCTTTGCAAACAAACATTTGAGAGATCCCTCTATGAGAACAGGAGGACTAGATCCTATAGCTCTAAATATTGGTTCTGATGTTGCCTTGTCTTTTGATTTTCCAAACTATCAAAACACGGGACACCAACATAATGGCGATCACAATGGGACCCTGAGTAAAATCTTCGAAATTAAACACTCACTGTCTAGTATAACATAAGTAACGTTCTTCAAGCACTACCAAGCATAACGGTAATCATGATAGGACTTATTTTGAATTAGTGACAAACTAAGTAACCCTTAGGATTCTCTTAGAATCTTATCAAACCTTGAAGGATTCAGTTACCAAGCCATAAGAGTGAACTCTATATGTTTTGACATCCTAGCTAAGTGTTAAGTCAGATTTAGGACACTCTCATAACCTATAAGATCAAGAAACTCAAAAAAACCCAAAAACATTTCAGTTTGGCTTCATAATAAACTTGGTGGTGGACCATAAAACCTTTTACCTCCAAAAGAGCTAAAAATTTCCACTTGGTGACTCCACAATCCTAAACAGAACTTAAGACTCCACTGGGAAGACCCATAATCTTTGTACATCATACAAACTCAGTTAGAAGGCTTTAGGATTAAATTTTTATTCTTTTAAAAAGATCAGTTAGCCTCTTAAATATTGTCATATTTGGTTAAACTTTTCCTTTAGCTGGGTTCAAAAAACACAGCATAGTGGCTCCTAGAAAGATTCATACTAGAGCCTTTCCTGACCCAAACCCACCGGAAATAGTTGACAACCCTGAAAGTATACTTAGGGAGTCTCCTAAGATTAAATTTTCAATTGTTCTCATATCACCCTTGAGAGCTAATTCAGTTCCTGAAAATATTGCAGCTCTATACCAACCACAAGTTGACTTAAGAAATCCTTTTAGAACTAGGTCACTTGATGATATAATTCATATAGACTCTGAGTCTTCACTTTTATCCCCAGAAAAAAGTGAACATCCTGGTAGTAGAGAAACCACACCACCTGATTTACATTTCCTTCTCAATTTAGGTGTCTCTCATCCAAGATCAGCTCAACAATATATCCCCAGTACATCCACCTCTATCTATCCAACATCCACTATCCAAATCACTTCATTGCAGCCCACTTTTCCTTTCACAAACCCACCCCTTGTAAATCCACCTTTCTTTCCAACCATGGAAACATGGTATGCCGCATTAGTGTTACCACAACCTATGCTTCCCTTACCAAATGATTACCAATCCAAAATCCCTCATTTCACTGGAAAAGAGTCTACAACAGCTCAGCATCATGTAGATAGGATGGAAGATTCTTTCGATTACATGGAGATAGAAGAAGAAACTATGAAGATGAGAATCTTCGCCCAAAGTTTAGGAGGAGATGTAAAGAAATGGTTTAAAAACTTACCTCCTAACAGCATAAATGATCTCCCTGCCTTGCATCAAACATTCATCAACAAATGGGAACTCAAAGGAATCCTCTCCAAATACTAGCAGAGTATAGCAACCTCAAGAGAAATCAAGGGGAGAGTGTTCATGATTACTCCACTAGGTTCAATAGCGTTTACAATGCTCTTCCACCTCACATGAAACCTCCTCAAGGCATGGCTTTGGTAAGGTATCCCGAAGGCCTTGATGCTGAAATGACTTATCAGTTAAGGGAGAGAGATTACTTAACCTTAGAAGACATGCAGAAAGGAGCTGTGAGCGTAGAAGAAAACATAATTGAGAAAAGAAATAGGTTGAGATTAGAGAAGAGGGTAACTTATAAAGATGACCTACTACCCTCAACCTCAACTTCTGACACAAAAATTGACAACCTAGTGAAGGTGATGGAGAGGATGCTTGAAAAGATAAATTTGAATGAGAGAGTGCCACCAAGAGAACCTCAAAATAACCAAAACAGAAATAGAAATCAGAATTATAGAAGAGAAAACAATCAAGATAAGCAAAAGAAAAGCGACCAACAGATTAGACCTCCCTTCCAACAGAACTATGTAGATCAATATGAGGAAGATAAGGAGTTGTAAAGGTTGGGAGAATCTCATGTAAACTTGATTGGATCAGACAGTGGAGATGATGTTTTCCTCACTGAGGAAGAACAAGGTTTTTTCTCTTATGATCAAAATACAAACACCTATGAAGATTCTGATGACTATAGATTGGGTTTTGAAAATGCAATCATGGAGGTGCATAAAAAATATGATCTTAGGAGCAAGGAGAACATAGATAATTCAAAGGATAAGAACACTAATACTTCTATCAAGAAAAACACAGAAACTCCGCCCAAAAAGACAGCAGAAAAAACCAACATTTTGACCAAGAGACCAGACATAGACAAAGACAAAAGTGTCCATCCAAATGTTGAACAGAGTACCCCTAGCACTTCAGCCAGTGGTCCTAATTAAATTGTCCCAATTACTAGTCCAAACAAGGTTCAGCAAATCAAAATTGCTGAAAAGAATTCAATTGAAAAGACAGATTTAAATATGAACAAGTCAATTGTTCCTTTCAGCCTTGAGGGAGAGATTGCTAAGATAAAAATTACCATTCCCCTAGCTGAACTATTAACCCAAGAAGTGTACAAAAACCAAGTTTTGAAAGATTTGAACTTAGGAGGTGATACTGACACCTTGAACTTGATAGATAACAAACCTGAGTTGTTTTTTAGTCCAGAAGTTGAAGGAAAATCCCAAGAAGAGGTTGTCCCTCCCTTCTATGTTAGCTTGAACATACACGAAAATTTTTTACACAATGCCATGTTAGATTCAGGAGCTTCACACAATCTAATGCCCAAGGTGGTAATGGAAAGCTTAGGCTTAGAAATTACTAAACCATACAAAGACTTATATTCCTTTGACTCAAGCAGAGTCAAATGTTTGGGTTTAATCAAAGATTTTTGTGTTAACTTTTCCCAAATCCCTACTAAGAGTTTAGTCATGGACATAGTTGTAGCTGACATTCCCCCTAAGTATGGCATGCTCTTATCAAGATCTTAGGGAGCCAAACTTCAGGGAAGCCTTCAAATGGACATGTCTTATGCCACCATCCCTATTTTTAACCAAAACAGAAGACTATACAGAGAATCTCACATGAAATACATGGTGAGAAACATAGACAAACCAAACAACTCTCCAATCTATTCTATTCAATCAAGTTTATATTCCTTTATCTTATGTAACGAAGATGAAATCACTCAACAAGATGAGGAAAACATAGACCAAATCAGTTCACCAGAACAATCAAATCTTCCTTCGAATCAGATTCAAAACATTGACAATCAACAGCAACAAGAAAATGGAAATGAAGAAAATGTACTTTGGACAATAAACTTCGATGGATCCTGTAATAAAACAAGTGCAGGGGCAGGTGTTTGGATTCAAAATACGAATCAAAGTTTTTCATATAAGTTAGATTTCCCATGCACTAACAATATTGTTGAGTATGAAGCACTTCTCCTAGGCTTACAATTGCTTAAACAATTAGAAGCCCAGAGGATATCAATCTTAGGAGATTCTGAACTTATCATAAGACAAATCAAGGGAGAATAATCAGCTAGAAATCCAAGGCTCAGGGAATATTGGAACGCTGCCCTTGATTTATTGAAAACCTTTGAAAAATATGAACTTGTTTTCATCCCTAGAGCACTGAATCATCTATCAAATGAACTCGCCTTCAATGCCAGCAACTGCCAAATACCTAAGATAAATGAATAGCTTAGCATAAAGGTAAAACGCAGGCATGCTGTGCCTGATAAAAAAGATCACTGGCAAGTGTTTGAATCTGACAAACACATAGATGATTTCTTAAAATCAGAAAACGATTTCGACATACCAATATTAGAATCCAACCATAAAGAAAATTGTTTGTATATTGAACAAATCCCAGAAGTTGAAATGACATATTATGCTGATATAAATCATTATGAGAATCCTTTTGAAGTAGAGATAATTGACAACGCAGAATAGGAATACTTGGAAGTTTTACAATGAAAAAATGATAAAATTCCAAGAGGTCTTGCACCTTTAGAACACCCTTTTGATTTTAATGATGTAGCCAAAGAACCAAGAATGGAGCCTGTGGAAACGAATGTAGAAGAGCATAACATAGGCAGTCTAGCAGAACCCAAGATGATCAAACTATCCAACACTCTCCCAGCTCACATAAAATTGCAATACATAGAGCTGTTCAAAGAGTTTAAAGATGTTTTTTCTTGGGGATACAAAGACCTAAAATCGTACGATACCAACATCATCCAACATAAAATCCCTTTGAAGGAAATCAAAAGCCTTTTAAACAAAAATTAAGGAGAATAAACCCTATTTTATTACCTTTAGTTAAGGTAGAGATTGAAAAGATGCATGCTGCTGGGATCATTGTACCAATTAGATATTCAGAGTGGGTATCAAACTTAGTTTCTGTTAGAAAGAAAACAGGGGAAATCGGGCTCTGTATTGACTTTAGAAATTTAAACAGAGCCTCTTTAAAAGACAACTACCCCTTACCTAAGATGGACCATATACTTGAAAGGGTAGTTGGGTCAAAAAGTATATCCCTCTTATATGGGTTCTCGGGTTACAATTAGGTGTTAGTGCTCCCAAGTGTTCAAATCAAAACTGCTTTTACCACACCTTGGGGCACCTTTATGTATGTCAAAATGCCTTTCGAATTAATGAATGCAGGGGCCACCTTCCAAAGGGCCATGGACATAGCCTTTTCTGAAGATATTGGCTTTTTCATAATCATTTACCTTGGTGACATAACCGTTTTCTCAAAAACTGACGAGGAACATTTGATTCACCTGAGAAATTTTTTTGAGAAGTGTAGGAAATTTGGCTTGTCATTGAATCCCAAGAAGACACTCTTTGGTCTCCAAGAAGGTAAACTTCTTGGCCATATAATTTCAGAAGAGGGAATCAAAATAGACCCTACAAGGATAGATGGCATATTACAAATCAGTCATCCAAGAAGCCTCAAAGAGTTGCAATCTTTCATCGGAAAGATTAATTTTCTGAGGAGGTTTATCCCTAATCTTGCTGAGCTATTAAAAAACATTACAAACATGCTTAAGAAAGATGTCAGTGTAAAATGGACTTTACCAGCTAAACAATCATTTGAACTGGTCAAACAAGCTCTTACTCAAACACCAGTCCTGATTAGTCCAGATTTCACCAAATACTTTTACATCTTTTCTTTTGCATCTGAGCATACAATAGTTGCAGTTTTACTTCAAAAGAATGACTTTGGGCAAGAACAACCAATATCTTTCTTTAGTAGGGCCTTAAGAGATGCTCCTCTCAAATATAACATCATGGAGAAGCAAGCCTTAGCATTAGTGAAAGCTTTAAAAGACTTTAGGGTCTATATTTTACACTCTCACATAATTGATTTTGTTCCACATACTGTTGTCAAGGACATTCTAAGTCAAGACCCTAATGTTAAAAGGGGAAAATGGATTGCAACTATTCTTGAGTATGACTTAGAAATCAAGCCCAACAAACTAGTTAAAGGGCAAGGATTAGCAAAAATTATGGCTGAGTCTAACTTCCAAGCACTAGACGTGAATATGGTAGATGTGTTGGAAGAAATAGAAGAATCTACTGCTCCTTTTATTGAAGAAACATTTCTGAATTCTCCTTGGTATGCTGACATTATTTATGTGCTTTTATATTTAAATGCCCCTCCTTCTTTGTCTAAAACTAAAGCTAGATTTTTGAAACAAAAAGCTTTGAGTTTTTGCATCTTAGATGGGGTATTATACTTGAAAAATGTTGTTGGAATTTTTCTTAAATGTTTACTTGAAGATGATGCAGGAAAAATCATGCATGAGTTGCATGACGAAGAATGTGGAGGACAACTCTACTGGAAGGCCACAGCGAACAAAATTCTTAGATCTGGTTACAACTGGCCTACCCTTTTCCCAGACACTCAGAAGTTGGTCATGTCTTGCCATAAAGGTCAAATATTTGATGGAAAAATAAAACTTCTTCCCTTACCCTTACATCCTATCAGAGTTGAGGCACCATTTCAACAATGGGGTCTAGACTTCGTTGGAGAAATCCACCCATCCTCCTCAGCTCAACATAAGTGGATCCTCACGGCCACTGACTTCTTTTCCAAGTGGATAGAAGCTATACCCTCCAGGAATGCTAATGACTCTATCATTATCAAATTTCTTGAAACAAATATCCTATCCAGATTTGGTTGTCCCAGAAAATCATAACAGACAATGTTGCTGCTTTTAAATCTAAAAAGATGGTTGATCTTTGTTAAAAATAACACATAACATTGGGCCATTCCACTGCTTACTATCCCCAAGGAAATGGATTAGCTGAATCTTCCAACAAGAGCCTCATCAATATCATTAAAAAACTGTTGGAACAAAATCAGAAATCATGGCACAGTAAACTGGTTCATGCCTTATGGGATGATAGGTTAACTACAAAGAAATCAATAAATATGTCCCCCTATCAGCTAGTTTATGGCATGGATGCAGTATTTCCCACCTCATTAGGAGTGCCAGTCATGAAGCTCCTTCAAGAAGTGCAGGTTGAAGAGAATGATATGTAGAGGAGAATCAATCAAACCATCCATTTACAACAGACCAGAGAAGAATTTTATAAGAGAACACAATTGGTCCAAGAAAATATGAAGAAGCTATTTGATAGGATAACTAAGGCAGACAATTTCCAAGTTGGAAATTTTGTTCTTAAGTGGGATTCAAGAAGAGAAGAGAAGGGAAAACATGGCAAGTTTGAGAACTTGTGGAAAGGTCCCTATATTGTTCATGCTGAAAGGGGTCACAATGCATTTTTCTTGAAAGAATTGAATGGAGAAGATCTGTATGGAGGTCTTGTCAATGGCAGAATTCTAAAGCATTACTTCTGCCAGGAATCATGAGTTTCAAATAATTTTGTTTTTTCATTGTGAATATCATAGTCTGAACATTGCATTCAAGGTTATAAAAATCAAAAATAAAAAAACAAAGAAGAAAGAAAAGAGGGCAGATTGTCAAAAACAATAAAGGTACAGCCCCATACCAAAAAGAGAAAAAAATATGAAAGTGTGCAAGCTTAAATGCCACTCCTGAAAAAACACACTTCTAATTAGTCATATAGCCTAATCTTGACTAATTAGTTTTAAATTTTCTGCTGATAAGATAGTGAATTCGATTCGCCAAACTGTTTAATTTTGGCTTATCAGTAGATAGTTTAGGATAGAAATTAAAGGTTCAAACATGCTCAAAATATGAACCTAAGTTTCCAAAGAGAATGACTCAAATCTATTTAAATTTCTGAGTCAAAACAAAGGAATAACTGGTTCTAATCAGCTCAAAATCTGAACCAGTCAACAAAGGAAGAACAACTCAAATAATAGTCAAAACAGAGCTGTAAAAAAGATGAAGGAAGTGCTTTTAAATTTCAAATCTTAAGCCTTCCATTTTGTTTTAATTTTCTGCAAAATAATATCTATGTGTAGTTTGTTTTTATGCCATAGATCAGCATCAGGTTAGACTGTTCAATCCTGACTTGTATGCTTTTCAATTTCTGTTGTAGAATGTAGAGAATAAAAATCTGATTGGACAGTTTAATCCCAACAAATGGTAGATTAGGTAGAGAATCATATGGGCTCAACTGTTTAAAATGAGTCCATGGAGAAATACGGAGTAGAAATAGATTAGTTTTCCTACTTTCAAAAGAATAAAATGATGTAAAAGAGTTTGCCAATCCAAGTGCACTCTAATGAAGAAAAAAATTTAGATCTATAGGATTGGGTAGGTAGAAATATTTTTGATGAAAGATCCATTGTTTTTATGGATGTTAATATGTTTTCAGAGAAAAATAAGATCATCCCAGCAAAAGAAAGTCATCCCAATGGATGAGGCACTGATCAGCCTCCCAGAGAATGCAAGTCTGAAGTTCTTGATGCCTTCAAGAAGGCACCATCCCCAAGTGGAGCCACTGTTAGCCACCTATAAAATTTGTTATACCAAAAGGTGGCTAAATCATTTTTGAGCCTTCAAGAAACAAGTTTTATTGCTAAATTTTTTTATCTCTTGAAGACTCTTGAAGACCTCATGCCTCTATCCAAATCTTCACTGCTGTTCCCATTTTATACTCAGAAATTTTGCTGTTTCCATAAGTGAAAATACTGCTCCAAAGGCCATTTTCATCCTCCTTCCACTTCCAAAACTAACCTCATTTTTACCCCTTCATTCTCCATAAAAATCCTTCATTTTCATATTTTTCTCCTTTCCCCTCCATCAAAATCCCTTTGATAAGGTTTGAGACTCCTTCTTTGCCTTATCGAAACCCTCAAAACCCTTGAAAAACATTGAAAACTTCATGAAAAATACATATTTTTGTATAAAGACTTAAGCCCCTTTGGGATAAATCCAAACCACTTCCCCTCCATACGCCTTGGTGTTGGAACCAAGTGCTAACCCCTCACAGCGCTTATCGCATCGCAAAAATCCAAGTGCACAAGTCTTTTTGCCATTACAAAAACTCCGATGCGATTAAGTCCCATATATATCCCCCGCCCCCACCACTTTTCATTCCATATAGCCTACACCCAGGACCAAGAGTTTAAGTCCTGAGGCACCTATCACATCGGAGTTTTTCTTTGGGTGCATGTTAATGTTTTCCCCACCTCCGATTGCAATGGCCCGATCGCGCAGTATCGCATCGGCGATTTTGCAAAAGGGCACGTTAATATATTTTATTGCCACCTCTGATGGGTGGCCTCCCGATCAATCCTGAGCCTTTGATCATTTTCCTCGCCTTCCCATATCCAATGGCCCATAATTGCTCCGATAATTATCCTTCCTCCGCCTTCAAAATCCTCCGATTCACTCAATCGCATCAGCGTTTCTTTGTCCATTGGCGCCATTTAAATTTTTCCCTGATCCCATGACTCCGATTGCATCTGGATCGTCCGTCAGATCTCATCCAACGGCTCATATTCCTCCCAAAACCCATTTCAGTTTTTATTTCATTCTTCTTCCGCCAAAGGTGTTTACCTTGTATTTCCGCCTTTTTCCCTATAAAGTGACCCCCTTGCTTTATTTTTCTCCTGATTAATCTCGACCATTGATCACTGCAAGATTGAAGGATCTAATTTAAAATCTCCCACCATTTCATTCCCACCGTCTCCGTTCGACCTCTGCGTGTATTCTTCACCATTGGATGATGCCATCCAACGACCACGCTCTCTCCTGTTGGCCGGATAAATCGTTCTTGCGGACAAGACCGATATCCCTAGTGTCAGAAGACAATCTAGCAAAAAACGAACAACTAAGTTTGTCTTTCTCTAGATATATTCGTTTTACAAATAAATGCTATGAAGGTGTCGATCCTACCTTAGATCCAAATGCTTATTTGCGGTCGTAGTGCTTCCGTCGCATCAATAATCCTTCGTCGCAACAAGAGCTCTTTTGTCGCAAGAAAGTATCATCTTTCGTTGATCTGCAATCACAAACAAGAAAATATCAATAGCACCTGTATAACAAATAATTATAAAACATATCTATCATAGTGATCAAGGAATCTATGAAATAAATGATCAAACGACAGCTTATTGAAATAAACAATCGAACGACAATTTATTGAGAAAAACAGAACTTGATTGTATTAATCTTAAAATATACAGAAGAACCTTACAACCTTAGCCTTGATGTTCGAAAGGCCTTCCCGGGGTCCGAAGCAAGAGTCTCCTCTACTTTGATAAGTCTTGCACTCTTCCTCCAGAAGCATAAGAGGTATGTGATCTTTCCTCTCAAAAGCTCAGCAGAAGGAAATCTAAATCTCAACAGCACTTCAACTCAAATATTTTACCCATCAAAATATTCTTCAATCCTCCATTAGTTTCCTTAACATAAAAACTTTAACTTCTTGAACTTCACCTTTTGAAGCTACCCAATGCCTCCTTTTATAGAGAAGATGAGGAGGTTAGGATTCCACCTTTAAAGGGATAGAACCCTCCTTCAAAGGGATAGGCTCCTCACATCAAGGGATTAGTTCCTTAAGGTGTGGGATACATGCACCTTACTAAAGCGTACTCATCCCCAAAAAATCTCATCTAGAACCTTTCAGAATTGACCAAAATTAAACTTTTTCAGTTTTCTTTCGCGCTTTTTTGATTTTACAGGGGTTCCGCAGGCATAACACTGGAAAAATGCGTTCTAGAACGCAGTTCCTCTTCACATTACCTGCATACCCTAGCTAGGAACGTAGGTAAGTCTCATATTAACTACGTACCCAAGGATTTTTTGAGTTTTAAGGGTTTTTCCTCCATTTTTAGGAACTTTTCTCTGATTTTCAAGGTTTGGAATGAGGAAAAAAGGTTGTAAGACTTGCAGAGGAGGTAAGTATGAGTGTCAATAAGCTCATACAGTCATCAGAATGTCAAGGTGACAATTTTTAGTGTAACATATTGCCCCCTAAAGTGCGAAGTCTAGAATAGATGAAGATGAAGTCTGTCATATATGAAGAGTGAAGTACTTTATCATTTCAAGGATCATCCTGTGGACACCCCAGTCGGAACCTATAAAAACATTCAATGTAAAATATATATATGTAATCATATCATCGCTGAGGTAGGCATTCCCATACTCAGATCAAAACTAACTAGAACTAACTTAAATTGTTATGATACAGGAATGATTTTCAATACATCATGTGTAGACACAGTATGGACGCAGCCATCTGTTTATGAATAGTATACAATATAATAATAAAACTCCTCGCAGCCTGGATGGTGGAAACTAGATCCAGGGTCTTGATTTCTGCTTCTCGAACTAATACGATTCTATCCATGCGATTAAATGTGTTGAAGTCGAACATGGTAGAAACCACTTGATTACCAGTCAATGATGTAAACTGTTAACAAGTGTGAGAGAAACCACCAGTAATGTCAATGGATCTCAAAGTACTCAGTACAATCCATGAAATGTGAATGAATGAACTGAAGTCAAACATGTCACGGAATCATTTGATCGAAGGTCAATGATGTAACCTGTCGTCGAAGGCGAGAAACCTGCCATTGAGGCATGCAGATTTCAAGGTACTAACGATTTCTGGATCAAATTCCTAGATAATGAGCTGTCGTCGATAAGAAGTGATCCGTCGTAGGCAAGCCCACAACACGAAATCATAGATCAAGTTTTGAAGAAATATATTGGCAAGGACTGACTCAGGGATGGTCAAAATGGATGACATATATTTTGTAGATGAATGGTTTATTTGAACTGTCCTCTTGAACACATAACGACACTACAGATGGCTTGGTGACAATTGACCCAAAGCTAATACCCAGAAACCGGCTGAAGACTTTCAATATGGTTTGATTAACTGTTAGGCAAAGGATTTCCCAACCCAGGTGAATAAAAGCGTCGTGTTAAAGAGTGGTTGACTGGATTTTCGAAAAATTTTAAAATACAACAAACACGCCCATTTTTCTCTTTTGTCCCCCACCATTTCTGGCAAGTACCTCTTTATTTTTGACAAGCTTGAGGAGGATAAAATTTTCTTTTTTATAAGCTCATCCTTCGGATGAGTCCAACTTAGATTAAGATTCGAACCCTAAGAAGGAGTGGTTCGTTCCTGTTTTAAAATTGAACAGGTCCTTTACTGTTAAGTTTTAACGAGTCCAGTATAGGAGAAACTCAGTGTTTTTCAATTTTAGGGAGTCAGAAGAAAAACTTAAGAAAACTCCGTGGGTGTACCTTTTCGTAAATTTAGTCTCTCGAGCCCGAAAAAGGATAAAATAATTCGGGAGAGAACTCTATTGACCGTAATTAGTCAAGGTATACCTTTTTTGTAAATAGTCCATTTCAGTCCGGAAAAGGGGTAAACTTATACTGAAGGGACGACTGTTCATTTACTTTAATGAGTTCGAATAGTCAAGTACTCGGCAATCTTTTCATGTTTAGAGAGTCTGAAAAGGGCTTAAAAGAGGACTCCATGGTTTCGCTTTTTCGTAATTTTCAAGAGTCCGAAAAAGTGATAAAAGTATACTCAGTAGTTTCTCTTTTTCTGTAAATTTTAACGAGTTCGAAAAAGGGATAAAAATGTACTCATGGTTTTCACTTTTTCGTAAGTTTTAACGAGTTCGAAAAAGGGATAAAAATATACTCCTGTGGCCGACTTTCAAATTAAATAACGAGCAGGAAAAGACAGAAAGAACTCGGCATTTTCATGTGTTTTACGAGAATGAAAGATAGAAAAATAATCTCGGGATTTTCATGAGTTTAACGAGTTTTGAAAATAACCGAAATTGACTCAAGATAGGTTTCATTTTTAGAAAAGCTTGAAACAGATAAAAACTATGCTTCAGAGTGGTTTCATTTTTACACAAGCTTGAAACAGAGTGAAAATTGTGCTTGATGCCCCCTAAGCGTAACTGCTAGAGCGCATGCCCCCCCAGCTTCATTTCATTCAACTAAGTACACTACTGGTAATTAATAGCTAGATGGAATGAAGGTTCATTTACGAGATCATATGAAAGACCCGACCTAAAAACTAACCTAAATATATTACTTAACATTTACGAGGTCTATTCAAAGACTCGACTCAATTAGGGGAGGATTTGTTTCATTTTTTAACGAGCTCGACACAGGAAAAGAACTATGCTCATGGCAACGTGTTTCATTTTTTAACGAGGTTGACACAGTAAAAGGAACTATCGTCATAAACTACTTATTTCTAATCTACCTACATAACCTACTGATTCATTTTTTAATGAGGTTGACACAGGAAAAGAACTGTCCTCATACCTAATTCATTTTTTAATGAGGTTGACTCAGTAGAAGGAACTATCCTCTGACCAACTGATTCATTTTTTAACGAGGTTGACCCAGGAAAAGAACCGTCCTCAGAAACTATTTATTCTAATCTACCAATCTACTCTCTACAATCTACCTACTGATTCATTTTTTAATGAGGTTGACACAGCAAAAGAACTATCCTCATCCCGACTGATTCATTTTTTAATGAGGTTGACACAGTATAAGGAACTCTCCTCACACTCACTAATTCATTTTTTAACGAGGTTGACACAGTATAAGGAAGACTCCTCACACTCACTGATTCATTTTTTAACGAGGTTGACACAGTAAAAGGAACTTTCCTCGCATCAACTGATTCATTTTTTAACGAGGTTGACACAGTAAAAGGAACTTTCCTCATCTACATGTTTCATTTTTTAAACGAGGTTCACACAGTAATAGGAACTGTCCTCAACAGACTTGTTTCATTTTTTAAACGAGCTTGACACAAGAAAAGGAACTCTGCTCTCGAACCAACTGATTCATTTTTTAATGAGGTTGACACAGTAAAAGGAACTCTCCTCACCAACCACTGATTCAGTTTTTAACGAGGTTGACACAGTAAAAGGAACTTTCCTCGCTTAAATGTTTCATTTTTTAAACGAGGAGTCGCCAATTTGTTGGCCGGATAAATCGTTCTTGCGGACAAGACCGATCTCCCTAGTGTCAGAAGACAATCTAGCAACAAACGAACAACTAAGTTTTTCTTTCTCTAGATATATTCGTTTTACAAATAAATGCTATGAAGGTGTCAATCCTACCTTAGATCCAGATGCTTATTTGCGGTCGTAGTGCTTCTGTCGCATCAATAATCCTTTGTCGCAACAAGAGCTCTTTTGTCGTAAGAAAGTATCATATTTAGTTGATCTGCAATCACAAACAAGAAAATATCAATAGCACCTGTATAACAAATAATTATAAAACATATCTATCATAGTGATCAAGGAATCTATGAAATAAACGATCAAATGATAGCTTATTGAAATAAACAATCGAACGAAAATTTATTGAGAAAAACAGAACTTGATTGTATTAATCTTAAAAATAATAGAAGAACCTTACAACCTTAGCCTTGATGTTCGAAAGGCCTTCCCGGGGTCCGAAGCAGGAGTCTCCTCTACTTTGATAAGTCTTGCACTCTTCCTCCAGGAGCACAAAGAGGTATGTGATATTTCCTCTCAAAAGCTCAGCAGAAAGAAGTCTAAATCTTAACAGCACTTCAACTCAAATATTCTACCCATCAAAATATTCTTCAATCCTCCATTAGTTTTCTTAACATCAAAATCTTAACTTAACCCTTTGAGGCTACCCAATGCCTCCTTTTATAGAGCAGATGAGGAGGTTAGGATTCCACCTTTAAAGGGATAGAACCCTCCTTCAAAGGGATAGGCTCCTCACATCAAGGGATTAGTTCCTTAAGGTGTGGGATACATGCACCTTACTAAAGCGTACTCATCCCCAAAAAATCTCATCTAGAACCTTCCAGAATTGACCAAAATTCAACTTTTTCAGTTTTCTTTCTCGCTTTTTTGATCTTACAGGGGTTCCGCAGGCATAACACTGGAAAAATGCATTCTAGAACGCAGTTCCTCTTCACATTACCTGTATACCCTAGCTAGGAACGTAGGTAAGTCTCATATTAACTGCATACCCAAGGATTTTTTGAGTTTTAAGGGTTTTTCCTCCATTTTTAGGAACTTTCCTATGATTTCCAAGGTTTGGAATGAGGAAAAAAGGTTGTAAGACTTGCAGAGGAGGTAAGTATGAGTGTCAATAAACTCATACATTCATCAGAATGTCAAGGTGACAATTTTTAGTGTAACATCTCCCCACACCCTCTGAATTAGTTCACCCCATGAACACAGGATTTCCTAAATATGTTGTGCATTTTTGCAGGTTTCAAATGTTTTTCCCACAATCATAAAGGAAAAGGAAGTCGAGGATGATGATCCTCTGGATTTTTTTTTATCAAAAGGAAAGAACTGTAAGGGCTCTGATTACACGTTTCATCGATGCTTCATGGGCATTGATGCCTTGTGAGCCTGCGCGGCTCTGCACATCAACAAGACACCATATTATTTGATCAAATTAAAGAGTATCTGTGTCGAAGATGAAACGCACTAGAACATAAGATTGAAGACAAATTTGTGAGGATTATGGCTAAGATTGATTATCAAAAGCCTAATCCTCCAAATTAAAACAAAGTTTAAAAGAAAATCATAAGTTTTTTATCAGACAGAAAGGCCTCCACCGCCACATCTAAGGAAAATTGATTCCTCCCAGCTACCGCAAAGCCACCTGTGCCTCAAAGCATTCAAACAGAGGCCGAAGTTATTGATCAGAAAGAAGATATCAGCCTCAGCGCAACCGAGTAGTTAATTTTGCTAAAGGAATTTAATGCAAAAAATATCAGCAAAGTTACTACAACCTGACGTAAAGCCTTAAAGTCAACATGAGCTTCCAACAAGCTTAATTATTTAATGCAAACCAATTAATACAAAATAAATGTCAGAATGTTCTCCATTGAGCCCCTCAAAGGCCAAGAGACTGTAAACTGTATTAATTGAACTTAGAAGATATTTTATCCCATTCCACCTCCTCATTTATTCTATAAATACCATTGTAGAAGATGAGAGGTTGTTGGTTGGTTGGTTGATCACTAGTTGTAATACTGAAACTCTCAGAAATAATACATAGTCTGTTGAAGTTGAAGAAGAAACTGAAGTATTGGAAGCCTTGATGATGTTGTTGCATGCTTGTTACTGAGAAGGCTCTATCATTGGATCCATGAGCTTGGATATTGGTGAATTATTCCGAACTGTTTAATGTTTTCTCCTATTTTCATTCTATTCCATAATTTCTTAATACAGTAGGTTGAAAGTTTTAGGCTAAGAAATGACTCCTGGAATCACCTTAGACCTTTTCATCCTTCACTATTTCATGTTTTCTTCTGTTGAGGTATTTTAGAGTCTTTAATCTCTCTCTTTAGTCCTCATGCTTGTTTATTTCTATGATAGTTTGAATAAGTTGGTTTCAGCATGATTTACGGTTCTCCCTTCTTGTCTGCTGCCACTTAAAGGTTGTTATTGAAGTCTCCCTTTGAAGTATTTCTGTTTATAGTGAGCCAAGGAGGTCTGTTCTGATCTTTCCCTTTGTCCTTGCTTAAACAATTGTCTTAAAGGTCTTTATAGTTGTGATCATAGATGTGTTAGGTGTTCCCTCTTCTATGAATGCAATTATCAGTGAATCTTTTATGTTTTCTAAGTCATTTGAAATAAAATATTTGAGGAAATAGGGTGTTCCTCGAATCTTAGATTTCATTTTAAAAGCTGTTTTGAAATCATTATTTTATTAAAGGTGTGATTTGTAGAATTCATGGTTAGCCCTGTCTATCAAATAGCTCTTTATTGTTCAAATTGTGTTTTCAACAGAGATGATTTTAAGGATGGAAAATTATCTTGAAGTTTAAAAAATTGGCGAATCTCACTGGTCCCTAATATGTAGGCTATAAATTTTTTATTGATGTATTGTAAAAAATTTCAAATTTATAATGATATTATATATATTGTCTATATAATGTTGGCGATTTTTAATGTAAAATAATTTTATATTGTAAAATTTGGGCGAATCATTTTTATAAAAAAACGCAAATTGGCGAATATTTTTTTTGGAAAAACCATCGAAAATTAGCCCACCTGCGAATATTAGCCCCTAAAATTTTCCATGGTTTTCAAATTCCCGTTGTTGAGAATTAAACTTCTCTTTCCAAATCATTGATGTCCATATCATTCCAAAAACCAAAGGATCATATGGCCAAGTTAGATTTTCCCTCTGATATCCCATATCCATTGATAAGTTTTTCATGACCTCTTTTTGACTCCATTGCCCAATGAAGCTACTACTTCCTCTTTCTACCTACCTTTCCTAGACCTTTCATATTCTGTTGTGTCAATTCAACCAAACAAACAAATAAACACCTGCACTTAATAACTAGTCTAAAACCAATACTCTAAGCACACAAGATAAACCTTTGTAAACAAACATTTGAGAGATCCCTCTCTGAGAATAGGAGGAATAGATCCTGTAACTCTAAAGATTGGTTCTGATGTTGCCTTGTTTTTTGATTTTCCAAACTATCAAAACACGGGACACTAACAGATGGGAAAATATAAACTCTCCATTCAGCCCCAACATGTTGCATAGATCCAGGGTTGAGGACTGCTTTATTGAGCTACCTAGGATGGCTCATTTCATTTGGATGATTGCATGGGTGAAGGAGTCACTCATTGGGAATAAGGATTCCCATGTTTTTCATCACTCCTACCTTGAGGAGGCCATTGAACAATAAGGATATTTCCACTTGCACCTTCTATTATCTCATGATGTATACTCTGGTTTTACACACTTGGAGGGATACATGGAGGACAGATTTATTTCATATATTGATGAGCTATGGTGGGGTCTATTGATGAGGAGGCCACAAGAAGAGGAGGAGGAATTTTTCTCTACCTTGCAGTTTCTTGAGGACAAGCAACATTTTGAAGGGGGGGGACTGTAATGTTCCCAAATTCTAGCCTCCGGCTAAAAGGAACATTATAGTTTTCATATTTTCATTTTTTTGAATAAAATGAGTAAGGAGACATTTAACCCCTTTAGATGGAGAAATAACACTCCTTGTGTGAAAGGAGGAATAATAAAGCAGCTAATTTGAGCACCACATGGTGTGAACAGGATTGGATCATGCTTGATCTAGTCATTTTGACCAAGTCAACTAAAACTGTCTAGGTACATTGAACCTTCTTGGACAACGCAATTTTAGTGGAGGCTCCACTTGCATGAGCTAGGTGGCAAGTGTGAATGGGATCCATGGTGAGAAAAGTTCATTTGCTTTATAAGGAGGAGATGGTAGCCCATTTTCATTATGCATTAGCTTATCATTTTCGTTGGGTCTGCAAAGACTTGCATCCCCGGGCTATTTAGCAGGGTTGTAATGTTCTTGAACCCAAGGGTGTTCCCAGTCGGGAATACCTACCTAATACTTAAGGAAGGAGAGGGTTTGAGCTTCATTTCCTCATTTTGGCATTTTTCCAAGCTTAATCCTTCAGCTACAACGTTATTCTGTTAGGCAAAAAATGTTGAGTTGTTGGGTGCAGCAGCAGAGGAACTCAGAGTCATTCTTTGGCTTGTTCTTCAGTGGAGATATTTTATATTCCTTGGAGGAGCAGCAGAGGAGACTCTCAGGGATCATTTTATATCTTTGGCACTAGGCCAATCATTCACCATCTCTCACAGTGCAGTCTAGGGAAGAAAATGTGTTATTTATGTAGGCAGTTGCTGGGAGGGCCATTAGAGCTTATCAGGAGGAGTGTTTTTGAGTAAAAGGGATCAGCCCTTTTCTTGAAAACATTATCAGAGGAGGGCATGAGTATTTCAGATCTGCCACAGCCTCATTCCCATTTTTGGTTTAGTTGTAGTGACAAGTTATTTGTCACATTTGTACTCTCTCTGGCATTTCTAGCAATCTCTCCTAGATTGGCTAGAAATCTTGTATTAGAGCCCATTATTCCATTCCTGGGCATTTATTTGTATGCATCAGCCATATTTCATGTATTGACATCTACAGAAGCAGCTACTCTCCTAGAGACAGTGCATTCACTGCTTTCCGGCATTTTGTGCAGTTGCTGCATCTCTTGTATTCCATGTTTTAATATTTGGAGATTGATTCCCATTGCATGAGGGGTTTATTCCTCATGATATTTATGTATATTGTTTCTGATATATTAATGAACATGATGGCTGTATTATATTTCATATTATGACATATTCAGATTTTTAGATTTTAATGATTGTGTTCATGTATTGTTGTAAGCTCTCTCTTTGAGCATTCTTTTAGGGATCTAGTTTGGGGAGATCTGAATAACCCATATAGAGTCATTTCTTTGGGATCAGCTTCTAGAAGTGAAGTTTTTAATGAGTTAACAAGGGCATCCAAGCCCCCTTACAGCTTATTTTTGCATTACCTTCATTATACAACATCCTTGAGGACCATATTGCAGAAATTCCTGAAAAAGGAACATTACAGGCTTCCATTGAAAAACATTCATTCCGGTATTAGGATGACCAAATAACGACGAAGTACTATCAAAGTGGGTGACCATAGGTTTCCCCCTAGTATGAGGAGTATAATAAGATGGAAAATATTGTTCTACAAATGCAGGGAGTCCAGTTGAAATTGTACTAGATGGAGTATACCCATATGGACCAGCTTAATATTGCTCTACTGATGTGTATAAAGGATAAATTTGTTCAATAATCACTATATATTTACTATTTATAATACCAGAAGATGACATTGGTGAAGTCCATTGGTTTGAGGATGCTCCAGAGAAGGTTCAATATAAAGATTGGTAACCAGGTGGGACGGAAAGGCCACCATATAAATGCGACTCTGGTGAAGTCGTGAACATCGACGAGGTAGCAAGATTAGGTGCTGTCACAATTTGAACAGATGGTCCAGCTGAAGATGCTGGCTTAGACATGGTTTCTTGACCAAATGTATACCCTATTGGAGTTGCCAATTTTCTATGCAGAATTATGATCTACGGATAAATCAAATTCCCTAAATGTGGTGCTATGCATTTAAAACAACAGATTAAAGACTTTGTAGTCACTTTCTCTAAGATTAAATAGACACAGGATCAGCAAAATCAGAGGAAGGTAATTGAGGAAAAGAATTGTACAGGTAAAGCTCCGCCCCAAAATGAGTTGGAGTTAAAGGTGTTTCATCTTGTGGTATTTCTTCAATTGAAATTAAACCAGGTGGAAGGATTTCACCGTCAGGACCAAAGTATATTTCAAGAGGTTGACTGCGTGATATGGGAGACTCAATGGCTACAATAGATTGTGGGGTGACTGATACAGGAAAAAATTCCGGTCATTCGACTTCGGGATGCAGATGTTCTGGCAAAAAAGAGACATGATCTGGATCGACTTCCATTTGAACAATGTCAGGTTCAGGAGGGATGGTCTCACTGATTAGATGGATCGTGACCACGAGTAGTTGTGAGGACTCTATCTCGACAATAGTAGATAAACCAGGATTTGTAGAACCAACTTATGCCGACTCTGGTATATGTGAGGATGATGTTTCACCAGAGGTACTAATGGTACTAGTTTCGGTAGAGTGATGTCACCTTCACCAACCAGAAGTGGCTTCTGGTGGTAAAGGTGGTTTCAATGGTATTCTACACGAACGACGGGGAAAGTGATGTTCTTCTTCCACGATGACTGATTTATTTTATGACCAAAAAAATAAAAATAAAATAAAAGCGTAATTATAGGCAAAATTTTTACCAAAAAAATGTGAATTGCATAATACCTCTTGGCGAACCAAGAATTATGGGCAGGCAATCTCCTCAAATTTTGTGTTCAATGTATCATAATTTACAAGGTAGCCCACTCAGTTCACTATGGATGGATAGCAACCTAAATCTGTCCTTCCAAATATACTCGAAGGTACGTGGAGGCCCAAGTCCATATTAGCGATGTCTAATGTGAAACCACATTATCTAAAAATGGGTTGGATAACTTGTTATGCTTTTCAAGAACCTCCCACTCAGTTAAAGAAATAAAATATCTAGCTTATAACTAAATTGTGCGGAAATTTATACTTGAAACAAGTGTGTGAATTTTAACTGTTTAAGTGCTTTAAGTCCATTTTTTTTGCTGATATTAAACATGTGCAACAACAATATAATGCAGCAAATAAACATCAACACATAACAACAAATTTAATCTAGCATTTCACCCGAATATCGTGGGCTACGTCTCCTTGAGCTTTTGTCATCTTGACTTTGCTCTTTGGGATTATGGAAAAATTATTTTACAATTTAAAAAATCAACTCCAATGGTTAACTGAACTGAACCAATACGTTTATAATATCATTTATATCCCCTTCATGGCTGTCATCGCTCTGAAAACAGAAATAGGCTTCCTTTGACTTGATTCCTTCTGTCGGTTCTCTTAAGCTACCCTGAGCTTCTCTATGGCACTAAATCCCTCAAAATTATTTTTCTATCCTTGAAACCTCACCTACTATCTCCAACACATATCAGACCTCCAAAATAGATTGATCATTTGCTCAAAATGAGCACTGGCTCCCCAATCTAGGCCTCCATCCACTGATGGCCCTAGGCTACCTAAAACTTCCCTGAGGATATTTGACCTTCATAAGTCTTAAAATGACTCTGAAAATCCCTTCAATGGATTTATAATGTCAAAAATAGTTATAATAGACTATTTTTTTGCTGAAATTGGCCTCCGGCTACTCCGGTTTCACCTCCAACACCTGGTGGCACCCCTTGGCTCTAGGGTCAAAGAAAACTTCTTTGTGAGTTATCGACCTCTAAAATTCCTAAAACTCTTCTGAAAAATCCTACAATGGATTTTATAAGTATCAAAATAGTTGAAATAGACTATTGGTTTGTTGGGAATGGATATTGGTTGCCCTGGATAGGCCTCATCCTCCTGCTAGCACTTGTTGGCCCTGGTCACCCCGGGAACTTATCTGAAGGATATCGGCCTTCAAAATTCCTCTACAGGCTCTGAAAACCACACCATTAGTTTCATAATGTCTTAAACATCCAAAATTGACTATTGGGTTGCTAAAAAAGGCCTCTAGCTCCCTTAGATAGGCCTCACACTACTACTGGCCCCTAGAACTTCTCTGAAGCCAAAACATGCTCAAAATTCCTCTGATAGCTCTGAAACCATCACCAATGAGTCTTGAATGTTTGATATAGTTGAAATTGACTATTGGCACTCCAAAATTGGTTGAATATAGCTCAAGATAGAGCCTAAACTCATTTTTCCCAGTGACCCCTAGAAACCGTCCACTAAAAATGGAGGAACTGGACTTAACTCCAGCTAAAAATGGGATTATGCTAAAAATGGTGTGTCCACCATATTATCTTCCAGGACTGACTGTAGCATTAAATTCTAACTATCTTGTGGGCACATGCCCTGAAATCTCCACGGTCAAGTTACCGTAACTGTCAGCCAGATTAACGAACTGTTTGGAATTTAAACCTAACCCCGTAGCATGTGACAGGGCTAACCATAACTATGGAACCGTTGGAAGTTTTGGGGCTTAGCCCATGTCTTGGTCACACGGAGAGGGGCTGACCCCTCTGGACCCCCAAACGAGATTCGGTTAAATGTTAAATAAATCCACAAGCCCTATATGGTTAAGTCACATATGTAGTGCAGGCGGTAACACACAGGCCTAGCGGGCACGAGGTCCAGGGTTTGACCCCCGACCGCTACAACAAAAACTTTTTCGACCATTCTTCGGCCACGTGGCGACCTCTAATTGGTTGTTTAAAAAACTTGTGTCGCTCATCCAATGAACCACCACGTGCCACTTGGCATGATTTGATTGGTCTGAATGGAATATTCCAAGAATATTCCCTAGAATATTCTTTTTTTTGAATTTCCAAAAACTAGTCAAACTTGGTCAAAAGCCATAAATTGTAGTTTATATGACTTTTCAAATAGCGATAACTTCTTCATATGGTGTCAGTTCTTTGAACCATTCATGGTGTCGGAATCACGAAGACAAGATCTATCTTATCGTTCAGGTTCAGCACACTTCTGAACATTTTTATTTTTGAGCTATCACTTAGGTCCATGATTCAAATCTGATCACTGCACAGTGAGAGCACCCTTTTATACTTATCGTACTAGAACACTGCCTTGTATACCTGAAGGTACGTGGAAGAGCTCTGATATAATTACGTACGTGGAGTGAGGTATCACACTCGGAATGTATCGCAAACAATTAACAACAATTTCTATGTTTTAAAATGCCGGAACACGTCTCTAGCCTAAACCTTCTAAATGTTATCGTTATGGTTCCAATGCTTTTTTAGGTAAATTTATGTAAATTTTAAGTTGATCTTGTTTATAAATTTTCCTTTCAAGGTTCACCACGATGATGTGATGGAAATTTCTAAAATGCAAACTAAAATGATAAGCAAACTTTTCAATTTTAGCTTTTTAATGAAAATCTTAGCTACTAAAGGGAAAGAGAAATCAGTTTTAAGAGAAAAAAACAAAGAGCACAAACTAATATGCAACTTTCCTAACTTGTTCCTATGCAAAACACATAATTCACTATATGCAAATGCAGGTTTTTCTTTTCATCTCCCTTAATGTGAATGCAAAAAGGAAACTATATGCATGAAATCAACAAAAAAAAATGTTTTCTTTTTTGAGAAATGAGGAATTTAACAACAATTTTTCTTTTCAGAAAAATGAAGAATAGAACTAAAAATTTTCCTACAGGAAACGAAGAATTTAATGAAAATTTCCTTTACGAAAACAAATGGATCTAATGCAGAAATAAAATACTTTGAATTTTCTTTGTCAATGATAAAGAAAAGCACTTATAGAAACATTGAACAAACTTACTTTTCAAAGGAGGAAGAATCAAGAAAATTCACTAGTCTCTAAGAGGTATCAGACAATTGAAAACACAACAAACAAATGGCCGAGAATGATGGCAATGAAAAATTCAAAGGGAATTTGGTTGGCTAAGGGGGCAACTCAATCTCTAAGAGGAGATAGTGTGTTGCAATGCACCCCTGAGTGGGAGACAATGCACTACAGTGCACTGTGTCTTGACCAACAGTGCATTGGGCGCATGAGAGATTCAAAATTCAAGCTACAGAACACACTTCTAATGCAATTCTTTGATTCAAAAGTCTAATAATTGAAAGTAGATGCTACTAGGTGGATAAGTAGAGGAAAAAACACCAGGAATGATAGGAAACTCCCCAACGGAGTCGCCAATTTGTTATGCAGAATTATGATCTATGAATAAATCAAATTCCCTAAATGTGGTGTTATGCATTTAGAACAACAGATTAAAGACTTTGCAGTCACTTTATCTAAGATTAAATAGACACATAGAAAGATAGAAGGACCTACTTGTAATCCAAGCGCTTCCTATTCTCCTTCTGTCCCTTTTTTTGTAGCTTCCAATTTAACATAGATCGCCAGATTAGTTCCTGCAAGTATAAACACTACACAAAAAAGATATTGCAATATGCAGATGCCAATTTATCTTAATCAGTTAAATCACTTGAATATGAAACATACATATCAGTTAAGAGTCCATCACATGAGAAATAGAAACATAAACATATACATATATGGGAAAATGAACAACAATATTTATTAAAGAGTAGAAGGGGGAGGTTACAAACAATTATCAATTTAATGTCACCAGCCTCATCACAATCAACATCTCACCAGTAGCATATCACTTCTATCACTCTCTCAATTGAGAATCCAACATCATTTCTTTACCAAAATTCTTTCTTCCCTGCCACTAGGATCTGTGCTCAATTTATAGGGAAATTGATGGTAGTTTCTCAATCAAAGAATTTCTAATAATAGGTAAGACATGTTCTTAAGGTCAGAGGTATTATATGGACACATGAATTCGAAGTTTGACACATATGGACTCTTCTAGAAGGCACTAGCCATGTGGAGATTCCAGAACAATGAGAATTTCACTCCCATTTGACCAACGCACTCTTGAATGTCGAGAAGTGCATTGCAGTGCACCCTTGAATGGAGGGAGTTGCATATGCAACGCAGTTAGTCCCTTGAGAAGCAGTGTTGGTAATATCATAAGTGATATAACATATAATTAAAACCCTGGAAATCTTGCAACAGAAGTCATGAATGGTTTGTTCTTGTCTTAGGGCTTGTAGCAACTGCAATGGTAGGGGATGATAGACCCTATTTAATTGGTCCTGGGGATGATTTCTAGTTTTACCAAGTCATGGGGGATGATGCCCAAATTGACCTATAACAACCATACGTAAAAACAAAATCATTTTGAATATATTTTTGAGTTTTGAGTTTTACAAAAAAAAATTATTTTTCATATATCTGAGATTAAATTTTGATTTTTACATATAGATGTTGGAAACATTTGACCAGTGGGATCATGAATGGTTTGTTCTTGTCTTAGGGCTTGTAGCAACTGCAATGGTAGGGGATGATAGACCCTATTTAATTGGTCCTGGGGATGATTTATAGTTTTACCAAGTCATGGGGGATGATGCCCAAATTGACCTATAGCAACCATACGTAAAAACAAAATCATTTTGAATATATTTTTGAGTTTTGAGTTTTACAAAAAAAAATTATTTTTCATATATCTGAGATTAAATTTTGATTTTTACATATAGATGTTGGAAACATTTGACCAGTGGGATCATGAATGGTTTGTTCTTGTCTTAGGGCTTGTAGCAACTGCAATGGTAGGGGATGATAGACCCTATTTAATTGGTCCTGGGGATGATTTCTAGTTTTACCAAGTCATGGGGGATGATGCCCAAATTGACCTATAACAACCATACATAAAAACAAAATCATTTTGAATACATTTTTGAGTTTTGAGTTTTACAAAAAAAAAATATTTTTCATATATATGAGATTAAATTTTGATTTTTACATATAGATGTTGGAAACATTTGACCAGTGGGATCATCCTATTTTCATCATGTTGGAGACCCACAACACGCACAAGTTTCTAGATAGGTTGAGCAACACCTCAAGGGATTGGCCCAAGGAATAGAAAATTCCTATGAGAGTCCATCATCATAATATTGGTATGTATAGATGTATCAGCCAACTGTTGTGCAAGATAACTTGTGCAATTGATTTTTGTCATGAGAATCATTGGGATTAGTCTACTAGGAGGCTATAGAACCATTTTTTGACTACATGTATTTTTTATATGATCGGTCGAGTGGCCATATGTGTCTCGGGCACATCATTTTTTAAAACCAAACTTTATATATATATATATATATATATATATATATATATATATATATATATATATATATATATATATATATATATATATATATATATATATATATATATATATGCACACAAATATCTACCTATTGGTGTTTCTTTATGTGTTCTATTATATTTTTCACTATATGCGATGTGAATTTAATTTAATTTTCATATGTTACAAATGTATGTCAAAAACATGATTTGTTAATGCATATGTCAATGTATTTAAGCTTCTAGGGATGTGTTGATAATGGATATAATCAAAATATATTTCCATAAGGTGAAGCCCTAAAAACATATGAAGCATAGTTGGACTTATAACTGAATAGAAATTATTCAAGTGTAGTACTACAAGATGTGAGTCAAGTTTGACAACTATATGGCATATACCATGAGAAATAACATCAGACAATCGTCCGATCACTGCGTTGTACTCAACGATATTATTAGTAGAGAGACTAATACAAATCCCTTGTAAACTCACTAACTCTCCATTCAAAGCATATACAACCCACGTTGCGGAGGAAAGGTTCTGAGTACTATGACTAGTGTCATCTACTTAACCAACATATGGTTGAGGGGATGTCGACATCTACAAATAAAATATTAAGAAATATCAACTGAAATGATAGGAAACTCCAAAGGGAACACACTGTAAACGCACTCATCACACCTATAAATAATATGTACATAGTGAACTATGCAAAAATTACTTAAGAATATTATTTTTTGAGGTACAACCCATTTCTGGGTTGCTCCAATGGAACTCCATCAAAATAAAAAATCTCATAGGCCCCTTTAGCAAGAACACGTTTAACGATGTATGGACCTAGCCACATTGGCTAAAACTTCCTAGATCCTAACTTATCAAACTCTTAATCATATAAAAAAAAATTTCACCTTCTGAGAAACACGAGGCTTGAAATTCTTATCATAGTGCGCCTTAATGCATCTCTTATGGGCCTCATTAGCCATCGCAACATTGTGTCAAGTTTCATCCAATCATGTTAGATGTAGGCATTAGGGTAATTTTGAGGTCTAAAATGGACCTCCTAAGGAAATTATAAAATAATAGTGGAAATAATCAAATAAGATTAGATTACATCATCAAACTTTAGAGGGAAAAAGAAAAAACTATTTTTTCAACTCATTTTTTCAACTTATCTCCCTCTGAGTTTACTCAAATTTTGAGTGAAAACAATCGTTGGATGCATAATTTGATTCCTCATCCAAGGAGTACATGTTGCATACTTTCAATGGACCCTACTACACAAAAAATGATAAATACATGAAAAATGTGATTGCAATAATGTTTTTTCATGTATTTCTCAGTTTTCGTGTGTACGTCAAAAGTATGCAACATGGGTACTCATTGGATGAGGAATTAAATTTTTCATCCAAAAAGTACTCCCGCTCGAAATTTGAGTAAAATCTTAAGGAGATAAGTTGAAAATACGAGTTGAAAAGGTAGTTTTATTATTTTATTATTTTTTAATCTTTTACTTTTTTGCTCCAAAAATGGTGAATCATCCCCCATGGTTGACATAATCATCTTGAATCCTATTGGTTCTTATAAATTTTATTTTGGTTGTACATTTTTCTTAAGAGGCCCATTTTAGACCTCAAAATTCCCTTAATGAGAAATGATTCTTCTACAAAAGTGGTAGGAAGAAGTTCAAAAATAAATTTCAAAGATGGAATTTCTCACTCAATAGGAAGGATTGCTTTGAGACCATACACTAATTGAAATGATGTGAATCTGGTGGTAGTCTTGATAGAGGTTCGGTATGCCCACAAGGCTGCATAAATAATAAGATGCTAATCATATTTGTGGATCCCTATCATGTGTTGAAGTGTCATTTTCAAGACATTGTTGATTGCTTCAACTTTCCCGTTCGTCTATGGTTATTAGGGAGTTAAGATTTCATGGTGAAGGCCCAACTTAGCAATGAGTTTAGACATCATGTGATTATAGAAATGTTTCCCATGGTCTACAAATATAGTATATGGTACTATTGGCTCGAGGGGTCCTGACCTAGGTTCGGAGCGCAAGGTTTGCCAACAAACCCCTATACTACTGGCCCTTTCGGCAATGACCTGCTTGCGCAGGTCAAAGTCTCACCTAAAGTAGTATGGGTGCTGGGTGCTGGAACCAGGTTTCCACACCCTGAGAAATGATAGGTAAGGCAAGCAGAGCTATGCTAAGCCCTGTAATTCCCAGATTAATTTGCTCTGCGTAGGTTTAATTAGGTCTCTATAATTATATGCCTTTACGATAGTAACACAACATTACATAAAAAAAACAGAACAGAATAGAACCAATATAGATACCGAAAACACACTTACACAGATATTCACAGCTTAAACACAGAAAATACACAGTGCAGCAACTACCATCAATTCGCACAAGAGTACTCACAGATTCAATTATATATGAATCTTTCATATTCATTCATTCATCAATCCTTCCTTACAATTCCCTTCCCAACCTGCGCACATAGCAGAAGGGTCCACACATAGCTGGACTTGGATCTCCGCGCACACAGCCAGCAGGAGTCCCTTCCCCAAAACCTAAACAGATACTTCAATTCGCATAAATAGCTCATCATTCCTATCCTTTACAATACAAAATGTCCCTCTATTTATAGAAATCTAGCCTAGACTTTCCTATGGTCTGCAAACCGTGGTTTTCGGACCCCTGTTTACCCTTTTACCCATTACAATTCTTTGGGGCTTTGACCCGCCCCAAAACCCCTCTGCTAGATTAAATCTAATCAAAAAGTATCCAAATGGACCAGTTTCGTAGCTCATAGGAGACCCTGTTCCAACAGCCCCCCAACACAATATTGTGACTTGTCCCAAGTCACTGTAGCTGCCATATAGTCATTGAACCCAGTATGGCTTGAGTCGACTACCATTGACAAAGCCAAGTAAGATGTCCCCATGCAGGGTAGCTAGCTGGACTACTCCACCATTCATGATTTCCTTAACTATGTAGGGACCAAGACAGTGCTGCCGGAATTTTCCTGGATGTTTCACAAATTGGATATCGTATAAAAGGACAAGGTCACCTGCAACGAATGTATTTTGGCGAATATGTCAATCATGCCATGCTTTATCGCGAGCCTTCTAAACCTATTGATGAAAACTAGCAATAAACCGATCTCCCTCCAAAGCCACAAGCTGCACAAGACGCTCCTCTATGATATCGAGGTCTGCCATATTTGTAAATGTTGCGATGCGTAGGCTAGGAACAATGTATTCTATGGGCATAATGGCCTCTTTTCCATAGACCATCCGAAAGGGGGTCCTACCTATTAGCTTCTTGCATTTTTTTCAGTAGGCCCACAGAACAGAGGGAATGCGAACATCCTAGTCACTACAATTGGCATTGAAAACCTTAGTTAATGCTTGTTCCAAAATTTTGTTAAAAGCTTCAACTGCTCCATTTTCCTAGGGATGGTATGGTGTACTCTTCGCATGGTGGATCTAGAATTCTTCATTCAAGGCTTGGATCATTTGGTTAACAAAGTGTGTACATCTGTCACTCATCAGGATCTTTGGGCAGCCAAACCTAGTCAGAATCTGCTCAAAGACGAAGTGCGCAGTAGTATTTGCAGTACAATCCTTCACCGCTTGTGCCTCAGCCCATCAAGTGACATAGTCGATGGCAGTGATAATGTAGCGCGCACTTGTTTTCTTGCCAGGCGGATTGATGGGTCCTATAAAATCAATGGCCCATTTGTCAAAAGCCTGTAATGCTACTTGAGGCCATAATGGCATCTCATCTCAGTGCGAGGGCCGTCCTGTTCGCTGGTAGGTGTCGCATGATCTACAATAGGTGTAAGAATTATGATGCAGGGTAGGCCACCATAACCCAACCCTCAAAATATTTTGTGTCGTTGCTCGTCTTGCATAGTGGTATCCTGCGACACCTTCGTGTGCTTCTGCTAATACGGCAGGCCGTTCATGTTCCAGGACATATCTGCGTAGTATTGCATCTGCGCCTAGCTTGTATAACTGACCGGCGATGATAGTAAAGTCTGTTGCTTGAGTAACCAACTCCTTATTTTTCCGTACTGAATATTCTGCAGGGGCCACTCCTGTAGTGAGGAACTCAATGATATTAGCAAAGTGTGCGTCAACCACCTTAATGGTGAACAGCTATGCATCTAGTAAACCCTCTTCCAAGCTAGTAGGTTCTTCCCCTGTTTCAATGCGAGATAGATGATTCGAGCCTGCATTCAACCTTCCGAGCTTGAAGATGATCTCAAAATCATATTCTTGGAATAGCAACAGCTAGCGGCAAATCTTCCCCCCCAACATAGGCTTGTTGACCAGGTATTTCAAATCCGAATGATCAGTGAAAATTTTAAAGTGTCCACCCAGTAGATAGTGCCAATATTTCTGTAACGCATAGACCATAGCCAATCCTTCACGCTCAGTGGTAGAGTAGTTTCTTTCTACGCCCAAGAGTTTCTGACTCACAAAGGCAACTGGGTGACCAATATCTCCTTCTGCAGGCCGCGTGAGGACAGCGCCCAACGCAATGCCTGATGCATCCACATGTTCATGAAATTCCTTCGAGCAATCAGGAAATATGAGTATGGGTGCTGAAATCATCTTCTCTTTGAGTAGTTCGAAGCTCTTCTGACATTCATCATCCCAAAAAAGGAAACATATTTTTTTAGTAGCTTTTCCATAGGTGCCGTGATCAGGGGGTACCCTTGAATGAATTTCCTGTAATAGCCCGTGTGTCCAAGAATAGAACGCAACTTTTTTTCTATTGTTGGGACCGCAAGGTTTATAATTACGGCTACCTTCGTAGGATCAACCATCAACCCTTGCCGACAGACTATGTGCCCGAGCAAGATTTCAAATGGTACACAGAAGATGCCCTTATTAATATTCAAGGAAATTTGGTGCCTCTGGCATGCATCCAACATTAATCACAGGTTAGAGACATGCTCCTTTACTAGGCCGAAGACCATCCAGTCATCAAAATAAACCTCTAGGAACTTATGAATAAACTCCTTGAATACCGCAACTACGACCCTGGAAAAAATAGCAGGTGCGTTATTGAGGCCAAAGGGCATGACCGTATACTAAAAGGACCCCCATTCAGTTGGAAAGGTAGTCTTACTGCAATCTTCAGGTGCAATTCAGATCTGGGGGTATCTGGAGAACCCATCGGTGAAGGAATAGGCATCCTGTCCGCCCACGCTATCAAGGATTTCATCGGAGAAGGGTGTAGGGAAGGGGTCATGGACACAAGCATCATTTAACTTGTGTACATCTATGCAGATGCATACTCCCCCCTTGGTCTTCTTTTCCTGGATGACCATTGGACTTACCCAATCTGACTGTTCAACTGGTTCAATGATACCTGCGGCAAGCATTTTGTCCAGCTCTTCTTTAACCTTTTGCTTATATTTAGGATTCAGTCGGTAAGGCCGCTACTTGACGAGGTGCGCCTTAGGTTTCAGAGTGATGTGCATAATGCTGAGGTCCCTAGTGATTCCCTTGAGCTCAGAAAACTTTGTCGGAAATAAGTCTTGATACTTCGTGAGTAATTCTGCAATTTTTCCTAGAGTTTCTTCATCCCAATAGTCCCCAATTTTAGCCAGCTTAGGGTGTTCTTCTATCCCAATATTAATGTCGTGTAGCTTAAGAGACTGCATTACATCAATATTCTGCAGTGATGGCCCAACGACAGTGCGTTCCCCTTCAGATTCTGAGACAGAAATGTTTCGAGGATTATCTTCTTCTTCGTCAATCGCCAAGCTCTGGCAGTTGGCTATGTCTTGCATTTGCGCTTCCCATGTTAGGACCGCTGGTGCGGAGTGGTGGTGATATTTCTTAAATACAAACGTATCAATGTCCTGCAGAGCTTCGTTGATCATCTCTGTCCCCCCAATAAATCCGAACGTTCTGACAAAGTCCTCTTTTAGCACTTCCCAGTGGCGGGTGTGCTGGTGTAACTCCACATCTAAGTACCAAGCGGCCGGGATAGGGCCCAAGGCATGAAAAAATAGATGGACCCATTCTTCTGTAGTTTGGTCGGACCTTTTGGTCATCCAGGTGTGCAGATGTGCACGAGGATCCCCAGGTCCGAGGAACATCTTGGTGCGTATGTCAGCTGAAGGGACGAACCGTAGAAGCATCCTATCCCGACACGTTTCCCAGTCCGGGAATGCTTTCTTATGGGTGTCCCACCAACATGCGGGTGTCCCACGCATAGCCAGATTAAGGGCCCAGAGTTGTCGTTCTCTTCGCACCCTAGCTTCTAGTGTCCTTAAGAATTCTTGGACACTACCAACCTCATCAAAGTGGGGTAGATCTCTTACCTCCAAGGAAATGCAGTAGAGGGTCCTTGCGACCTGAGGGCAACGCAGGGCTGAAACCTCGTGTAACTGGTCTTGCCAAATCTCCAGTTTTTCATCAACGTCAGAAAAGTATTCACTGTCTCTCCTCCCCCAGAATATCCCGTCTTCTATGGGGTTAATCCTGTCTTTGTCCTGCATAGTCAATCTATAAATGTGATCTAGTTCCTCCCTCTCGTAGTCTGGCTCTGTATACTACATGCCTTTTGCTAGATCTAGTGGTACTATTACGCGTGTACCGTTGTTCTAAAACACCATGTTGTGCTTTTTGAGATTGATGAAACCCCCCATGTCTATAGCCCAGTCCAGTCCGAGGAGTGCAGGGTATGGATCCGTGTCTTCCATGATTTCTATGACCTCAAAGTCAGCTAGGACTTTTACTCCTGCGATATCTACCATGAATTTTGGCAACCGTCCTAGTGGGATGATCTTCTGTTGATTCACCATGCATAGCTGGATGGTGGACCATTCCAATTTAGGTTCTCCCATTCGTTGCCACGTTTTCTTTGGTAATACGTTTGCATCCGACCCCAGATCAAGAATAACTTGATCCATCTCATAGTCACCAATCTGCGCAGTCAACTGCATTTCTCTTTCGGTGCATTTCTTATAGCTGTATAGCCAGTGTACACCCCTGGTCTCAAGAATTGTGTCAGGCTAGGCTGCGCAGCTATGCAGTAATACTTGAATATTTTCTATAGCCAGTAGGTTATGTAGTAGTTTCAGACATGCCTTCAGAAAAGGCTCAACCTCTTCCTCTCTCTTGAGGTGCGTCGGCAGCTGCGCAGGGCCTGCCAGTGGCTTTTGTTCTTTGAGGTTCACTTATTCCCAAGATGCAAGTTCCTCCTTTGCTCCCTGAGTGACCATCCCACTGCGTGTCATGAATTTTACACTCAGATCTACATTCCTTAGCTCAGTTTTAACTCTTTGCACATTCTGCGTAGGGGTGGGTTGTTTTTCCTGCATTTTGGCTATCAGGATCAAGCAATATTCAATCTCATGTTCCAGCTGCCGGCAATATTTGCAGGATTTCTTGGTGGGATTTGGGCATTCCCTTGCGAAGTTCCCTACCTCTCTGTAGTTATAGCAGATTAGCTACCCCTGCCCCCGTCCTGCGCTTACTCCCCGACCTCCCCTGCCCCTTGCTGGGAAGCCACCAAAGTTCGCGGGGGATCTTGGCGATGCAGGGTTTGACTGTACCCTATAGAGGTTCCCTCGATCTGAAATCAGGTCATACATGCGACAGTTCTATTCATCGTGCCCTACCGATCGGAAGAACCTGCACCATTGCTGCTTTAGTTCACCCATACTTAGCCGAGGGAACTGGGCCGTATCATGCAGTCCGGCTACCCGGTAATCATCGCACCATAGCACAGATCCACTGGAGCCAGGTCATAGTGGACTAGGTCCTCTCACCTACACGTAATCCATAAATATAGGACAATGGTCCTTTGTATGGCCAGACACCCGACATCGTATGCACTAGAGGTCTGTGCTAGCTCCTTTTCCCCATTCCATCCGTAAGCTCTAAATCTCCATGTGCATGGCTCTAAGATGTTCTTGAATTTACTGTACCCCCCCCAACGTGTCGTCCTTGGGCATGGCTTCGAGTTTCATGGTAGCTTCCAAGGCTTTTTCCTGTGAATTGAAGGTCTGGTGGCCCATTGGTATATGTAAGTGAGGTAGCAACATAAGTGATGAACCATTCCGTGTGTTTTCTATTGTCATACTTGAACCCTCCTTCCCTAATTTCTTTCTTCAATTGCTGATCAGCCTCCCACACTGACTCAGACGTACCTTTCTTGAAGTATTTTACTTCCACTACCAATTGCGAGTATGATCTTGGCTTCCAGATCTATTGTTTTAGGGCGTCCTTAATATCTTGAAGAGATGTGCTCTTGTTTTTAGATATGTACCACATGTACCAGTCCAGTGCTCTGTCTTCGAAGGCCAGGGACAACTGTGCTCTCTTCACAGTATCACTTACCACCCCCTGTGTAGTCCATACCAAGTCAGCCACGAACCAAAACCGATCCATGTCTTCATCGACCGCGCCTTTAAAGGTAGGTAACTTCAAGTGTACTGCCATGTCTCCTTCTACTGATGTTTCAGTTGAAGGTTTGTTCTCCTGTAAGTCTGGCAAATATTGCGTCATTGCTCTTCTCAATGGGCTATGGGCAGAGTGATCCTTTTCTTGCTCGGTTCGATAGTACTTACCTCTCATTCACTTTTGTTTAGTATTTTCTTGTCAATACCTGATCACTTCATCAAAATGCTACAGGGTCCCGGCAACGGAACCATTTGTTGGCTCGAGGGGCCCTAACCTAGGTTTGGAGCGCAAGGTTTGCCAACAAACCCCTATACTAATGGCTCTTTCGGCAGTGACCTACTTGCGCAGGTCAAAGTCTCACACGAATTAGTATGGGTGGCTGCTGGAACCAAGTTTCCAAACCCTGAGAAATGATAAGTAAGGAAAGAAGAGCTATGCTAAGCCCTATAATTCCCAGATTAATTTTCTCTGCACAGGTTTAATTAGGTCTCTATTCACATCCACGTGCACTAGATCTATAATTATATGCCTTTACAATAGTAACATAGCATTACATAAACAAAACAGAACAGAACAGAACCAATTGAGATACCAAAAACACACTTACACAGATCTTTGCAGCTTAAACACAGAAAATACACAGTGCAGAAATTACCATCAATTTGCACAAGAGTACTCACAGATTCAATTCTCTATCAATATTTTGTATTCATTCATTCATCAATCCTTCCTTACAATTCCCTTCCCAACCTGCGCACACAGCAGCAGGGTCCGCACACAGTTGGACTTGGATCTCTGCGCACAGAGCCAACAGGAGTCCCTTCCCCAAAACCCAAACAAATAGCTTAAACCACAATTTGAATCAATAGCTCATCATTCCTATCCTTTACAATACAAAATGTCCCTCTATTTATAGCAATCTAGCCTAGACTTTCCTATGGTCCGCAAACCGTGGTTTTCAGACCCCTGGTTTACCCTTTTACCCATTACAACGCTTTTGGGGCTTTGACCCACCCCAAAACCCCTCCGCTAGATTAAATGTAATAAAAAAGTATCCAAATGGACTAGTTTCGCAGCTCGCAAGAGACCCTGTTCCAACAGGTACACCAAACTTTGCAATGATGTGATTAACTAGGATAGAGAGTAGTTGTTTCACTGGTGTTACTATATGTAGGCATCACCTCGACCCATTTCGTAAAGTAGTCTACCATCACAATGATGTAGCCATGCCCCCTGACCAAATGAGGGTTAAATGTAATAAATTAAATGCCCCATTTCATGAAAATACCAACAACAACAACACGGTTTAAAGGAGATGGTGGAGCATGGGTTTTACAATCATATATCTAGAAGGCATGACACTTTTTGACTACAAGAATGCAATTGTGAAACATAGTAGGCCAAAAGTAGCCAACACACAAAATTTTCTATGTGGTGGTATAACCAGACATATTCTCACCACATGCCCCAACATGGCATTCATTCATGTCTTTCTTAGCCTCCTCATGAGTGATACACCTTCTAAAAATCGTATCGATACCACGATGATAAAGGGTGTCACCAATTATTATATATTATTTAGCCTAATATTAGATACTTCGTTGGTCAAAGTGAAAGGTATTGGGCTAGAAATTTTGGTTCTGGGGATATATTATCATATCTCCATGCCACAGGTCAAATGAATCTATCAAGAAAAATAACTCGTTTAGAATACAATCGACATATTTTGTTTCAGTTTCGGTACTCGAAAGATCACATATCAGCTCAAAAAAGACTAAGGGTTATGGTTCTCAAACTTCTGTGGTTTACGTTAATTGTAGAATCTAGATTTTCCACAGTATCATAAAACATTGGTCGATGTTTTGAATCCCAACGGGGAACCATCTTCAGGACGAGAATGAAGAATGAAAGAAGGTCGCAAAAGATCAAGGTATAAATAGTGAAGGATTGAGATGTTTTGAGAGGAGATGACAGTAGATTAATTAATTTAAATAAATTGCATTTAATTCTTTATAAAAACTAAGGGTTTCTTCGACTTGGATTTGATAAAATCCAAATGGAATTCTTAGAGGATGAAAATCCGTTTGGAATACTTTCCCCCAAGAAATTTTCGTGACAAGATGTACATCATGGGGTTGTAGTCAGAAATAATAGTCTTGTGAAGCAATATATATAGTGAAAAACCCATTAGAAAACCTACACAGTTTCCAAAGCTAAATTTTAAACATGAGTATATTTGATCTCAGTATCATTCAAGTTCCTACTCGAATAATAAATGGGATGCTCATTCCCCACATCGTCCTCTTGGACCAATACCATAACGATGGTACTAGCTGCAACAACAAGGAACAAGAAGTAATCGTGTTGGTAATCCAGGAGATACAACAACTATGATCGAATCAGAAGAGATTTGAAAGCACTGAATTCCTTCTGAGCAGTGTCATCCTAATGGAAGGGACCCCTTTCTTTAACAAACGTGTAAATCCTTTGGCCAATTCGGCATAATTGGGAGTAAATATATGTAAAAAATTATTCTTCCATTGGAGTCATTATAGTTGAACAAGAGAGGAGGGAATAGGAAGATCTAGGATCGCCTGGAGTTTTAGTGGGTCAATATGAATTCCTTGCTTTGATACGAAAAATTCAAGAAGTCGACCGAAACATACACAAAACACACACTTATGTGGATTGAGTATGATGTTATAATGTCAACAACGAAAAATATAGACCTAAGGTGCATTGGATGATCAACGCGATGTTTTGAGTGGGAAGGCAGGTCATCCACATATTATTTTACAATGTGTTTAATATCATGGAAGGCGTAATTCATGGCCCTCTGAAAAGTATCCCCAACATTTTTTAATCTAAATGAGAGATTTTTATAAGAAAATGTGCCCCATGGAAAAATGAATGTTGTTTTATGTTGGTCCGATGGGAGAATGTTTATCTGATTGTAGCCATAAAATCCATCCATAAAGAAAAATACTTCATTTCCAACACAATCATTAATAATATGGTTGATGAATGGGGTAGGATAATTTTCGTTAGGACAAGAATGACTTATGCCATGGTAATCCACACACACATGAATTTTTCCTTGTTTATTCATGACATGAAAAATGTTTGACACATAATCAATTAATGGTACTATGTAGATGAAACCAACACGAAGAAGCTTCTCAACTTCAACCTTAATAGAAGTAGCCTACTTACAATGAATCAGACATAGGCTCTGTCGAATTGGCTTAGCATGAGTATATGTTTTGATTTCATGTACAATAATTTTTGGATCAATACTTGGCATCTCTTCATAGGACCAGGAGAAAATGTCACAAAGCTCCTGGAAAAGGGCCTTATAGGCCTTGATCTCATCGGGGGATAATTACGCTCCAATATGGATATTATTGACAATTCTGAGTTTGATTGAAATATCAAGAAGAAATTTCTCCTCGATATTCAACAAATTCTTCTCAGAATCGATATCATGGATGGATACAGAATTCACAGACATCTCAACGACATTGGGTGAATACCAGTCACTAATATTATCCTTGGATGAATCTGGCAAGGAGGAATGATGGTGATGATCATCCCATGGCACATCATCTGGCATCATGATCTCCATGATTCTCTCATTAGTAGAAAACATGTGAGAGAAAGTATCAGAAGATGTGCCATAATCTAAGGAATAGTAAACCGAATTAATTGAAGAGGAAATATCACACTGTGTCGCACATTGTTATAGCATCATTTTTCACCCTCATGTGATTCATGATTGTCTTTTTGGCCTTGAGCACCCATTCCCACAGACTTGAATAAAATTTCATAAAAAACAGTGTTTAAAATCCCATACGCGGGTATGCCCAGACTTTTCCGCATGTATACGCGAGTCCAGAGATACTTTTCCACATATGCCATTAAAATCATTAAAAAATATATAAAAATCCCTAATTTCGAGGCTGGGTTGATGGTTATTCCAGTAATTCAACCACCCTAGCCCGTGGCCAACTGTTTCCAACTGATTGAAACTACTTTGAGGGAGTATAAAAGCCCCTCATGTGCATGGCCTAAGGGAGAGAGAGAAATTATAGATATTATACTCTGTTGGAGCCCCAATTCAAGTCTGATTTCCCGTGCCTCTTGCACTTCCCAGATTTTTATAGGAAACCATTGTTTCCTGGAGATTTTCATCAGTTAATATGTCATCTCGTGTGCACAAGTCTTGAAATTATCTTAGCGAGGCAAGGGCGGGATGGATTCGGATGACGGTCTGTTCGAAGATCGTGGAAGGATTCAGGTGATCTCTCCACCTTTCTATCATTGTACATGTTGTTTGTAATGAAGAAGAACCATCTTGTTCCCGAATTCACGTGTTAATATCTGCTTGCATATGTGAAAAGATTATTAATTAAGCATTTATTATTGTTTATATGATGTTTCACATTGATTACACTGACATTTAGGAGAAATATATGCTATACAACTAGATTTCCGTGCACATTTCTTGATTTTCAGGTTGAAGAGGAAGAAGGGTTGCTGGGGGTTTGGACCCCGTGGGATCCACATCAAACATAGGACCTACGGGTGAGTTCTACTATCGATTTTATCTAGTTTTCAGTATACAAGTGTGGTTGTGTGAGTCCTTCTTGAATAGCATGCCCTGATCTGTGAAGGTTTTGACCCAACGACCTCTAGGGAGTTATTTCCCGAAATAGAACTAGCAACTCCACTGGGGATCGCATTCTTGTGATTCCCCTGTTGGGTGGTTTCAGATGTTTTAAAGGTTTCCAACAGTTTTAATCATTATTTCCATTCTAGTTTTCCTTTTCTCAGTCAGACTAAAGACCTGGTTCTTTAGCCAGGCTTGATCATTTTTTATTTTTCATTATTTACCTTTCCATATGCGAGTTTGCCTCTACACAGTCGCGTATACACGTAGTTTTTATTAAAGGAAGTCGTGTATACGCGGGTTTCCTTTGACACAGGCACGTATGCACGCTTTTTGAAAAGCTGATAAGTAGCGTATGCTTGGGAAAATTTTGAAATTTTTGATTTCTTGAATTTTTAGTCTTGTCTGCCTGTGGAGACCTGTTCCTGCAGTGTCTTTATAGTCTCTGGATTGTGTTAATAGTGGCTATTGGTCTTTTTCTCTCTTGTTTGGTTGAAGACTAGCTTATTTGGCAAATCTTGTTTTTTGGTGCTTGCATTTCTGGTTCGAGTACCAAGATCTCTTTCTGGAGATTCTTGGTTGTTATGCTTTATCAGGACAGAGAGCTTCTGCTCATATGCTCTTTCCTCACTTTATGTTTTGCTTTGCACTTTAATTTTTGCCTACTTTTCCGTTAGTTTTCTTGATTTCATGTGACTAGGTCTTGTTGCAATTTTTGAAGAGTCATTTTTGGGTCTTTGAAGTTTTTTTTGCTGCAAGATTGTGCTATTCTTCTGGGCTGAGTTACTGAGTTTCTTGTCTTCCTTTTTGCTCGTATAAATCTTTCTACTAGTTGGCACTATAAGATTTGGAGCATTTTTTTGAAGTTTTTCTTGAAATTCAGAGATTGTTTGGCTTGGTAATTGGATAGTTTTCTTGGTCTCTTTGAAGTCTTCTTTTATAAAATTCAAAAAGCTCAAAAACATTTTGTTTTGCCTTTGCTTTTGTTTTGCATTTTTGTTTTGGTTTCTTTCCATATTTTGAAGCTTTCTTGAGATTTCTTGCCTTCGGTTTCTGACTTGATTTGGGAAGGGAATTTTCATTGGTTTCTTTCTCTTGTTTTGAGCATATTTTGGTGTCTTTATACTGAGAGTTTCTGATTTTGGGAACTAGCTTTGTGGACAACCAAAAAAGTGATAAAACTGAAGGATTCTTTGGAAATTTCTCTTTTCTTTGGTAGATTTTGCATCTTAGAATTGGCATGCTCTTAGTAATTTTCATTAGGTGCACTTAAGAATTTAGTCTTTTTCATAATTTTTGTGAGTGTGAAGTTTGTTATCTGAAAAGAAAAAAATATAGTCTCGTAGAACCCGTGTAGAAATTTCTTTTCATCGAAAGGCAATTAGTGCATTTGCATGTAGTTTGGTTTTCATTAATTTCTTTTATGCATCATAAAACATCACGAGTTTCATTTCCATATTCCCTTGACTTAATATAACAGCCAACTAAAATAAGCGCATTAATTTAAAAACAACTAGCAAGTTTTTTTATTAAGTGTCATACAGCAACTAGCTAGGTTGTAGGGCCTTGGATTAGGTGAGTGGAGAGTTAACTCTCCAAGGCCGCTCAAACTAAAACATAGAAGTTTATTAAATGAGCAAAATCCAACTCCGTTAGGTGGACCGGGAAAGCTCTCCTCCAGAGAGTCAAGCACGAGGGGAAGTGAAGGCCGAAAAGAGAGATACCCCCTCTCTGATTTGTTGGATCTTGCCTCAAGACCGTTCCGCCCAGCTGCTGACACGGATTGGTGCCCATAGTTGCCATTCCTAGGTTCCACACAGGTGATTGCGGGGGGGAATACCCATGGTACCTGAGGCAAACGTCATATCACTTCCAGCAGTACTTCTGGAGGGTGCCCTAGTGAAGCTTGGGTACTTGCACCGGCAAAGGCTGTTGTTAGGAGGTCGGCATAACTATTTCTTTTACCTTCGCTAGTAGGCCTGGGTCGTAATTATCCCAGCCTACTTTCGAGAGGTCCTATTTTTTGCTTTCTTGTATTTTGGTGTCCGGTCCTAATCACCCAGAGCGGAAATACTTGAAGGCTGCTTTCTTGGCTGTATCTTAGGGATTTTTTTAGTGAGTGCTCTTTTCTCCTAGCTTGCTTAGCTTTATACTTTTTTGAGTCTAATTAAATCTATTAAAGTGGCTGATCAAGCGCCTTGTCGATCGAGGAGAGTTCGTGGGTTATCTCCCGAAACTGTTGAGCCTTCTTCAAGAAGGCGTAGGAGTAACATAGCAGGTGAATATCACCCTGTGATATCTGACGCAGTGGAGAGAGATCCTCCACAAGGGCTTGAAGGTTTCGTAGTTGGTTCCAATGTTGGTTCCAAGAGGAGCGTTCTCTCACCTCGAGAGTCTTATTTCCGGGAGAGTTAGGAATAGAAGTAGAGGAAGTACCTGAGTCTCCTCAGTCACTTCCATCTCCTCTTCCTCCTGATTATCCATTTTTTGTTGAGTAAATTAGACCTGAGTCAGGAAGACCAAAAATTCCTTATCCATCTTATTCATACCTTTTCAGAATCGATGGCCACGACTGGGAATGCGGCTTCAACTGTGAGTGCTGTAGGCATTCAGACTCCTGCTTCAGTTGAAGGAGGAGGCACAATTTCTATATCTTCGATTTCCTCTAGTACTACTGTGTTTGGCTCTGGTTTCACCCAAGCACATGCTTCTCAATCTGGTCCCTTTTGTTTTGGAATGCCCATTAGTGGGATTCCTTCATTTTCCTTTTCCGCTGCTGCAACTGCGTCTGCACCCATGTCTTCCATGGCTAGTGGGTCAGCTTCTTTTCAAGGGTTCCCCTTCGGAACTGGGCATATTCCTAGTTCAAATCCTTCTTTAGGGTCTTTTCCTTTTACTTCTCAGACTCAGAGTTTTAACCCTTGGTCTGGAGGTGCTCCAGTCTTGTCCGGCTCAGCGCAGTGCTCTTCTCACTACTATTGGGGCTGTCAATCCAAAGAACTCTCTTATGATTACATTCGATATGTCTAATTTTAAAAAGATATTCCCCCATCATATGGCTTTCCATATCAAATCGTCGTTCCGAAAATTCAATATCTTTCGGACGGTTGTTGATGAGGGTGCTTCCACATGTGTGATGCCTCTCGCATGTTGTAAAGGAATTGGATCTCCTGCATCTATTCCATCTGCTACTCTTCTAACTGCGTTTGATGGTCATTCTCACAGACTGCATGGTATTATCCCAACTTTTCCCATCTGTGTTGGGGGAAAAACTGTAAATATAGAGGTTGAGATAGTTGATGCAAGCTTGGACTACAACCTTCTGTTGGGGCGAAACTGGATTTATGAGATGGATGCCATTGCATCCTCATTATTTCGGGTTATTTTTTTCCCCCACGAAGGGAGGATTGTTATAGTGGATCAACTAGACTGTTCTCCTGTAGACCCGAATGCATCTACTGACTTAGCTATTCCAAATTTAGATAATGCCAAGCCACCTGTTGAGAATTTAGGGGTTGGAATGTATTCTTCTTTGATGGGTACTTTTGATATTCCACCTCCTACTGTTCATATAAATGAAATTTCATCCTCCAAGGCTCCTATTCGAAGAGAGTTCTTTAGAACTCATTATTTTTTGGATCCTTGGACCTTGCCTTCCCCTACCTCCACATTAGCAGAATGTCAAGTGGGTGGAATGGCATTTCCGATGTCTGCAGCTGAGATTGCTTATCAATCTATTGTTGACTCTATAGAGTCCATTCCAGCTCCTCTTTCTCTGGAAGAGTTGGATGGCGATGTGGCTCTGGCTTGGAAACTTAGTTCTTCTTCTGCCCAGGATTGCCTTGATACCACTCTTCCATCTGAAGAGGCCATCCTGGAAGCTATGACTGGTATAGATAGACTGTGGGATGATTTGCATCATCGGTCTTACTTTTTACCTAATTTGAGCGAAGTTGAGTCAAGTTTTCCAAGTCCTTTGTCTACTGGTCCTGTTCACCCAGTCCTGAACCCTTTAGCACCAACACAAGTATATGCTAAAGGGAACATGGCTGTGATTTCTCCAACTATCCCAGTGAACATTTCCAGGAATCCCAATGTTATAGAGAATGTCTTCATCGGATTTGAATGTTCCCCTAAAGAGATTCAAATTTACACCGATCTTTTTAAAGATTTTAGGGATGTGTTCGCTTGGTCTTATGAGGAAATTCCTGGTATAGATCCATCTATTGTCCAGCATGAGATCAAGACTTACGAAAATGCTAAGCCTGTGAGGCATAGACTTCGTCCGGTCAATCCTAGGAAGGCTACAGCTATCAAAGCTGAGGTGGAGAAGTTGCTCAAGGCGGGATTTATTTTCCCTGTTCCTTTGACAGAGTGGGTTTCGAACCTTGTTCCTGTAGACAAAAAACAAGGAACAATTCGAGTTTTCATTGATTTCAGAGACCTTAATAAAGCATGTCCGAAAGATAATTACCCCACACCATTTATAGATCAGATTATCGATGAGTGTGCCGGTAACGAGATTTTCTCCTTCATGGACAATTTCTCCAGATATAATCAAATTACTATCCTTCCTGAAGATCAGCATAAGACTGCCTTTATTTGTCCCTGGGGTACTTTTGCTTACAAGAAGATGCCTTTTGGTCTTAAAAATGCTGGAGCTACATTTCAGCGGGCCATGTCATATGCCTTCCACGACATCAAACATATTATCGAGGCATACTTGGATGATTTAGCTGCTCGTTCTCGAAAGAGAATTGATCATCCAGCTCACCTCTGTCAAGTATTTGAACGATGCCATTTCTACAAGATTAGGTTGAATCCGAACAAGTGTGTTTTCACGGTCACATCCGGTCGGTTATTGGGATTTATAGTGTCTATGGAAAGGATTAGGGTAGATCCCTTCAAGGTTGAGGCAATACTTCGGTTGCCTCCCCTGTCGTCTATTTGTCAACTTCAAAGTCTACAAGGAAAGGCTAATTTTCTTTGGAGATTTATCGTAAATTATGCTGAAGTTACCAAAGGATTTATGAGATTGTTGAAGAAGGGTGTTCCATTCTTTTGGGATGACTTCGCTCAGCGCTCATTCGATGCTTTGAAAAAATCATTGACCTCTGCTCCTTTATTGAGTCCACCTGATTATAGCAGGGTTTTCCTTTTGTATCTTGCAGCAGCAGAATCTACCATTGGTATGGTTCTGGTTCAGGAGGACGATGCTCTGGCAGAGCATGTTATATACTATCTTAGTTGAGGCTTGGTAGGACCTGAACTCCGGTATAATCCGATAGAGAAACTGGCTTTAGCAGCTGTTCATGTTGTACAGTGACTCAGACATTACATTCTTCTACAAAAAACTTATGTTTTGGCAGCAGCCAATCCATTTCAGTTTGTTCTCAGTAGGCGAGTGATTGGGGGAAAATATAATAGATGGATTGTGTTTTGGCAGGAATTTGATCTTGAGTTTATGTCTTCCAAGTCCAAGAAATCATTGGTTTTCGCGGAATTAATCTCTGATTTTCCCTATGGAGAAGAGATAGTCTATGATGAATCCTTCCCGGATGAACATTTGTTTCTCATTTCTCCACAGGATCCTTGGTATGGAGATATCATTGTGTATCTTCAGACTGCGAGGTTTCCCTCTACTTTTTCGAAAGATGAGCGCCGTAAGTTGCGTCACTTGGCTAAAAATTACCTGATTATTGGTGATGCTTTATACCGTCGAGGGGTTGATTCAATCCTGAGACGTTGCTTAACTCTCGAAGAAGCTGAGGCTGTGCTGAATGATTGCCACAGTGGAGCTTGTGGTGGTCATTTATCTAGGCTTGCTACAGCCCAAAAAATCTTGCGTGCTGGATACTTTTGGCCTTCAATTTTCAAAGATTGTGTGGATTCGGTCAAAAAGTGTCATCCGTGTCAAGTCTATACTCAAAAAATGCGCGCTCATCCAGCTCCGCTTTTTCTAGTCATTACTGTCGGTCCCTTTACAAAGTGGGGTATTGATTATACTACTTGTAACTCGCCTTTGGCTAAAGGTCACAAGTACATTATTGTAGCAGTAGACTACTTTACGAAGTGGATCGAGGCTATGCCTACTTTTGGGAATGATGGTGAGACAGCAGCTCTTTTTCTTTTCAACCAGGTTATTTCTCGTTTCGGTATTCCTAGAGATATTGTCACTGATCATGGCAGTCATTTTCAGAATAGCATGATGGCTGAGTTGGCTCTAAAATTACGTTTCTGGCAGGAGCATTCATCTCCGTATTATCCTCAGGCTAATGGGCAAGTGGAAGCCGTGAATAAATCCTTGAAGACCATTCTTCAAAGGAAAATTAATAAAGCTCGATCCAGCTGGCATATCATGCTATATCCTGCACTTTGGGCATACAGGACGTCAGTAAAAACTACAACTGGCTTTACTCCGTTTCAACTAGTTTACGGGCTGGAATCCGTATTTCTCATTGAATGTGAGATTCCTTCTCTTAAGTTAGCCGTTGAGCTTCTTCCTGACACTTCTAGTCTTGAAGAACGTCTCCTTCATCTGGAACATCTTGATGAGCAATGTCGAGATGCAGCCATGATGAATGAGGCGCATAAGAAACGAGTCAAAGTTCAATATGATAAAGCGGTCAAACCTAGGGTTTTCTCGGAAGGTGACCTTGTTTTGGTCTATACCCAAGAGAAGGATGCCCGGGGGGCAGGAAAGTTTAAGTCTATGTTGTATGGCCCCTTCATTGTTAAAAAAGTCCTTAAAAAAGGAGCATATACCTTGGTTGATTTTGAAGGAAACGAGTTGCCGGAGCCTAGAAATGGGCTCTATTTGAAAAAGTATTATGTCTAGGCTTCGGCCTGGAATTTTGCTTTTGTATATAGTAGTCTTTATTTTTGTACATCACTGGTTTTTCGGTTTTTGATGTGATGGTGATGTTTTTTATCTGCTTTGGCAGGTTGTGTCGAATGTCATGAGTCATTATGGTTTCGCCGATGGTGCTAGTAGACACACCCGGAACTTGGCTTCCGCGGCTTGGGTGCTTCATCATCCATCCGGTCAGCTGTTAGTATCAAGAGGAGTCTGCATTGGTCCTGCTTCCAATAATGTAGCAGAGTACACTGCAGTCATTCATTTACTCTCGGAGGCAATATCTTTGGGTGTTGATTCGTTGGTAGTTTTCTTGGACTCCCAGCTGGTGGTGTCGCAGTTGAACAATACTTATTGGGTTCGAGATCCATTTTTACTCCGGTTGTATTTGAGGGTACGTTTGTTACAAAGATCATTTCAATTTTTAAAATTAATTCATATTCCTCGAGCAGACAATTGGATGGCAGACTCATTAGCTAATCAAGCAATTGATTGGCATATTAATCATTCAAAAAACATCATACATTTTTATACATTTGTCACATCACATCATAAATCGTTGTATATATATCTCATCAGAGTGTTCAAAAAATATACAAAATTTGGATCCATAAGTCGTACAAAATTAGGGCTTATGCCCGATCATGTTCAATATCAAAAAATATACAGTCATCCGGTAATTCATATCTATCTATTCTTGTGGTCCCTGCCCAAAATTCATGTTCCTATAGAACACGATCGCAGTAGCGACTCGGCGGAATAATCTCACCCAATCACGTGGTACTCCCACTACCCATCTCTGGATGGCCTCGGGTAGATCTTCCACTGCAGCCATAGGTACTTGGCAGGTCAAACCCTCCAAGTTCCTCTATACAGCATGGAGGGTTTTGTCTGGGTCTACTTTCTCCGCCTCGCCTCTGCGGCGCTTATGCCGCGGGTAGCCCTCAAGACGGACTGGTCCAATATCTGTATCATGATCATCATAATATCGTAACTCATTTGGAATCCAATTAAAAACATGTTTTGTTTTCACATTTTTGCACATATATTGAAAAAATCCAAATAAATCACATAAAAATTGCAATCTTACCGATTGTGCCCCATGTTGTGCCAGGTGGAAGGACGAGGTCTGAATCACCGCGGAAATCCATCCCAGCATTGGGGTAGTCCTCCACGGCGATGATTTGTTCTCCCCACCATTGGAAGAACTCGTCATCCCAGGTGGTTCGGGGAAGTTCACTTCCCCCCAGTCTCTTCATCAGATCTGCCCATTGGGCAACTCTTGGGTCGCTTGGGCTATTGATTGAAGAGATCACTTTGGGTCGAAGCCCAGGAATCTTCTCAAAGAAGAATGTCATCAAGATCGTACCATATCCGAAATGTTTTGTTTTTTCTTTGCGGATGGAAGTCAGTTGTTGCTTCATGTTCATTAGTAGAGCTGTGCACCAATCATATAGGTGAACTAAGCATTCTACTGCTATGCTCATCTGCATCCTGGATGCCTGATGTAAGGAAGCAGATCCTGCCACCCTGCCGATGGTAAACAGGAGAATTTTCATGTGCAAATCTCTTAAAATCTTTTATAGAAATTTGAGTCCCTACTTTCTTGGACCCCTCTACACAGTAGACGTGGACATAGTCATCCACTGTAAGCCCTCCCAAAGGCTTACCGTGCAAATCTGTTGGGTCTCCCCTTCGAGAGAGTCCAGTAATGAAGTAGATGTCTTCTACCTCTATGTGTATTGGCATTTGATCTATGATGAACCAATCTTCCTCCGGTTCCCAATAATTTACGAGCATTTTGAGCAACCGGACATTACTCTTCATATTTGGAATTTTGAAAAATTTGAGCAATCCACAATTTCGAAGGACATTGAGCGACTGTTGGTCTTGCATAACTTCATTTTCAATAACACTGTGCTCACGTTCTCTCCAAGATATAGTCATCCTGAGAAAAATCATTAATTTTTCCATTAGAAACGCATTTTTTCATTTCGGGTTGCGCATACGCGACTTACTCTGTACACAGTTGCGTATATACGCGGCTTGGCCCATACAAACCCACGTATGCGCAGAGCCACAATTTAAAACAAATATTTCTACGGTGAAATTTCCAAATTTTAACCCTATGAATGGACAAAATTGATGATAATTATGGATCAAGAGCTTACCTGATTAGTTTGGTGAAGTTTGACGGCCGATTGCTCCTGTTTTGACGAAAGAGGATTTTTCTCCAGAGCTCTTTTTCCCAAATCAGCAAGTAACAATGAACCAAATATGAGGTAACATGTGTATTTATGCCCAAAAAATTGAAAATTTTTGCAAAAATTTGTTATGCCTATTTTTTCAATCTATCTTAAGCTGCATAACCTGGATGCTTGGAAGTGCCCAGATTGGTATATTTTCAGGTACATTTTGATGAAGTTGATATTTTTCCAGTTTTTGATCCATGACTGCTGACACGTCATGGCAGGTGTATGATCTTCACTGGCATATAGGTTAGGAAATCCACTTTCCGTTGCATTTTGCATACTAGCCTCCATTATGATCACTTGCCATAGGGTCGATCCCATCAGGTCATGAGTATTTAACCCATTTCACTCGCCGATTTTAATCATGACTTGGTGGTAGAGCCTTCCTTTACATGGGCTTCCTAGTTAGTTCCTCGCTATCACTTGTTGCCCATGCTGCGTTTTATGTAGGCTCGGGAGTCCTCTTTAGTCCCACCATGACTTGTGTGTTGAAGCTTCATTCTTCTTCTTCTTCACTATCATTATTTTGGCTATTACCCTAGAGGCTCCCTGGTGTTGTTGAGTTGTATTACTGCATTGCATATTGGCTACTTGTTTATCCTGGCCTTTAGCCGGCTTCATTTGGACTCGATGTTTAAGCCATATTTTGACCTTGACTGTTTGTACAAGTTAACCATTGCATGCACTTAGCTATCGTGACTTGACACATTTTTTACCCATGGATGGAACATTCCTTTGAGTATCGCTGACCAGTTTCCGCCACCTTGCATTGAGCATAGGATTGTTCCTATCCCAGGAACTAGTGCATCTGTTTCTTGATACTCGTTCTATCCATTGTACCATAGCATTCTTTTATTCTTTTTCAGGCTTATTATATGAAAAAGACAAAAAAATCAAATATAACAAAAAGAGCGGGAACGGGATGTTACTTCGTAATTTGATGGCAGTACAGTGTCAGTTTGTCGCCCTTGAACAAAGCACATACACTTATATATTTCCTTCATTTGGGATGGTTTTAGTTTTGACCTAGGTTCAGCCTTTTGCCTTGTTTCACTGGTCAGTCCTCCCCCGATTGGTTATCTCTTCCAATCATATGGAGAGTTTGTTTTTGCCTCCTGCATAACAGACTTATACAGTGTCATTTTTACTGCCATGGTCATCACGAGTCGTGCTTTTGTTCAAGGGAAGTCTAACCAAAGTCGGCCATTCTGCGGTGTCTCTTGACTCATTATTTAGTCGGCCTTCCCGGTCTTGTCAGTATATTGTTCTATCACATCAGATGTTTTGGTCTTCTGCTCGTGCTGGTTTGAGAAGGTCTCCATTGACTTCTTGTTGGTAGGTTTGTTTCTCATCGACTATAACATATTGCTCTGAGAGTAAACCTAGAGCCGCACCCTGGCCCTATTTCCATCATTGATAGGTGACCTTGTGCTTAGCATTTGATCATCATTATGGGTCTTTGACTGAGTGGTTTTCCTTGTGTTCGACGTCAGCATACATTATCACACTTGGGATTCATGCAGTACCTTGATTTCCATTTGACCCTATCGGTGGATATCTCGCGTCTGTGTCAGCTTTCATTATTGGTTGGTTCAGAGGGTTTCTTCTGTGCACTAGCTTCATCTTGTGCATGTCGGAAGCGTACTTCGGTTTGGTTCCATCACTTTGCTTCATCTGATTCCCTCCAAATTTTGGCCTGCAGGTTACACTCACGCTGGACTGATGTAGGATGCCTTAATGCCTTTCTTCCAGCAGATCTTTTCCCATTGACTCCGACTCATTGCTCTGGGAATAAGGTCTAGAGTCTTTTGTCAGTACCTTAGGGTTTGCAGTCATTAGTGGCAGAATCTTTGCTATCGACAATGGGGATTCATCATTGCCTCCTGATTGGTAGATTCTTCCAAGTTTTCTATTTCAACTCATTCATTCGCACTTGTTAGATTGTACTGGGGCACCTTGACACTCATTTTCATTATTGGTGGGTTGTCTCGTGTTGGTTAATGGTATACATTATTGACCGGTAATCCAACGATTTCTCACATGGTCGACTTCAACTCATTTATTCCCATTGTGTAGAATTTTTCCATCAAGATCGGTGAAGACCTCGGGTTGCATCAGCATCTTTCGGTTCACTTTTGACAGTCCATTCAGTTTCTGTCAGTGATGTCGTCCACCCTTATATGTTGCATTTCAGTACAGAAGCATCCTATATGTTGGCTCCTGAGTTTCGTGATTGTACCATGTGTTCCACCCCTTATGATTTGGTACTTGGAGATTCAGTTACTTTTGTGATCAGACATCTATTTTCAGCACTATTGATCAGTTTGATATATGTGATACTTGGACATTGATTCTGACTTGTACTTCCGGGCCGTGCTCAGATGATTCATTGTGTACTTTCAGTTCAGCTATACTTGTATACATTCTGGATCTATTCTGTACTTTATATATGGATATATTTTTTACTGAGCATGGGTATGCCCGCCTCAGATATGAGTTGACTCTCTATTTTCTTTCATTTGTTTTTGGCAGGCTGAAATTTGGTGAAGTCCTCTCTTGTCCTCGCAAAGTTCTTTCTATGCACATAATACATTTCGGCCATCATGTACCCCTTCTGACCTCATATATTAGGGGGCATCTATTATAGCATCATTTTTCACCCTCGTGTGATTCATGATTGTCTTTTTGGCCTTGGGAACCCATTCCCACAGACTTGAATAAAAGTTCATAAAAAACAGTGTTTAAAATCCCATACGCAGGTATACCCAGACTTTTCTGCATGTATACGCAAGTCCAGAGATACTTTTCCGCGTATGCCATTAAAATCATTAAAAATATATATAAAAATCTCTAATTTCGAGGCTAGGTTGATGGTTATTCCAGTAATTCAACCACCCCAGCCCATGGCCAACTGTTTCCAACTGATTGAAACTACTTTGAGGGAGTATAAAAGCCCCTCATGTGCATGGCCTAAGGGAGAGAGAGAAATTATAGATATTATACTCTGTTGGAGCCCCAATTCAAGTCTGATTTCCCGTGCCTCCTACACTTCCCAAATTTTTATAGGAAACCCTTGTTTCCTGGAGATGTTCATCAGTTTATATGTCATCTCGTGTGCACAAGTCTTGAAAGTATCTTAGCGAGGCAAGGGAAGGACGGATCCGGACGATGGTCTGTTCGAAGATCGTGGAAGGATTCAGGTGATCTCTCCACCTTTCTATCATTGTACATGCTGTTCGTAATGAAGAAGAACCATCTTGTTCCCGAATTCACGTGTTAATATCTGCTTGCATATGTGAAAAGATTATTAATTAAGCATTTATTATTGTTTATATGATGTTTCACATGGATTACACTGACATTTAGGAGAAATATATGCTATACAACTAGATTTACGTGCACGTTTCTTCTTGATTTTCAGGTTGAAGAGGAAGAAGGGTTGCTGGGGATTTGGACCTCGTGGGATCTACATCAAACGTAGGACCTACGGGTGAGTTCTACTATCGATGTTATCTAGTTTTCAGTATACAAGTGTGGTTGTGTGAGTCCTTCTTGAATAGCGTGCCCTGATCTGTGGAGATTTTGACCCAACGACCTCTAGGGGGTTATTTCCCGAAACACACATGTTGAGTAGATGGTTTCATTTAGAGCTCAATATAGCTAAATGACATGTGGTCATCGATTGTATCAACATTAGATGCATTCAATATTATCCAAGGATCAGATGGAATAGTACCAGAAGATATCATGTTGACGTAGACAACTGGATTTGAGATGTTAGGAAATGGAGGAGCAAATAAAAAGGTTCCCATGATGGAATAATCTTTAAGCAAGCCCACCCTGACATGCTAATATGGATATGGGGTTTCTTCTATAAGAGGGATGCTGTTAGTAACTTTAGAATTGTTGGGAAAGAAGGTGAGCTCATCAATGACCACTATGCCCCCCTATTGAGGGAAATATATCATTCCAAAACAAGTCGAGAGGAAAATAGCCATAGCATAAACCATGTACAACCCAGTAGATGGTTATAATCTATCTCTCCATCGATAAATTTGACTTATACTAACACTTTCTTGCCAACTAATTCAATTTGTAATGAACTCAAGATCACATAAGGATTGAAGCCTCGTCCATCAAAATCCTTTAAAGCAGTTGGTGACTTGTTGAGATGAGGAGAAACAATGGCCTTTGAGCAAGAAATGGACATAGTACAAGTTGAAACGCCTTCATCAAAAATGGTTCATTGGATAGTCTTACTTTGAATGAAAACTTGAATGATAAAAGCTAATAGTATTGGGAGTCAAGGCGTATGATTTTCGTGATTAAAAACTATGAGATTAGAATCTGAAGGATCAATAACTCCAATTGCAGACAATAAAGCCTTCTTCTGGGCGAGAAAATTTTATAACCCCTCAAGAGTCGACATAGCTGAAGGAGCTTGGGTAAGATCCTCAACTATGTTATAATAATTTGTAGCTCCCACACGAGGGTTCAATTCATATTTGTGGATAATGCCCTTCAGAGTGTTAATTTTCAATTCGGTAAGAACCATATTGGGAGTAGGATCTATAGTAGATGAGGTAGAATCGATAGGTTGATAATTATATTTTCCAGTCGAGGGATTCGGATTATCATAGCTCTTATTCCTGGTTGCTACAATAACTTCATTTTTTGTCTTGGTGGAGGAAAGCATCATTACCGAGGAAGAGGACGCAGGATCTTGGGAAACCATGTTAGTCTCCTGATTAGGGAAGGGATTTGCCAGTATAACGGGAGAATCATATGACTTAAGAATCATATGTCGGATGTGGACATTCATAAGTGTAATGTTCCTCATTAGAGATTAAGCATGGATAATGAGGTTTCCTATTTTCTTCATAATACTAATTATTTTATTTTTCCCGTGGAGGATTATCTTTCTTCTTCTTACCTTTTCCTTTCTTCTTACTTCCTGGTTGCTGAGATTTTCCCTTTGTGGCTTGAAAAACATTGATCTCAAAAGTAAAAGCTACAGGAGTAGTAGTATATGGGTTTTGGGTAGCCATAACAGGAGTTAAACCAGATGGTTTACTCACTGACTACTGACTAGAATAACCAATCACGCCGTCGACGACATGTGATTATTTACGGGGCGGTTGCAAAAAAATATGTCCAATTCATGGATAATTTGGTATTTTATGATAAAGTGTGTCATATTGAGTATAAACAAGATCTAGATATTGGGCACGAGCAATTAATTTCTCTTCAGCCACAACTCCACCCTTAGCAACATCTTCAATAATAGGTGGAAATAAATATTTGGTAAACCATTCATCTAAGATCTGATCAGGAACATAGGTATTGACCAAACAATGGCGGTGTTGCCACTCATTAATGTGATAAAAAATGTGAGTGGAATCATATCGTTTGAAATTGGTCAAAATTTCAGTTTCGGTCTCATACTGAATAGGTAACTGAAATTGTGTTGAGAACGTAGTAGCTAAGGAACTAAAATTTTTGAATGAAGCTCATGGTAATTTAATATGCCATTTTTTTTTCATACCAGTAAGTGTGTGCTAGAAAAAATGTAAATGGATAGAGTCTTCATTTAAAGGGCTCGAAGAACAACATAAATGATACGTCATGACATGCATAGATGGGTCTTCTCCAAGATTTCCATTAAGCTTTGGGATATCACTGCTAAATTTTGTAGGAATAATTGGCCACCATGAAGAGTGAAAAATGGGATCATTTGTAAGCCATGTTAGATCTAGTAATTCAATGGTTTCCAAAAATGGCAACTACCTATTGAAATATTATGGAGGGTATCTCGGGTAAGATGGAATTTATTGAGAAATAGGTATATGTGCTCCTGGATATGGATGATTTTGATAACATGGATAAAAAAAACCTTGTTTCCCAGTTGTAGGATAACCTTGAAAATGTTATGGCTTGTTTTTTAGTTGCTAACCTTGGTAAGGCATTTGAGGAATACCTTGGAATGATTTCCCCATGGGATTTTGAATCATGCCAACATAAGCCTGGATATATTGTGTTTATGCCACACCACATATAGTTTAACCCACTTGGATTTGAGGAATAGCCTATCCAAGTGGTGGAGACTGTAAGAGACCTTGAAGAGGTTGTTTAAGTGGGGCTTGGGAGGTCCTACATACCGATGGAAGAGATTGAGTTAAATTTACAACCTACAAAGGTTGACTTACATGAGCTTGCATTTAAATAGGTTGAAATATAGTTTAACCAGTAGGAATTTGAGATGAAGATGGAACAGGTTGAGAGGGTTGAACTTGATTCACAACTGAGCTAGGTTTTATAGGAAAATTGGGTTTCCAAGAATTAAAATCTATTCTAGGATATGGAGGATTCAAATAAGTTTGATCATTGACTTACGTTATTTGGCCAGGAGATGGGAGTAGTAAAGAAATAGGGCCCCCCTTTGAGAAAATAGGAATGGAGTACGGAGTACATTTCATCCCAGGATGAGGGTACCCAACATAAGATGAATTAGGTTGTTTTAAGTGTCCATATCCACTGACATATGAACCATATTGTTGCTCAATTGTTGGTTGAGATGGAGGAGGAAGAGAATATTATGTCTCACTCATCAAAGAAGTGCCAATTGGTATTCTAGAAAAGGATGACATGGGAGAGGTCCATGGACTTGACGCTACACCAAAAAAGGTACCAGATAATGATTGGTAACCAAGTGGGACGGACATACCACAATATAAATGTGTCTACAATGATGTTTCAAACATGGAAGAGGTTGCAACATGGGTTGGCTTAGTCATAGTGGTATATGCTCATTAAGAAACCATAGAATAATTAGTCATGGTTAACTTTCCCAAAGAATATTTCCGAGAAAAACTGGCAGATGAGTTAAAAGGATAATCGGGCAAAGGATCTTATGTGAGAGTATGAGGAGGAGGGACTTCATAGAGATGAATTCCTCTCAAATGAATAGGATAATAAGGTCGAGACTCTTCTTCAGATATCTCTTCAATACTCAGAATAATAGGTGGAAGTTATTCACCATCGGGTCCAAGATATATAGGTTGAGGTTGAGTCAAATATAAAGAAAAAGAAGAGGAAGGGCATGAAGTAATAGGTGTAGTAAACTGAGGGTCCTCGGATTTTATAATCTCAGGTTGTAATTATATGAGTCGATAAGATCAGGTTCAATGACCTCAAATAATAAAGTCCCAAGTGCTTCTGTTTTGACTGTGTCAGACTCAGAAGCTAATAAATAAGCTCTCTTGGGTTCAGGACTCAGAAGAAGAGATGATTCTGGAGTTATAATTTTAGATGGAGCTTGAGAAGGAGTAGCTCCTAAAGTACTAGATTCGATAGTCTGCATGTTTTTTTTCTTATGACGTTTAGGATTTTCATCAGGTGGAAGAGGAGGAAATATTTGCATCCTATGCAAACAATGGGGGTGAGAGTTTTTTTCTTCCATGTTGATTTAATAAATTTTAGAAATAAACACAAAAATAAATCAAAAAATGGGTAACTAGGAAAAAGGATTTACCAAGCAACTGTGAACTACAATATACCACCTTGGAAAAGGATTTACATATGGGTAAGAAATCTCCCCAAATCTTATGCTCGGTGTTTCTCATTGTACAAGGAGGTGGACTTGGTTACCCAAGGTCATAATAGAAACATAGTGTGGACTTACAAAATATATTCGAAGGTACGTGGAAGCGCAATCCATGTTAGTGATATCTAATGCGTAACCGTATGATGAGATAATTCCCATATAATTTTCATGTGTGGAGCATCATCCAATATACCCGAAGGTATGTCGGCGAGAACAGTCCTATACACTTACGTATGTGGTGCGGGATATATCACCCCCGGAATGTAGCGCTGGAAAAAAGACAACTCATATGTTTATAGATGCTAGAACACGTCTCTAGCCTAGACCTATAGATATTTTCATTAATATTTCAAATTCTCCTTAAGATTGATTTTGTAATCTTCCAAATTAGCTTTCAGCTTGTTGGAATATTGATTTTTTCTTTTTTCATTCAGATAGATGAATAAGTGGGTTGGGAGACCCATAAATCTCTTTAGTAGGAATAAAACTACTTCTCATGTGAATGTGGCTCATTCTAGCAGCTGAATAAAGAACGCTTAGGTGTGAACAAGGGCTATAACATATGGACAAGGTCAAATTTGACCATATCAACAACGTTGTTATGGAGGGAGTGGAGCATTAAAGGAGGACATTGCAATTATGATGGAGGAGTGTATGCATGAGAGTAGCATCTTTAATGAGTGGGACCCGGGGTGAGGAAGCTCACCAAGCATAAAATGAAGAGGATAGAAGCCATAGAATGCATTCAAAATATTTTCTATGTATTGGTCTTTTATGACTTTTTGCAGGCTTCAACTGTTTAGCGGAGTTTGCTGTGTTGTTTAGCACAAGGGTGTTCCCGAGCGGGAATCCCACCCTCATCCTTGGGGGACTTCGAGTGCCTACTCGGGAGAGGTTTATTGAGCATCATTTCCACCATCTGGCATCAGGCCAAGTTTCAGCCATTATTTCCGGCACAGTCTCCTTCAGGATTGTGTTGTGTTTCAGGGCAGAAGTAGTGTAGGAGAAATAGATCCAGTTCTGAGCTTGTTTTCCAGTGGAGGGAGTAGTCGTTCATCTAGGAGGATAGCAAGGAGGTTCCATGAGCATCATTGAGTCATCTGGCATCAGGCCAAGCTTCTTCCATCATCTATAGCGCAATTCCCTTCAAGAATTATGTTATTTTGGTGAGCAATTGCAATGGAGGGCTTAGTGCCTTAGTTGAGGAGTTATATTTCTAGTGAGGGGATCAACCCTTCATCCAGGAAATATATTGGAGGAGTTTTATCTATTTCTACATCAGATCAGCTACCTCCTATTAGCTATCCAGTAGCAGGGATTATTCAACCCTAGGACTACACTTCATCTTTTGTATTTTGGTTATCTCTAGAAACCCTTTCTAGGTTGTCTTGGAAATGTGATTGGGAGTTTATATATCTATTCCCCACACTCTTTGATCCTTTTATTATTGGATCCATACATTTATATTTTCCAGCTACAGTTACTCTCAGTGAGACTGTGTTGTATTAGTTCTCCGACATTTTGTGTAGCAATTATATTTCATGTTTTGGTACATTTGAGCATTGGAGGCTTCTCTTGCCTAGCTTGGGGGACTTGTTCCCCATGATATTGTACTTATTTTCTGCTGCTATACTTAGTACAATGGATATATCATTGGCTCATGTTTAATGTATTGATATTCATTGCTTTTTCCAGTTTTATGTTCAATATTCCTATCTTTTCCATTTTGGAATATTACAGTGGTATCAGAGCATAATCTTGGCTCAGCCTATGTATTTCAGCCATTATGTCATCAGAAGCATAATAAGCTTCTCACAAAAAGGAGAAGGCTTACAAAAGAGACAAAGGCAAGACTCTAATATCAGGAGAAATGAAGGGAAAGGAGTTTTCAAATCTTTTTCTCCAAACTATGCAGGATATTAACAAAGAAATCAAGGAAATAAGGAGGAAAAGACATGCAGATTCATCTAAAGGGTTTGTACATGAAGAAAGCTCCATAATTTCACATTATTGGTGTGAGAATTTAGCCTCACAATTAGTTCCACAATGCTCTACCATGCCCACTTTCATAGCAAGAGGGCAGGAGGAAGGATAAGCACAAAGGGAGGAGACTCTTGGTGACTATCTCCAAGAATATGAATCTCAATATAAGAGGTTCAAAGAACATCTAAACTTCCAAGGGTTCTGCCAGACCAAGGAAATAGAAGACCTAGTAATCACAAAAGAAGGGGTGCATGCAGCATACTTTGGGTAGATTCTTTCTGCCTACTTTTTATGGGTCACCCAAGTGCACAGCTAAGGCTTGGGTAAGGAAGTTGGACACCTATTTTCAGCTACACCAAGTTTCAGAAGTGGAGGCCATTAAGGTAGCAGCATTGCACCTTGAAGGTAAGGCTCATGATTGGTGGTGTCATGGTATTTTTACATTGATTCATGAAAATATAGCTACATATGCAGAGTTCACTACGATTTTATTGAAAATATTTGACCAAAGATATTCAGAAACACCTTTGGTTGAGCTAGCCAAGCTCAAGCAGTTAGAACCTTTGCATGAGTTGGTAGGATCCACTGGACCAACTATGCTCCATAATTCTATTGAGAAGGTTAGAGACTTGCAAAGTAATTTTCCAAGGGAAAAAGGCTCCAGGGAAAATTTTAAGGATGGAAATTTATCATAAAGTTTAGAAATCTTGGAGAATCTTACTATTCTGTAACATGCAAACTATAAATTGTTTAGCGATATGTTTGTAAAAATATTCAAATTTCTAATTATTTTATATAGTATCTATAAAAATTTGGCAACTTTAAAGGTAAAATAACTTTATGATATAAAATTTGGGCAAATAATTTTCAGGAAAAATGGAAATTGGCAAATCTTTTTTTTGTACAAAACATAGAAAATTAGCCCACCTGCGAATATTAGCCCCTAAAATTTTCCATGGAAAAAGCCCCCCTCCAGCAAGAGCTCTCTTATCAAGAGGAATACATGAAGATTCCTCCCTCAAGAGAGGACCAAGACAAAGAATCTCTTAGTGATGATGGGATATTCTCCAATAATGATGAGGAAGAAGAGGGAGAGATGGAAGGAGATCAAGTTCCAAAGACTCTAACATATGGAGACCAAGGTACAATCCAGGAGCAACATGTGTCACTATTGATAGACAGTGGGACTAAGTAGTGGAGGAAGTGTGTTCCATAAATGACTGCAGTTTTGAGGACAAACACCTTTATGGATCATTTCTTTGTAGTTAAGACTCTTGACACGAATATGATATTGGGTGTGTAGTGGTTGATTGCATTGGGGAAGGTCACCACAAACTGGAAGAATTTGTAGATGGAAGGGGAATATGAGAAGGATGGCCAACATCGACTGAATAGGGGCACATACGCATATCCATTCCAGGAGGTCTCTTCACTTAACAAGGAGGTTGATTTTCACAGTGGAAGCAGGGAAAAATCAGTCCACTCACATATATTTTCTACTCTAGACCTTGATGTTTCATTACATAAAGGCATTGCACCAGGAAGGCCCCCTGACTCGAAGATGATCAAAGAGTTATCACAACAAGGTGCATCATTCATGGATTTGGCTAATGAAGGAGCCTTGGGAGAATCTATCACAATGCAGAGAGCCTTTGATTGGCTCAAGGAAGGGATGATAAATTGTCTAATATCTACATTGTCATCTCTCACCCAGATACTTGCACTGGAAGATGGTGAGTCAAGAGTATATGGTGGCACAATCATGGTTCCAAGGGGCTACTCCATAGCCTTAGATGAGTATAAGATACAGGAGGTAGTCTTCTATATATGCCAAGGGGTTATTGTAACTCTTGCATGCGTTAGCCAAACTCTGGAAGTTTTGGACGGGCAATAGATTCCAAGAGGAGGTTGACACCCATAAACTTCAATCTTGTCTTGGGAAAAATCAGCTGCAAGGGAGGCAACAAAAGGGGGTATCAGTACTCCGGCATGTGGCTTTGGCATTGAGCATGTCAAAGAGAAGAGCTATGAGGGGACAGGTGCCTCATTACAAAAATTGATAGCACTGTCATTGGGGATTATAGATCCATATGGGGAGTCCCAGATATTGGTGGAGTATTACAAGAACCTCTTCACATGTAAGGTACTTGATGGGCAAGTGACAGATGGGAGGTATAGAGTGTTGTATGGAGTCATATATTACCAAGATTGAATCTTCTTGAATAGAGACTCCAAGCTCAAGGAGAATATTCTATGTGCAGCACATGAAGCACTCCTTTTCGGACATACAGATGTCATCGGGACTTATCAAACTATCATGGAGAGATTCTTATGGGAGGGTATCAAAGAGGATGTACTCTAGCATATTAGGAGCTATGTAGTTTGCTTGATGAATGAGGAGGAAATAAACCACCTTCCAAGGTTGTTACAACCACATCACCTTTTGAGGTGTGTTGGCTTGAGTGGTCCTGACCCAGGTTTGGATTTGAGGTTTTCCAACAAACCCCTATACTACTGGCCCTTTCGGCAATGACCCACTTTGGTAGGCCAAGGTCTCACCTAAAGTAGTATGGGTGGGTGCTGGAACCAGGTTTCTGCACCCTAGGAGAAAGTCGGTAATTAAGGCAATCTTGTTGAGATCTATCAGGTTCGCACTAAAACAAGCTTATTATCGAGCCCTTAACAATATAACCAACATGTAAACATAAACAAAGCTACTATTATTAAGCAAATCTTAGCAACACCTTTGCATCCATGTGTGCATCAGTAATTATCATCATTGAATAACACAATTGCAGCTAATTTGTATATCACAGACACAATCGTAGCTAATGTAGATGTACTTCAATAGTAAACGCAACCAGTTCAGATAACATAGAGATACTTCAATAGATTCTGTGTTCATTAACATCCAAAACCCAATTAAAAACCCAAGTCATAGCCCGCGCACACAGCCAGCGGGGTCCGCACACAGTAGGATTGAGGATCCCTATGCACATAGCCAACAGGAGTCCTTACCCAATATTACCCAAAACAGATCTCAATATTTTGTATTTAGCATCAATCTTTCTTACCTCCTCTAGACTCAAACTATCTATATATTTATATCATCATAGCCTGTGCTATCCTATGGTCTACAAACCGTGGTTTGCGAACTCTAGGTCTACCCTTTGACCCATTACAATATATTGGGGGCTTTGACCCACCCCAAAGCCCCTGCACTAGAATAATTACTACAAAAATATATATCAAAAAATGCAGCAATGGGACCCCGTTCCAACAAGCCCCCAACGCAATCTTGTGACTCGTCCTGAGTCACAGTGGCCGTGGGGTTTGTATTTTTTCCTGGAGATACTTGATTACATCGACCAAAGGGGGCAACACTCCTTCGCTCTGCACAACAGCATTCTGCGCAATTTCCACCAACTTCTGCGAAGTTGGGCCTTCAGTGGCAGCGGTGACACCCTCTAGAGTTTCATTCAGTTGTTTGACTACAACATCCAAGTCCTGAGATATATTGAGGGCTTCATCGGCCCATGGCTTGAGGTGGTCACTCAGAACCTTCTTCTTGTGGTGAAGCCCTTATAGGTCATCTTTGAGTGCATGGCTAGCTCGCAGACGTGCTAGGCATTGAGTTGGGATCAGAGTGGGCATTGTAGCCTCCATTTGCTCGAATTCTTCTTCCTCCTAGTGCAGTTCTTGGGTAAATTCGCATAGGAGAGGGTTGCACTACACCATAGACCACAACCGCATATTTGTCTCAAGAAATTTGGCACCCTGAGAAATCTGAGCCGTAATGGTGATCGTAGCTTTTGTGACCAACGCAGCTCTCTGGGTGCGTACCTCAGGAGGGGTTTCTGCCTACAACTTAGCTTGAAACGCAGCAATATGCTGCTCCATCTCGGCCTTAACGTTCTAAATCTAGGTTTGAGAATCTTTTAGGGTTGCGAAGAGTCCCTCAATCTTAGCCTGGCGGGTGGCAGAGGCCGAAATGTCTTCGGTCACATCTGCACAGAGTCTACTAATCGGGCAGTCCAACTTTGTAATATTCCCAAATGGGGAAGCAGCAATATTTGAACACAATAATGGAAATAGAAGTGAATAAATCAACACACCATGATATGAGACAAATTTAAAGCCATCTTATTAAACATATCAACAAATAATAGGCACAAGATCTTGAGGATCAAGTCACTTAAGCAATACAAAACAAGCCTCCTCTAAGCAAATATTTCAATACATGAGAAAAACAATGCTATTCAAATTCCATGAGCCATGATAGCATAGTTTTAGGGCATAAAATGCTAAAGTAAGATATAACAAGGGGGATATGTTGTTATGTATCTCAAACAATGTTGGGAGTGAAGATCTAGGCTCCCAAACACATTTCCAAGACAACCCGAGAAAGGTTTCCAGAAATACCCAAAATACCAAAATGTCGGAATGAAACCCTAGGGTTGCATAGTAGCTGCAACTGAATAACAAGATAGATATGGCTGAAAATTATATCTAAATGAATAAATATCCTCCAATATATCCTTCAAGTGAAAGGTTGATCCCAACATTGAAGATCTCACCCTCCAAAACAAGCACTGAAACCTCCGCTGCAAATGCTCATTGAAATAACGTAGTCAGAGAGGGAATCTATGTTGTAGATGATGGGAATAGGTTGGCCTAGTGCCAAGATGTGAAATAAAGCAGAAGATCCTCCTTTTCTGATCTCCCAATGAGAAGATTACTTCCTCCCCTGAAAAAATAGCTTAGAAAGTGGGTTTCTCAACCCTCCACTGCAACACAACACAAATCTGAATAGACACTGTGTTGTAGCTAAAGACTGAAGCTTGGCTAGAATGCCAGATGTCTGGAAATTATAGTACAATACACTTCCAAGAGGATACCTCAAGGGAAGAGTTGGGATCCTCGCTCGGAAACACCCTTTACTAAACATCACTGCAAGCTCAACTAAACAACTGAAGGATGCAAGAAGTCATATAGACCACAAAATCAATAATCAATAACATAACCCACTATGGCTGCCTTTCCCTCCTTATAAACAATGTGAGCCTTCTCACCTTGGGTCCCACTCATTAGGGTTTCCACTATCATGGAGTCTTCCTTCAATTCACATTGTGCTGTCTCTTATTGATGATCCACTCCCTCCATACCAACGCTATTGACTTGGTCAAACTTGACCTTGTCCACATGCATTAGCCCCTATTCACATATGAGGGTGCTTTATCCAGATATGAATATGATCCCTTTTTACATTAAGAGGGATTCTATGCCTACTAAAGAGATTTATGGGCCTCCCTACCCATTTATTCATCTAACTAAATGACAAGAGAAAAAATTAATATTCCAATTAGATGCATGCTAATTTAGGAATATTACAGTCCTCCCCTCCCAAATGTTGCTTGTCCTCAAGAAACTACAAGGATAGAACTGAAGAACCTCCTCTCCTCCTCCTTTAGCATCCTCATATGATAAACTCCATCAAGGAACAAGATGTTGTCTCATCAATAAATCTCCAAGTTTCTCCTCTCAAGTATGCAAGTTAGCTTTTGGTGACCATCCCAAATAGCTATCATCATGAAGAAGTAAAATACCCATGGAGGCAACAATGTGCTATCTAGAGGCCTTCTTGAGGCATGGAATCTGAAATATATTGGGAACTATCATTCTTATGTGAAGACTCCATCCCCAAGCTATCATCCATACAAAATGAGTCACCCTCCTACATGGAAACTCATGAAAGATCTCCTCCACCTTAGGCTCCTGCAAAGAAGGTGGACTGCATTACTGAACTTGATAGAGCCAATGGCCTACCCCACGTTGTCTCTCTCTCCACTTATGATAAGTGTAGAGTTGCTGCTAAAATTGGGTTGCAATAATGTTGCCTCCATGAAGCAAAAAGGCAATTGGATCCTCAAATACCCACTCTTTAGCTCTCGCCCAGATCATCCCATATAAAATGAATATGAAATTATCCTCAGATGTAATCCAAATGAGAGAGGTACTTAAGGTTTTATATATTGGTGGAAAGTACCAACAGTCTCCCAAGTAGTCACAACGCAGTTTTGATAACTGTTGTTTCATAACATAATATAGCAAGTTGTCTACAAACAATTTGCTAGTTGTACATGTCATCTCATCTACTAGAAATAGTAAATGGCACTGCATATCAACTGAGCATACAAGAAATAGTACAATACTTTCCCAAAGCCATACCAGAAATGGCTATCTCCATCATATATGTGGGTCCCAAAATGACCATGAAGCCCAAATAGAGGCTTTCCCTCTTGTGGAGCAATGCACTAAATAGAAATGGAAAAAGAATGCAAATATTGTGTTAGATAATCAATAAGTGAAAAAATACAACTCTTACCATGTACTAAGAGTAGGCTGATAATAACATCCATGAATGAGCCCTCCATGGTGGTATGACATATCTCCATGAAAAGGAATGAACTGTGTGCTGCATGCAAATCATTCTCCTTATGCTTGGAGATCCAAGTCAAGAAGATCATATCATGGTAATAGATGTCTCCATCCACTAATCCATCACTCTCATCTCTTACTTGTCCGTCAAGTGCATCATGTGTGAAGTGATCTTGGGAACACTTTATCAACAAATCCAAGCTCCCAAGTGATAGCGTTTTTGGCCTTTGTGACAAGGCTCTTGTCATCTCATAGCTCCACCCTTTGACATACCACATGTCAAAGTCATCTATCATAATGCTGCCATATATGGGAGATTCCTTCCAAAGTGGAAGTATTTCCTGATCCTCCAAGGCTAAGGAGTAGCCCCTATGCACCATGATAGTGCCATCACCTACTCTTGCAATATCATGCAAAACATGGGATAAAATCAGCCCATACTCTCCCAAGAGCTTCCAAAGAAACAACAACTCTTGTTGCCTCCCCACACCCTGACCATATAGACTATGGAGCAACAACATGATGGTTGATATGAAAGATATCACATCACCCCAATACACCCAAAATCCTTGCTTCCATATGATGCAAGTTCCATGCCAAGTTCCATCCACCAAAATACCCTTTGAAGAAGGATATGTCACATGATGGCCAAAATACTTCATGAGTAGCCAACGCATCCATGCCTCTTGTTGCCCAGTGTCATAGATATGCAAGTGGCTCACCAACCCCTTACTCACCATCCACACCCATTCATCCAAATGTGGGTGTCTCCTACCATGCTCCATCTTGGTACTCCTCCAATGGAGAATACCATCCTCCCAAATCAGATTTCTACCTTTGCATTTCATGGGATGTTGAAATGCAATATCTCAGAGATCTCCAAGTGAAGACCACTCATCAATGACCATGTTGAATCCATAAGAATCAACATACGCTGAAGGAAAATTCTTCTCATTGAGCCGTGAACTGCTCATCAAGAAATATCCATCACAACAATGAAAGATAAGATGTCTCTCATCAATCATCTGCCCATCCAATGTCACACAAGTATAATCGTCATCAGAATGATCCAATAATAGTTGGGCCCCCAACTCATCACTTCTGCTCAATGACAGCGTTTTTGATCTCCATAATGGTGCATTTTCTATCTCATGCTCATGCTCAATGCTGAACATATAGTTCTGCATTGGATTGTTTAGGAAAATGCTCATCCTATCCTACAAAAATCTACACTCCAACCCCAAGAGTTGTGTGCAACTCAATAATGACACACTAGGATGAATGTGCATCTCTTCCTTGAAAAAATCAAGGCTCCTTGGCACAATGATAGTTTTATGTTCCAAATCAGTAGTGTCTTGACCCTAGGTCATGAAATGGCATATTCCCACAACTCTCCATAGCATGTGCTGAAATAATAGAAAGTGGAAACATTTGCATACCTTGGTTACACTTGGGAGCATGTTGTATTGCTACAAGGGTTCCTTCCTCTGGTGTGATGAATTCCCCAACTACTGAAGATGATGGCTTCTCCTCTATGGCTGCATCAGCGCTGGTACAATTCTCCTCCTCCTCATCCATCTCCAGAATAGTGCATGGGACTATAAATCTCAAGATATCAAGACCACTTTGAAAAGGTGCAAGTGTTCTTTCTCCTGATGCAAGTACTCCTGCAGCAAGTGGTGGTGAAGGCCTCTTCTCCTTTGCTTACTTCTTTTCAAACTTCTTGATCAACCTTTGAGTAAAATCTACATATGCAGTCACTCTTGCATGACTCAAATGGTTGAACCACCAACTGTTTTCTTTACCCTCAAGGTGCAGCACTGCAATATCAACAACTTCTCTCTCTACTACTGGATGTAGTAGGAAAAATGCATCCAAATTCACTCCCCAAGCTCTTGTTATACATGTGGATGACCCATCAAATGTAGGCAATAGAAATATATTGTTGCAAGATCTTCTTTCTTCTTTAAGCTGAATGAACTATGGGAGAGTTAGATTATCCTTGAAAGCTCTAGGTTGAGACTTATATTCTGCAAGGTATTCACCTAGAATCTTGTGATATAAGAGTCCTCCATCTCCATGCCTTTTGTCTTCATCCTCAAAAGAAAAGGACATAGTGTATTGCTTTGGAGCTCCCTGCAACACTGGTTCTTTCTTCTGCTGATAGGAAGTACATGGACCTTCCTCTTCTTGAAACCCTTTAGAGGTCTCATTGCATCTCTTCTCTCTCATTTGCTTGACCTCCTTCGAGAGGTTCTTCATAGATCTAAAAAATTATGAGAAAAATCTTATTCCTTCCATCATATTAGATCTCTTCTTCTTCTTATAGCATAATGGCTGAGATCCATAGGCTGAGCCAAGATTATGCTCTGATACCACTGTAATATTCCCAAATGGGGAAGCAGTAATATTTGAACACAATAATCGAAATAGAAGTGAATAAATCAACACACCATGACATGAGACAAATGTACAACCATATTATTAAACATATCAGCAAATAATAGGCACAAGATCTTGAGGATCAAGTCACTCAAACAATACAAAACAAGCCTCCTCTAAGAAAATATGACAATACATGAGAAAAACACTGCTATACAAATTCCATGAGCCATGACAGTGCAGTTTTAGGGCATCAACTACTACAAAAAGATATAACAAGGTGGATTTGCTGTTCTATAGCTCAAACAATGTTGGGAGTGAAGATCTAGGCTCCCAAACACATTTCCAAGGCAACCTGGAAAGGGTTTCCGGAAATACCCAAAATACCAAAATGCTGAAATGAAGCCCTAGGTCTGAATACCAGCTACAACTGAATAACTGGATGGAGATGGCTGAAAATGATATCTAAATGAATATATATCCTCCAATATATCCTTCAAGTGAAAGGCTGATCCCAACACTAAAGATCTCACCCTCCAAAACAAGCACTGAAACCTCCACTGCAAATGCTCACTGAAATAACGTAGGCATAGAAGGAATTTACACTATAGATGATGGGAATAGGTTGGTCTAGTGCCAAGATGTGAAATAAAGCATAAGAACCTCCTTTTCTGATCTCTCAATGAGAATAATGCTTCGTCCCCTGAAAAACTAGCTCAGAAAGTGGGTTTCTCAACCCTCCACTGCAACACTCTACAAAAAAACACAAATCTGAATAGACACTGTGCTATAGCTGAAGACTAAAGCTTGGCCAAAATTCCGGATGTGTGGAATGATATTACAATATTCTTCCAAGAGGCTACCTCAAATAAAGATGTGGGATCCCCGCTCGGGAACATTTTGTGCTAAACAACACTGCAAGCTCAACTAAATAGCTGAAGGATGCAAGAAGTCATACAGGCCACAAAATCAATAATCAATAACATCACCCACTATGGCTACCTTTCCCTCCTTATAAAAAATGTGAGCCTTGTCATCTTGGGTCCTTAGGGTTTCCACTATCATGGAGTCTTCCTTCCATTCACATTACGTTGTCTCTTATTGATGATCCACTCCTTCCATACCAACATTGTTAACTTGGTCAAACTTGACCTCGTCCACATGCATTAGCCCCTGTTCACACATGAGGGTGCTTTATCCAGCTACGAATATGATCCCCTTTTACATTAAGAGGGATTTTATGCCTACCAAGGATATTTATGGGCCTCTCTACCCATTTATTCATCTAACTAAATAACAAGAGAAAAATTAATATTCCATTTATTTGCATGCTAATTTAGGAATATTACAAACTCAGTCTGCTACATAGTGGTATATGCAGTACAATCCTTCACAGCTTGCGCTTCCACCCATCTGGTTAGATAATCAGTCACAGTGAGGATGTAGCGGGCACCTGTCTTCTTACCTGCTGGGTTGATGGGCCCAATGAAGTCTATTGCCCATTTATTGAATGCCTGCAGGGCCATCTGTGGTTGTAAGGGCATTTCATCCCTGCGCAATGGTCTTCCTGTCCTCTGTCATGTGTCGTAGGCTTTGCAATAGTCGTGAGAATTGCTATGCAGTGTGGGCCACCACATCTCAACTCTTAAGATCTTCTGCATCGTTGCTTTTATTGCATATTGACCTCCTGCTATGCCTCCATGGGCTTCTGCTAAAATGGATTGTCTTTCATGCTCTAGTACGTATCTCCGCAGTACCTCATCAGTGCCCAGCTTATATAAGAGGCCCACAATGATGGTAAAGTTAGCTACATGGGTTACCAGCTCTTTTTTTTGTTGTACCGAATATTTTGCAGGTGCCATTCCTGTAGTTAAGAATTGAATAATATTGGCAAAGTGCTCATCAACCACCTTAATAGAAAATAGATGCGCATCAGGAAATCCTCCCTCTAGGTTGGTTGGTTCTTCACCACTCTCGATTCGAGACAAGTGGTATGGTCCAGCATTCAATTTCCCCAGCTTCACAATTATCTCAAAGTCATATTCTTTAAATAGAAGTAACCATCGACAAATCTTCCCCCCGAACACAGGCTTATTAATGAGGTACTTCCAAGTTGAGTGAACATATTGAAGTGCCCTCCCAGCAGATAATATTGGTATTTCTGGAAGGCATACACCATTGCCAGCCCTTCGCATTCTGTATTTGAGTAGTTACGCTCTGTGCTAGAGATTTTTCTACTAGCAAACACAACCGGGTGGTCAATGTCCCCCTCCTCGAGCTACATAAGGACAGCTCCTAGGGAAATCCCTGAAGCATCCACATGGACATGGAAAACCTTCGTCCAGTCTAGAAATATGAGGATAGGTGTAGAGAACATTTTTTCCTTGAGTAGCTCAAAACTCTTCTAGCAGTCCACGTCCCAAAAAAATGATACGTCCTTCTTTAGTAGCTTTTCCATGGGTGTCGTGATTAGTACGTACCCTTGAATAAACTTCCTATAATAGCCTATGTGCCTGAGGATGGAGCGCAGCTGTTTCTCAGTTGTGGGGACTGCTAAATTGATGATAATTGAAATTTTGGTGGGGTCAACCATTAGTCCTTGCCGACAGACTATATGGCCTAACAAGATCCCGAAAGGAACACAAAATATGCACTTCTTAATATTTAGGGAAATATGGTACTTTCTACAGACATCCAACATCATGCGCAGGTTTGAGACATGCTTCTTTACCAATCCAAATATTGTCCAATCGTCAAAGTATACTTCCAAGAACTTGTGAATGAAATCCTTAAATACTGTGACCACTACCCGCGAAAAGATGGTAGGGCCATTTTTGAGCCCAAATGGCATAACAGCGTACTGGAAGGATCCCCATTCAGTGGTGAACGTAGTTTTTCTGCGATCTTCAAGTGCGATCCTGATCTGATGGTAGCCTGAAAACCCGTCAGTGAATGATTATGCTTCCTGCCCTCCCACACTATCGAGGATTTCATCAGAGAATGGCGTAGGGAAGGGATCATGTATGCGGGCATCATTCAACTTATGCAGGTCGACTCAGATTCTTATTTCTCCTTTAGTATTTTTCTCTTGGACCACCATAGGGCTTACCCAATTTGACTGTTCTACTAGTTCGATGATACTTGAGGCTAGCATTTTGTCGATTTCTTCCCTAACTTTCTGCTTATACTTGGGGTTCAATTGGTAAGGTCACTTCTTGATAGGGCATGCATCCGGTTTCAAAGTGATTCGCATGACCCCCAGGTCCCTTGTAATACCTTTGAGTTCTGAGAAATTCGTAAGAAACAGGTCCTGGTACTCTGTGAGAAGTTCCGCGACTTTCCCAATGGTATTTTCATCCCAGTAGTCCCCAATTCTAGCTAGCTTAGGTTGTTCTTCTATTCGAATGTTGATTTCCTTTAGCTTAAGAGGCTTGGTCACATCGACGGCTTGCAGTGGGGGCCCAGCAACTGCTCGTTCACCCTCTGATTATGGGATAGTGATATTTCGTGGGTCTTCATCACATTCCTCCATTGATAGATTGCGACAGTTAGCAATATCCTGCATTTGTGTATCCCAATCTAGTTCCCCATACTCCACATGATGGCATGATTCATCAAATACTAGGACATCTACCTCTTGTAGGGCTTCGTCAAATTCCTTAGTTCCACCTATCAACCCAAACATCCCCACAAAATCGTCCCTCATGGTTTCCCAGTGGCGGGTGCGCCGATGTAGCTCTGCATCCAAATACCATGCGGTGGGGATTGGTCCCATGGCATGAATGAATAAGTGGATACATTCGTCCCCGGTCCTTTCGCACCACACCTCCATCCATGAAGACAGGTTCTTGTGCGGGTCCCCTTCGCTAAGGAAAGTCTGCATGCGTAGGTGAACTAGGGGTTCAAATTTTAGGATCATCATCTCGCAACATTCCTTCCAATCCTGAAAAGTCCCATTATGAGTTTCCCACCACCATGCAGGGGTTGCATGCATGGCTAGGTTAAGCACCTACATTCTTCATTCCCTTGGGACTTCTGCTTCGAATGCTCTAAGAAAATCCCTAATAGTAACAGAATAATCAAAGTAAGGCATCTCTTTTACCTTTGAGGAGATACACTAGAAGCTCTTTGTGATCCTAAGACATCATAGCGCAGATATGTCATGCAACCGATTCTACCAATTTTCTATCTCCTCGTTGGAGTCAGAGAAGCATTCACTATCTTTCTCCCAGCAAAGCACGTCATCAGTCATAGTTTTAATCCAATCCTCATCCTGGGCAGTTAGTTTATAGATATGATCCATGTCATCTTCTTCACGCACAGGTTTTTTATTCCATTCTCCCTCTACTGGGTCTAGAGGGATTTTTACACAGCATTTTGTCACTATCCTTGCAATCCCCATTCCACATGTTAGCCCCCTATGAATTTTTTGACAAGCAAACAGGGGGCTAAAATGTTTTTTGAGCCTTCAAGGAATTCATTTCCCCTGAAAACACATCATCCTTGAAGCCTCCTTGTGCCTCTGTCCTTTGAGAATTCCTCACTGCTGTTTCTAGTTTAAAAGCCTCTCTTTTGTGAAGAAGAATGCCCAAAAGGCCTTTCTCCTCTTGTTTCATTCCCCTTAAACCTTTGTTTTCATCACCTTTTCTCCCCTTTTAATTCCCCACTTACCATTCAAATCATCCTAGCACCCCTTTTAAGCCTTTCAAATTCCCTTTGATTGGTTTAATAGCCCTTTTTCCCTTACTGTTTCCCTCTTTTGGCCTTAAAAAGCATTAAAATAGGCCAAAAACCCACTTTTTACTTTATAAACAGGCTTAGCCCCTTTTGGCCCAACCCCTTAACCACTTCCCCTCCATGCGACCAGGTGCCAAGACCAAGCACTGAGCCCGCAGGCGCTTATCGCAATCGGAGGTCTCGCAGCGAGCGCATTTCTTTGTTACTCTGGAAATCTTCGATGAATTGTTTGTTGTTCTATGGAGCGCAGGTGAAATACCCATCATCGATCTATACAGATCCGATGGCCCGTGCTAATTGCATCGTGTCCATCGCTTCTCCCCTTTGTTACCCCTCTAATCACAGTCTCCGCCGTTGATTCACGTTTTAATCCAACGGTCGAGCGCCAATCACCGATCAGAAATTCTTAATGCATCCCCCTCTGCGTTCCTCGATCGTGATCCTCCGATCCAATCGCAATCGTTGATCTCTCGGGATCTGACAAACCAGAACTCATCGCCTCCCCCCTCATCTCTCCAGTCTTCCTCCCCGCCGTTGATCTCCTTCTGAGATCTAACAGCCCACAGTCAATCGCCCTCCACCCGCCGGGACCCACCATCCAAGGTCCCCGTTTTCATTTCATTTGGCCCCTTTCCTTTGTATTTCGGCCAAAGGCTAAACCTTAGTGTTTAACACTAAAAAGCATTCTTCCGCCACCACCCTGGATTTTATAATTAATTTGTTTCATTGTGCAGGGTTTTTACCAGAGTGGTATTTCACTCCGTTTATCATAATCGCAGTTACTGCGATTCAAAGCACAGAGAAGCCGTTACAGCAGCAAAGTATATCAGCAGAAGAGATCCAAGGGGTTAATGCTTATTATTGAGTAATTAACTCTTAATCCCGCGTTCAAAGGAAGAAGCACAGGTGAAGACCAAAGAGCACACCGACGAGTCATATCTGTGTTTGACATCAGCAGAACACTTTTCTCCAAAAAGACACCTTCGGACAGTGTTCTCCATGCCTCCTCGAGCCCTTAAACAGATGAATACACTGACAGAAGTTTCTACGACTGTCAGACAGTAGTTATGAAGCATGGAGACCTTGCAGATTTTCCACCCAGTTCATTTATTCCAGAAGGCTAGCGCAGAGCTCCAAACAGCCAGAAAGGACTTCAAGAACACATCTGAGGTCAATCTAGACCTGAAAAAGACTCCCGAAGCAGGCTACAGATTACATACAACACTGCAGAGCCATTAAGAAATATGGGCATGAACGCTTCCACCATCCTGTATTAATGAAACAAATTAAATGTAAACCTACTCCCACTATCACTCATTCTCCTACAATAATCCCAAAGAACATACTGTAAAGGTTGTTGTTTGGTTGTTGTTGTTGTAGTTGTAGGGATTCATTTTGACTATTAGAACAGTTTGGGAGGGAGTAGCAGAGTAGTTTGTAATGTAGTAGGCTGGGAGGAGAAAGTTCAGACTGTAACAGCCATTGAGCTCAGTGTATGTGACTGGTTTTGCATCAATTAATCAAGCAAATTTCACAGGATCCTGGTCTATTACTACTGGTGATGTTTTTCTTATCACGTTGTTTTATTACGTTTTCATGCTGTTCATTGGTCTTCTGGTACGCATCAGAAATCTGGCATAGGATTTACCCTCGCATGGTACCCTATGTTTCTGCTCTCCCTACCTTCAATGTTTTCTGCTGATAGTGAAATCTGAGGGTGAACTCCCATGGTTTAACCAGTGTAGTAGATG